>CM065592.1:88183983-88506531 GCA_033119425.1 Bufotes viridis | reverse complement strand
GTTGTGGTGCAGCATGTTTGTGCTTTCCTCCTTCTCCTACGTTCTTTCCCTGTCTGGTGCTGGAGGGGTTAACTCCTGGCTAGGTGTGATAACGGGTTTGGCGTCTTAATCTTGTGTTGTGAGCCTGAGGTCAGTAGTACTCTAGCCTTGGTGTGTGCTGGAGCTCATCTCTGCCCTGAATATTCTATCCGTCCAGTGTGAGGAGGCCACCCTAATTGAGACATGAGGTCATCCGATGTAGCCTATATGTTTTCCTTCTCCCTTGTTTATGTTTGGTGAGGAGTGGTACAGGGTGTGTTGGTATGTCTAGTGTTGTGTTCCATGTCTGGTCTGTTTGGTTTTGTTGTCCAGCACGGTTTGCTAGACATTGCCCTGTCTGTCTGTACTCTCGGAGAGGGTCTCAGGAGTCCCGGAGAAACCACAAGTCAGTGTACAGCTCTGCTGAGGGCCACTAGAGATGTGCCCGAACTATTAGCGGCGAACAGTTCCCTGCGAACATCGCATGGGTGTTCCACACTGGATGTTTAAAGCACGTTATCCCAGACCCTCCCGCGACGGGCGAACATATGCGATGTTGATTCACCCCTATACTGTATCATTGAGCAAACTTTGACCCTGTGCCTCACATTCAGCAGACACATTCAGCCAATCACCATACCCTCCCTCCCAGACCCCTCCCACCTCCTATCAAAAGCAAGGACAGCATCCATCTTAGATTCATTCTGAAGCTGCAGTGTTAGTTAGAGCAGGGAGAGTGCTGCTGAATTAATAGGGAAGCGTTAGCTAGGCAAGTGTTCTATGTCCTCCAGTCCTCAAAGACTATCGTCCTCTTTCACCGAGCGTGTCCGGATTAGGCCCCATTCACACGTCTGAGTGTGTTGCGGATCGCAACACCATGCCGGCACTCTCCATAGAGATGCCTATTTTGTCCCACAGGCTGTGCGGACAAGAGACTGGACAGCTCCATCTTTGCGCGCAGCTGCCAGATTTTCAGAGTGCGGAATGGATGCGCGACAGAAGTTGAGGATGCAATAGGGCCTTACGTCTGGATGCGTTGCTTGCGATGCGTTAAATGGGAGCTTGGTCTGTCAGGTTTGATCGTCACTTTGAGCAGCGCGTAACCCTACACTACCTGATCGATACAACATCATACCTGATGCATTATACACACACTGGATGTTTTAAAGCGTTATTCAAACAATTTACTAGTTAGGTGATTTATGTCCTTTAGGATTGAAACCAGACTCTGCGTCAACTCATGAATTTTTCCATGGGAGTTTGCCATGGATCCCCCTCCCATCAGTCAGATGTTAGTCCCACCAAGCTGAACTTTCTCCATCAATACCGCTGACCAGAAAGAGAGTCCCTGTAGGTTTTAACAATTAAGCCTGCCTATTGTAGTCTATGCCGGTTGCCGTTCGTGAACATTTGCGGACGTTGCGTTATGCTTGCAAGAGCGGAGAAAATTTTATAGTTCGCTACCATCTCTAGGTACCACGCATCTCCGTCACATGCGGTCCGGTCGTCAAGGTACGGACAAGTCCTGTGGGATCCATGCCTGGTTCATTTTAATGAACGTGAGCTTGTCCACCTTAGCTGTGGACAGGCGGCTGCGTTTGTCTGTGATAACACCCCCTGCCATGCTAAATACACGTTCAGACAATACACTGGCTGCAGGGCAGGCCAGCACCTCTAAGGCGTAAAGGGCAAGCTCAGGCCATGTGCCCAATTTGGAAACCCAGAAGTTGAATGGGGCAGACCCATCGGTCAGTACGTGTAGGCATACTGTTCCACCATGTTGCTGAAATGCTGCCTCGTGCTAAGACGTTGCATATCAGCTAGCGGTGCT
This sequence comes from Bufotes viridis, assembly GCA_033119425.1. NCBI lineage: Eukaryota > Metazoa > Chordata > Amphibia > Anura > Bufonidae > Bufotes > Bufotes viridis. The sequence goes on along the minus strand of CM065592.1, from coordinate 88,504,682 downwards.
GGTTCTTGTGGCGTGGTGACAAAGCTTTTCCACATTTCGCCCATACTAACCCTGCCTTCTGAGGTGCTGGCGGTGCTCCGGCTGCATTGGCAACCTCTTCCTCCTCCTCTGCCTTCGCCTTGTGCTTCAACTGAGGCCCCAGTGTCAGGTGTGAATGCCATTAGCAGCGCGTCTACCAGCGTGCGCTATGTGGATGGCGATCTTCGATCACGCTCCAGTGAGAGAGTACGGGCGGCATGTTGTCCTTGTAACGAGGATTCAGCGGGTGGCCACCCAGTAATCAGCACAAGTTAGAATGTGGGCATTTCGGGGGTCATTGCGCAGGCACTGCAGCATGTAGTCGCTCATGTGTGCCAGACTGCCCAGAGGCAATGACAAGCTGTCCTCTGTAGGAGTTGTATCGTCTGTGTCCTCGGTATCCTCACAGCCACGCTGCAGTGATGGTCCTGAGCTTCTTTGGGTGGAACCCTGCTGTGAAACGGTTCCTCCTCATCCCAACAACTGGACAATTGTGTACCTGGCCTATGTTGTTGCAGGAACCCACCCTCTGAGCCATTTGTGAATGACTGGCCTGATAACATGGAAATGATGAAATTATCCCTCTTCCTCCTCCTCTTCCTCCTGTGACACATCCTCTTCCATCATCGACCGAAGCGTTTTTTCAAGGAGACATAGAAGTGGGATAGTAACGCTTAGAATGGCGTTGTCGGGCATTTTCATAGGTATATATATTGATACCTGGTCATATTATATTCAAAATGCATGCTCATTGTCTTTAAGAAACATACATGAGCCAAAGTTTTGATACATGGCTGGAACAGGCCAAGATTTGAAGTCACACAGAGTTCAGTCTGTGTAAAAAGTTTACTGAATACTAAAAATACAGAGAATATTGTTTTAAAAGTTATTGCCACAGATGTGGGCTTATCTGTTGGGAGTACACTGGATTCTCCAGACATGTCCGAGAGAACAAGGCCCATTCATACCATAATGGCCCATAGATCAATAGTGTCAGAGAGACTCCAAGTTGTCTATCTTTAGTTGATACAAAATGTCTACATTTATCCTTATCTCTGATTTACGACGACGAGGGTCAAATGTATATGATGCAAAAATACCCTAGTTAAGTCTTCATGGTATGGTGCTAATAGCTTGCACAACAGTGCCATCCGGAGACAGATGGATACCATTACACCATCCTCCATAGTTGCATTATGGGTAAACATGATCTCATAGGATCTTATTACATATGTTTACACCCCTCAATTGATTGGAGAATACTAATCCAGGGGGTGGTAATGTTAGATTACAAGGGAGATAATTACCCTAGATAGATCAGCATCAGGAGAAGGAAGAAAGAGAAGAAGCAAAGAACAAGCAAGAACAAGCAAAGAGAACATAGCAACATTCCAGGATAGAGCATCAGGATCATCATCATAGCCAGAACACCCAAGAGAGAGGGCTCTATCAATATGAGAGTCATGGTGAGACATGCGATGATGGACCACCCAGCTTTCCTAGGAGCAGAAGTGTGATTCCTGCTAGGACTTGGTAAGAGACATGAAGAATGATATTTCATTTTATTAAGACTAATTGGATAATGTGGGTGAAGTCATACCATCTAGATTGGCGAATACATAAACACATTCATTAATTGATCATCTCCATATTGAGATGTAGTCTTAGGATATTGTGAGGCTTCATTCTACCTGCAGAAGAATCAAGACTCATAATCTAGCAAAGTATTAAATGATTGCATATATATATGCATAGATAGATATATTGATAGTAGCATTCTTCGCCAAGCTAGATGATAAATTCCCACTGGAAGATTTGTTCCAAGTTCTTCCAATTTCTGTTGTCTTAATAGTCTTACCAGGTTATACAGATATGAAAGTAGTATTGACAGAAGTATTAAAAGTAGTCTAGGATTTGACTACTATCTTCTAAGTTATATACTTGAATGGATTTGCCCATTACTACATGTGAGGTGTATTTTAGTTTGGTTAGAGAGGGGTGGGGAATGTATTTATCATTCCATATAGATGTCTAGGATTAGACACGCCTCTGAACAGGAGTAATGTATATAATGTAACTTCTTCTTTTAATATCCTAACCAAATAGCTTTGTTATAATGTGACAAGCTGCTCCTACCCACATGTGTTTATTTACTTATTGTGAAGCTTCTAGTGCCTGATATCAATGCCATATATATTAATTGGCATATATCATTTTTTATTTACTTATGATAAGCTTGTAATGCTTCATATATCATTGCCATATATATTCCTTGGCATATATAATCGTGTTTATATACTTATTTGTTTATAATCGTGTAACCAATAAATCTGCATGTTTTTATAATATCTGCGTATTATTTAATGTCAAAACTACATCTTTAGCATTAATGTCATCTCTCATGAAAAGAACTTATTATCTGAGGAAATAGTCGGCCTCAGATGTGAATTGTATCAATTGGATTATCTACAATTCACCAGGTCATAATTTCGAGAAGTTATGAAAAAAATTATGATTAATTATTTTATGACCATAATTAATAATTCTTAATTTGATTATTATAAAACCCGACAGCGTCATCGGCTCTGACTCAGTGGCGGTGAAGGGGAGCTGTTCCGTAGAGCGACTTACCCGTGCGTGCTGCAGCTAAAACTCCACTATCCCCTGCTGCTGCTCGCACAGTCTCTCCAGCATGTGCAAGGTGGAGTTTCACCTTGTGGGCACATTGCATATGAGGCGGTGAGCTGGAAGGCCGAAGTTACGCTGCAGCGCAGACAGGCGAGCAGCAGCAGGGTGAGATCTCCGAAAGCACGCACAGACGGCCCGCACTTTCTGCAGCAACTCTGACATATCTGGGTAGTTTTTCAGGAATTTCTGCACCACCAAATTCAGCACATGGGCCAGGCAAGGGATGTGTATCAAACCAGCTAGGCCCAGAGCTGCTAAGAGATTTCGCCCAGTATTGCACACCACCAAGCCGGGCTTGAGGCTCACTGGCACCAACCACTAATCAGTCTGTTGTTCCATGCCCGTCCACAGCTCCTGCGCGATGTGGGGTTTGTCCCCCAAATAGATGAGTTTCAAAAGCAGCCACTGTCGTTTTCCCTTCACCCATGACGGCACCCCATGCGACCAGGGACCTCCCATCCGGGACAGGAAACCTGAGAAGATAAAAGGTTCACACCCCCACCAAGAACAAGTTCAGGTTTCCTGTCCTTCAGATAGGAGGCCACTGGGAAGTTGAAGATGGTTCTCACCTGCAGCTGGGGGGAGGCCCAGGTTCTGATCCAGTGTGGTGCCTTCCCTAGGTGGCTAAAACCACTCTGAGAGATCCCAACTTAAGTCTGCCTTCCCCTGCTTTCCGGCACCGATCTCGAAGGAGCCGCTGTGGCCGTATTTAGGCGGCTTCCCTCTTGCTGTTCGGCGTCTTTGCCCCGCTCCAAAATGGAGGCCGGGAGTCGTGGAGGCATCTGCGCATGCGCAGGAAGTCGCGGCCGTCCCCCAATGACGTCACCGCCGGCGCACGACGTGAGGGGGCGGGGCTTATACCCGGAAGCCGGGAAAAAGTGTCGGAATGGCCTAGGCGCGTCCTTAATATATAAATGGGGCTGCAGGGGAATCCAGCCAGCTGATGTAGCACACAGTGCTGTGCTAAAGAGGCTCCATTCCTATAGAGATGACAGAGCCAGCAGACGGACACGCAGAACCCCTGGAACCCTCGAGGCCCGCTAGTCTGGTACCGGTGCTGAGGAGTGGGGACAAAAGATCTTCTTGGTGAGATTGATCCTTTTTTTATTAATGGGGTGTTGTTTGACTAGTTGTAGGTTGCAAAGACCCCCAAAAAAGCGGCTGCAAAAACAAAGCATAAAGAGTGTGCGGGATGTAGAGTGGCCCTAGCAACTTCTTTTTCTAAGCCATTATGCACGCCGTGTATTGATAAACTGGTGGCGGAAGAGTCTCAAAGCCTTTCCAGAAGTATGAGATCCTTAATACCATTCGAGGTCAGGGCTTCCTTAAAATTGTATAATAAGGGCCGCCCTAGGTCACCAGACAGGTCCCTGGATTTTAAGAATTCCGATGTAGACCTCTCGGACGTGGAAGAAAGGGAAGCAGGTCATTTATTCTCTGACGACGCTTCATCATCAGTAGATCAGGAGTCGGGGAGTTGCCTGTTTCTACCTGAGGACACTCAACACCTTCTTAAGGCTGTCAGAGCTACAATGCAGCTTAAGGATGTGAAGCAGCCCAAGTCAATAGCTGACCAAGCTTTTCAGGGTTTAGGCCCCAGGAAACACAGGGTATTCACTGTTCACGAAAGTCTTAATTAAAAATGAATGGAAAAATCCTGACAGAATTTTTTTTATACCAAATTCAGTTAAAAGAAAATATCCCTTTGAAGAAAAAGTAGCAGCAATTTGGGACAAGGCCCCTACAGTAGACGCCCCGGTAGCTAAAATTGCCAAGAAATATGCATTGCCTTTTGATGACCTGGGTAGCCTGTCAGACCCATTAGACAAGAAAGCATATATTTATTTAAAACGGGCCTGGGAATCGACCTCTGCTTGTCTGAGACCTGCAGTTGCAGCTTCTTGGGTCTCAAGATCCCTACTTTTTCAAAAGCCGCTGACTACCTAGCAGATGCCTCTACGGATATGATTTGATTTTTGGCCAGATCGTCTGCCATGTCTAATGTGGCAAGGAGAGCTATCTGGCTGAAGTCCTGGAAAGCGGATCAGGGCTCAAAGTCCAGACTCTGCTCCATCCCCTGTGAAGGAGACAGACTATTTGGGTCATCTCTTGATGACATACTTGATAAGGCCTCAGATAAAAAGAAGGGCTTTCCGATTCCCCAGCGCCCCTCCATCCTCCGTCAGGCAAAACTCCCTCCTTCGTCAGCCCAAACTCCATCAGTCCTCTTCCCTCAGCCAAAACGCCCTCCTCCCTCATCCAAAACTCCATCAGATGTCAGACAAAACTCCCTCAGACAAAACTGCCTCAGACATCAGCCAAAACTCCCTCATCCAAAACTGCCTCAGACATCAGCCAAAACTCCCTCATCCAAAACTCTAAAACTGGATCTAAAACTGGATCTAAAACTCCATCAGATGTCAGACAAAACTCCCTTCTCCCTCAGAATTCAGTCAAAATTCCCTCCTCCCTAACTCAAAAGTATGCAATACACAAACTCTACGCCCGAAGAAGCTGCTAGCTGCTGGAAAGGCAAAGGACCTGTGATGATGTCATGACCATGTGATGAGTCATGTGTGTGGGAGGGGTCAGATTTCACAGCGGCTGTGTACAGAACTATAGTCATCAAATAGAGCTGTGTATTAGAGATGTGTGTACTGTGTAATAGAGATATGTGTGTATCCTGCATGTAGCAGAGCTGTGTACTGTGTAATAGAGATATGTGTGTATCCTGCATGTAGCAGAGCTGTGTACTGTGCAATAGAGATAGGATACACACATATCTCTATTACACAGTACACACATCTCTAATACACAGCTCTATTTGATGACTACAGTTCTGTACACAGCCGCTGTGAAATCTGATCCCTCCCACACACATGACTCATCACATGGTCATGACATCATCACATGTCCTTTGCCTTTCCAGCAGCTAGCAGCTTCTTCAGGCTAAGAGTTGTGTATTGCATACTTTTGAGTTAGGGAGGAGGGAGTTTTGTCTGACATCTGATGGAGTTTTGGCTGAGGGAGGAGGGCTTTTTGGCTGAGGTCTGAGGGAGGAGGCAGTTTTGGATGAGGGAGGTTTGTCTGAGGGAGGAGGCAGTTTTGGCTGAGGTCTGACGGAATTTTTGGCTGATGTCTGAGGGAGTTTTGGCTGACATCTGATGGAGTTTTGGATGAGGGAGGAGGGCGTTTTGGCTGAGGTCTGAGGGAGGAGGCAGTTTTGTATGAGGAAGAAAGGAGTTTTGGCTGACAGAGGATGGAGTTTTGCCTGAGGGAAGAGGACTGATGGAGTTTGGGCTGACGAAGAAGGGTGTTTTGCCTGACGGAGGATGGAGTTGTGGATGATGTCTGACGATGTCCTAATATGGACACCGTAGTACTAAGAGCAGACTAGTGAAACGTTTGTTGATTGGCTGCCCTGCAGCCTTTCAAAAAGTGCCAATAAATCGCCGAACACCTAACTTTTACGGAAACCAAAAACCCAAATGTTCGGTATGAACCCGAACTTTACAGTTCTGGTTCGCTCAACCCTACTAGTGTGCATAGGGAATGAAGTAGCACCTAGGATCTAAACAATTTATATAGTGAAGGGTTTACCCCCTAAACGCCTGATGACGTACATGTACGTTATATCTGGATGTAACTTAAAGCCCAGTGACGTACATGTACGTCATGCTGATTGGTCGGTGCAGAAGCTGCACCTAGACGATCCGCAGCAGGGGTCCGGCAGTCACTGATAGCCGGACCCCTTCTGTATGCGCCAGCATCTGGGAAATCACCGATGCCGGCGCATTAATCCTTGATGTGCCGCGGTCAGCGCTGACCGCGGCACGTGCGATTTCCATGCGGTGATCGGAGCTTCCATCGGGTCCCTGCACTGCTGTTACGGTGACTTGATGGCAGGGAAGGCAGACCAATGCCTGGGGAGGATTGAAAGGGGGATGGGTAGGTTGGAAAGGGGGGGTGGGGAGGTTGGAAAGAGGGATAGGTGTGGGGAGGGGATAGGTGTAGGATGGGGGATAGGACTGTGGTTGGGGATAGGGCTGGGGTGGGGCAAGGGAGGTGGGGTAGTGTTGAGATCTCCACAAGACGTGGTCCATCTGTCTTCTGGTCTCATACAGCTGGTCGGGCTTAAGTCGTTCCATCATGGGGAGCAACGATAACAAATAGTGATGCACCGGAGTAATTTCTCCTCCAAATCAGAAACTATATTTGTGAATCCCATCAAGGACTCGTAAACGAGTCTTGTGAGATCCTCTTAGTCCACCTGACGGCTCCTACCAGACCTCTGGCGACGCATTAGTGCCTCAAATATCGGGGCCAAAGTGGCCATTGTTGAGTCACCACATTGTGGTCCTGAGCTAGTGATGAGCGGCAGGGGCAATATTCGAATTCGCGATATACTTGTGCGAATATTCGCCATATATTCGAAAATTCGCGAATTTGTAATCCCCAGTCATTATTTTCTTGATTGCGAAAATTTGGATATAAAAATTTGCATACGATATGCATAAAAAGTTGCATAAACTGGTATTTAAAAAAATGAATATTCGCGATTGCGAATATATTTTGCGATATTCTAAATATTCGCGCATTCTAAAAGTGCTGATATTCGCGATTAAAATTCGCAATTCGAAAATTCGTGTTCAACACTACTAACCACTTGCATGAGCAGGACGAGGGGAACACTCGGTGGCAGGCTCATCAGGGACCGCCTCCGGGGGAATATCCCGCACCCGAGTACTGCTTGCTGTTCTGTAAAGCAAAACAAAATAAAAATTAAATTAATGTTGAGAATCAATGGAATAGAGCTGAGCAAAGTGACTTCTGATGCAACATAGTAAGTAGCTTTCCAAAAAAATTGCATACAGATACTGTACATAGATAGAGACCATACAGAGGAATGTATATGTACAGTGTGAATTTTTTTTTATGAAAGCAACTTCTTTTTTTTTTTTTTAAGAATTTTAATCTTTTATTTCAATATTCGCAATGTATACAGTTTACAAAAAACATAATAACATAATTACAAGATCATCCCCCCCGTGCAACATTACCCCCCCCCCCCGCCTTGCAGAGAAAGAGAAAGAAAAAAGAAAAAAAAAAAATTCATCAATCATCCCATTCCTTCCAAATACTATCCCACTTTTCATAAGATCCTCTTTGTCTATGCAGAATCTTTTCATAGCTTTTAACCTTGTTAACTAAATTTAGCCAGTTCTTGCAGTCTGGAGCGGAGGGGGAGAACCATTTTCTAGCTACAAGAAGCCTAGCCAAGAACAAAACTTTAATCAACAATCGGGACTTCATAACCTGGCAACTAACCTCCGATAGGTCCCCCAAAATACATACCTTGGGAGAAAATGGAATATCCATATTAAGTCTTTGGAATAGGGTTCTTTGAACCAACTTCCAGTATCTACTCACCGTTGGGCAATCCCAGAACAGATGTAAATGATCTGCCCGGGACTGCCACAACGGGGACACTCAGAGGAGGCTCTTAATCCTCTCCTATGGAGCCATAGAGGTGTTACATATATTTTGTGCATAATATTAAACTGTACTACCGTGTGATTAAAATTGTGCGAAACCCAACTTAAATTATCACCTACATTCTCCCAATCCGGGAACCCAAATCTGATAATAAAGTAGACCAGGATCTTTGCCCTGGAGATAAGCAATCCGTGAAATAATTTTTATCAAGTACCTATAACAGTGTGAAATTCTAACTTTCATACCACCCTTCTTTTGAATCAACTTGTGTAAAAATTCGGAGTGTCTATATTAAATAAGTGCTTATCAGAAATACTAAGCAGTGCCGAACGCAATTGAAGATATGCATACCAAGCCACCTCACCTACATTTTCCTCTTGTTCTAGCTCCAAACGAGTAAGAATCTGCCCATTTTTAACCACTTGACTCAAAAAATAAATATTTTTTTCTTCCAATATTGCTGGCAATTTGAGTCATCCAAACTCAATAATTTTAGGTTGTGCCACAATGGAGTGCAGATCAGTGATGCACTGACTTGCATCCAGCTTTTTATAACCATCCATGCTTTCATAGCCATTCTGCAGAAGGGTTTATATTCATCCTGTATCTTACGTAAATAATCAGACTCCAGAACTGTAAAGAAATCTGAGAAACCTGAATCCTTAACCAACTTTCTGCAGAGATGGCTATTTTCCCAGTCGTTGAAAAAGCAGAGTTGAGAAGCCATAACATAACCCTTAAAGTGAGGGAGATTAAGACCTCCCTGCTTGTAGGGCATAGAAAAATACATAGCCTTTAGTCTCACCCATTTCCTCCCCCATAGTAGATCATTTATCATCCGCTCAATTAACCTGAAGTACTTGTCCTCTATCCATGTAGGGGAGTTGAGGAGAATGTAGAGAACCTGGGGCAACACCACCATTTTTATTAACGAAACTCAATCCGCTCTTGCAGACAGAATTTTTTGCCATATCTTAATTTTAGATCTCAGTTTTTGTAGTAAAGGAAACAAGTTAAGCTGTAAATAATCTTGAATTTTGGCAGAGACTGTCATCCCCAGATACTTCAGCGTCTCCGAAACCGATAGTCTACTAGTCAAAAGATTAGTGGGTCCTCGCATTTCATCCACTGGAAGGAGAGTCGTCTTAGCCCAATTGACCTCCAATCCGGAAGAGTTACCAAAAAGATTAACTAGCTCCATTACTCGGGGAAGTGTACTTTCTGTTTGTTGGATAAAAAACAGGATATCATCTGCATAAAGAGAGATGCGATCCTGTTTTCCCATTACCCCGAAACCAGCCACCCTTGTATCCTGCCTTATACTGACCGCAAGGGCTCAATGTAAATATTAAACAGGAGGGGAGAAAGGGGACATCCTTGTCGGGTACCTCTCCCTAGTTCAAAGCTCTCAGTTAACATGTCATTGATCCTGATCCTAGCGGTTGGAGATTTATATAACAGCTGTATCATCGCTATAAATTTAGGACCAAAGTTCATTTTTCTCATCACTTCCCAAAGAAAAGCCCACTCGACCCTGTCAAACGCCTTAGTGGCGTCTAATGACAGGATGGAGCGGGCATCACTCCCAGGTGACTGAATATTGGAAAAGAACCTATGTAGATTATGATGAGTGCCCCTTCTCGGCATAAAACCATTCTGATCTGGATGAATAACCGAAGGCAAGACCCTAGAAAGTCTCCTAGCCATAACTTTTGACAGTAACTTAACATCCGTATTTATTAGTGAGATAGGCCTATAAGAACCCAAATCCGCCAGATCCTTATCCTTTTTTGGAATTAAAACTATTAAGGCTTCCATCATAGAAGTTGGGAGATCTCCCTCATCCAACGCGTGGGAAAATACTTCCAACAAATGAGGAAGAATAACATCACTGTACTTACGGTAAAATGCATACGGAAAACCATCTAGACCTGGCGAGGAGTTCCCCGAGATGGACCTCAAGGCCTCCTGGAACTCCAGGAGGGTCACTTCTTTTTCCAGAGAGTTTTTCTGAGTCTCTGTTAACCCAATGCGAGTTCAATTGTTATAGGAGAGTGATCTGAAATTGTTCTTACTCCATATCGTATAGTTTTTATATTGTTCCGATTACTCACATTAGTAAGCGCTAAATCAATTCTAGACATTGCTCTACCACCCTGCTAATGCAGGAGTACACTCTCTTACCTCCACCCAGATGTTCCCATATATCCACCAAGCCCACCTCCGAACAGAACTGGGCCAGTGGGGAAGAACCAGAATTCCTACCCAAATCTGCATCCAAAGTCAATCTGTCCCTTTTAGGATCCATAACAGCATTAAAATCTCCCATCAGGACAAGTCGACACTCTGGTCTCTTTTCCAAAAATAACAGCAACCGATTGAGTGAATAAACTGAAAACGGCGGAGGTATGTAAAAAAAGGCCAGAGTGTAGTCACGTCCACAGAGTCTGCCATACAAAAAAATAAATCTCCCCTGGTCATCTATGGAAGCCTCTATTAACGTGAAGTCTATAGAATGATGGATTAAAACCGAGACTCCCCTTGAGGAGCTACTAAAGGTAGAATGATATGATTGAGCTTGCCACCCTACTGTCAAACGAGACACCAAGGCAAATCCCACCCTCCCCCCCATTCCCCCATTCCCCTCCCCCCCATTCCCCTCCCCCCACTGGTCCGCCCGATCCTGTCAGCAAACCTCTTATCTTCCGGCCACTCTCCCCCCGCTAGCCCCATCCCCCAACCCCCCCATCACCAAGCCACAAAATTTCAAATGCCCATCCGGTCCATCCATTCTCGCACTTGCTCCGGTTTTTCAAAAAACTGGGAGGTCCCGTTATAGATCACTCTTAGCTTCGCTGGGTACTGTAGGGAGTATTTAATGCCCTTAGCAGCCAAATGTTTCTTAATCTCAACAAAGCTTCTTCTTTTTTCCTAGGTCTCCCGGGCAAAGTCGGGAAAAAATAACAATTTAGTCCCCTGATATTCAATAGGTGAGCATTCTCTAGCTCTTCTCAAGATCGTATCTCTATCCACAGACAATAGCAGCTTCATTAGAATTGCTCGCGGTAATTTCCCTGGTATAGGTTTCCCCCCTGGAATACGATGAGCTCTCTCTATTTGGAACATGGAGGAAAAATGTTCGTCACCCAAACTATTGAATATCACATCTTTGAGCTGTTTAATCAACTGTGGACCTTCAACTCCTTCTGGAAATCCTACTATACGGATATTATATCGCCTTGATCTGTTTTCCAGATCCTCAAGCTTAGTTTGTAAACAATGGTTTTCTGAAGCAAAGAATAAAGTCTTTGATTTTAACATATCCACATCCGTTTGAAGGGAATCGACCATCTTCTCCATATTGAGAACTCGATCTCGAATTTTAGCCAAATCTTCCCTTATTAGGGATATAACGCTCTGCATTGACCCCAGTTGGGTAGCCATCCCTTGCATTAAAGTACCGTTATTTTTTACGGCACACAAAAAATTTTCCAGAGCTAAGGGCTCATTCTCATTTTCTGTTGGTAATAGCAAGCTTTCCTCCCCTTTCTCAGAGTCTACTTCTGGTCGCCCATCCTCAGAAAGTTCTTCTGCTTGGGAAACAGTGACATTTTTCTTAAGATTTACACCTAGTTTCCCTTTGACAAGTCCCTTCCCATTTGGGGATTTCCAGAGTTGGTCAATTTTTCCCTCTGTGACCTTAACCCCTGTCCTAGTTCCAGAGGAGTCAACTGATCGCCGCTTCGGAGCCATTTGGAACTATTTGAAGGCTTCTCTCCCCCCTTTTTTTTTTTAAGTTCTTTATATTTATTTGTATATATATATTTTTTTTTTCCCTTTTCTTTTCTTAATTATTCCCTGTATTTTATTTTTCTTATATTTATTTTTTGGATCTTTTTGGGTCTTTTCCTCTGTTATTCTTTCTTTCTTTCTTTATTTCTTTATTGTTTTTTTTTTTTATATATATATATTTTTTTCCCTTTTTTTCCTTTTCCTCTCTTTCCTCTTTTTTCTTTCTTCTTTCTTTCCTCCCTTCCTTTCTTACTCCCCTCTCCTCCTCTCCACCCTTGCGACTTAGTCACTTATTTTCTCCCTTTTTTTTTTTCCCGTTTTTTTTTTTCCCTTAGCCCATCCTTAACCCTTTAATCTCTGTTTATTGCTCCCTTTCTTTCACTCCCTTTGTTTTTAACACTAGTTCCCCTTTGACACTAGGTTACTTTCTTTCCACCTCATTATACCTCTATTTTGTATAATCAAAAGCACACTTCCCTCATCTCTACTATGCAAAATACTAAGTGGATGTCCAAGACAGAGTGTCAAATGACTGTCAGTCTGCCTGGGACATAAACATAGATTTGAAACATAGAAGATAAGTCATAATCAGTATAAACTAAATCTCTTACCTTCGCATTTCTAGGGTTCTTCGTAGGAACCCCAAAGTGGCATGGTAGCAGTAAGATCGCTTCGAGGTTCCTCCAGACTCACTCGGACACCGAAATTCCTCATTATAATCCCTCTTGTAGCGGTCCCTGATTGACTGCCACCGAACAATAATTGTATTCCCTGAAAAAAAAAAATATATATATTTTTAAAAATGGTTATTTTATAAAATACATGAGGTGTTGACATCAAAAGTGGTTTACTATTCATTTGAAACAGCCACAACAACAAAAAAATAAATAAAATTGTTGTCTGACTATTGGTGGCCGTGACTCACATCAACTAGACGGTAAACCACTTATGATCAATAAAACATACGTGTACCCTATCTACAGACAAATAATGTATACTTACGGCCCTGCTCCTGTTGACTTTCACTGAGGTCGTCCCAGTTCGGCACTATTGCCTCACAGATCTGTTGCCAGAGGAGCCGCGTTGCTTGGTGGTCTGCGTGGCGGCGGTCGGTATGGTCCCACAGAGGTGGTCGTTCCTCCACCTTCTGGATGAGGAGGTCGTTGTCAATGAAAAACCATGAATGTCCTCCTCATCCATTCTGGTGGAGACTCTGGAACCCTACAAAAAAATAAAATAAATAAATAAACAGTATGTTTTTAGAATTATTAATTAATAAGCATTAGATTGAAAATACTCACACGACCGAGACCACTGCGTGCTCCCCGACCTCCTCTGGCAGTGGCTTGATGCCCTCTCTGTGCGTCAACGGGAATAGATGGCTATTAAAAAAAAAAAAAAATTATTGATGTAAAGAAATACAATGACATGTATCTTTGATTAGAAAAAATTAAATAAATAGTTACCGTTGGCTGGGCTCCACCCCCGACTTCCTCATCGGTTGTCTGGGAGTTGACTCCTCAATAGACGTTGACTGAAAAAATATCACATGACCTAACCCCTCAGGTGAACACCTAAAAAAAAATTTAAAAAGTATGTCAAAAAAGCCATTTTTTGTCATCTTACATCATAAAAAGTGCAATACCCAGCGATCAAAAAGTCATATGAACCCTAAAATAGTACCAATCAAACCATCATCTCATACCGAAAAACAATGAGCCCCTACATAAGACACTTGCCCAAAAATAAAAAAATAAACTATGGCTTTCAAACTTTCACACTGTGCTCTCCGCTCTCCGCATTTGCGGAGCGCGCCGCCGATCTTCCGGCCAGCGGCTCCGCAATAATATAGAGCATGTCCTATTCTTGCCCGCAATTGCGGACAAGTATAGGCATCTCTATGGGGCTGGCGGCAAGGTGTCTTGCGGATCTGCAACACACTACGGACGTGTGAATGGGGCCTTACAAAGTATGATACTATGTTACTAAATCCATGATTATTATAAAGTGCATGTGAAATCATAAAAGTCCATGATAAGTCCAAGTAATAGTGTCCATAATTCATCATAAGTCCATATATCTGTGCGAATGTCCCCAAAAAGTGCAATGTGCTTAGCTTAAAAGTACATATTAATAATTACTAATCAGGTAACCTTACCACAAGGGGGAGAGAGGGCACCAATCCGCACTTGTTGCATATTAAGTAATTAAAGCCATTTGCTGAAGCGTCAGCGTTTCTTCTGACCCAGCGCAAATGCCACATTAGTAGCGTGCATCACACCAGAAGACAGAGGACAGGACACGTGTATCTGTAATTGGCGCAAAGTGATGAAAACTATACACAAATATGGGCTATCAACCTTTATGTATCTTGAAAAAATACCAGTGTCACTAGAAAAGCGTCATCCTGTCCACCCTGTCTAAAACCGTCACTACCATTTACCTGTATGGGATGTGGCAGTAGCTGACATGGACCGCACAAGCCGTGCACCCACTTTAATGGAACAATGCATATATCGGAATCACTAGGTCAGACTTTCAGACAAAGGTGCATCAATCGCACAACAATCTTTTACCTCTCACAGGCAGTACATGTGGTGAACTGTATCAGCCTCTTAAAAATATAGGTACATGCCATATCCAATCCAGTACGTAATAATTTTGAAAATAAAGTGTTAATTCATCTGGGTACCTGCACTGCGTACGTAACAGGGAAATAAATCTAGTTAATCCATCTGTTAGTTTGGTGGGTGACATATACCCATTGTTTGTCTGTGATACACCTGCACTGTATATGTGATAGGGAAACAAATCTAGTTAATCCATCTGTTAGTTCTGTGGGTGACATATACCCATTGTTTGTCTGAGGCACACCTGCACTGCATAGGTGACAGGGAAATAAATCTAATCAATCCATCTGTTAGTTCGATGGGTGACCTCAAAGAATGAGAGGAGAGCATCAAAAATGGGACTGGCCCTGGCCTTAGTGCTGCTGGTGTTGATGGAGCTCCTGTTGCAAGGAGAGGACTTGGTCAATCTGTGCCAGCTACATGCCCAAATGAAACATATTCCTTAGGTGCATGTAAGCGACAGAACGTTCAGCGTTATTTTGTAGGCCCGATTACCGATGTACGAATGGTGAGGCCAGAACAAGTAGACGCAGTAGTAGGTGGGTATCTGACAGTGCCATCAGTTCCTTCACATTGTCTCCCACCCGGTCCCCTGCTGAAAGCGCATAGTTGGCACCTGCAGCCCATGGGCATCTGTCTTTCACATCACCCCCTTGCAAATAAGACAAGCAGTCTGAGCCCCAAGTCATGCAGCACTCTTATGCTTTTTACTGACTCTGCTGGCAGAGTTTCCATCGGCAATCCACCTAGCCCTTCCCCAGAAGTGGAAGAGATTGAGTGCACTGATGCCCAACCACTTATGTTTCAGGATGTGGACATGGTAGGACCACCGCAGCACGTCTCTGATGATGACGAAACATAGGTGCCAACTGCTGCGGATTTCTGCAGTGTGCAGACTGGCAAGAAGGGCAGGGGTGAGGAGTGGGTGGCAGATGATGTGGAGGTCCTAGACCCCACATGGAATCAAGGTCATGTAAGTGACGTGTGCAGTCTGGAGGAAGAGGTGTTGGTCACACAGCACCAGTTGCACAACAAAAGAGGGAGCAGGGTGCAAAAGCAGAGTGGCCGTCCCCTAGCCAGTACGCCTGCTACTGCCCACCGCACCTAGAACACACAAAAGCCAGCTCCAAGGAGTTCCCTGGCGTGGCATTTCTTCAGACAATGTGCTGACGACAAGACGCGAGTGGTTTGCACGCTGTGCAATCAGAGCCTGAAGCGAGGCGTAAATGTTCTAAACCTGAGCACCACCTGCATGACCAGGCATCTAATTGCAAAACACGAGCTTTGCTTTGGAGTACACATAAAAACCATAAAAGATCTCCTCCTGCTCCCTCTTTTGCTGCAGTCTTGGCCTCTTCATCCCCCTCTGGAGTGATAGTGGCACCTGCCACCCCGCAAACAGGGGATGTGGCAGCAACAACAACACCTCCACCACCGTCACCCAGCATGTCCACACTGTCCCATGGAAGCGTTAAGCTGTCCATCCCCCAAACATTGGAGAGAAAGATGAAGGAACCCCCTACCCACCAGCGATCCCTGGCCCTGAATGCCAGCATTTCAAAATTCCTGGCTTTGGAAATGCTGTCATTCAGTCTGGTGGAGACGGAGACTTTTAAACACCTTATGTCGGTGGCTGTCCCACAGTACGTGGTTCCCAGCCGCCACTACTTTTCCAGGTGAGCCATCCTTGCTCTGCACAACAAAGTGGGAGACAAAATCAGGTGTGCTCTGCGCAACACCATCTGTGGCAATGTCCACATAACCACCAAAATGTGAAACAGTAAGCACGGGCAGGGACATTATATCTCCCTTACTGCACACTGGGTTAATACAGTGGCGGTTGGGCCTGAGGCGGATAGCACTTTGGCACATGTCCTTCTGCCACCGAGGATTGAAGGACGTTTCTCATTGCCTTCTGTTGCCGCCTCCTCCTACTCTGCTTCCTCCACTACCGCTTCCTTATTTAATCTAGTCAGTGTGACACCTGCACCACTAACTTCAGCACAGCCAGGGGGAAATGACAGAAGGCTGTTTTGAAACTCATCTGTTTGGGAGAAAAACCACACACCGCGCAGGAGCTATGGACGGGCATGGAACAACAGACCGATGAGTGGTTTGTGGTTTGCGTTAACGGGCGAAATCTCGTAGCATCTCTGGGCCTAGCCGATTTGACGCACATCCCTTGCCTGGCGCATGTGCTGAATTTGGTGGTGCAGAGGTTCCTGAAAAACTACAACGGTATGTCAGAGCTGCTGCAGAAAGTGTCGGCTGTCTCTGCGCACTTTCGGCGTTCTCACCCTGCTGCTACTCGCCTGTCTGTGCTGCAGCGTAACTTCGCCTTCCCGTTTACCTCCTCATATGCGATGTACCCACAATGTGGAACCCCACCTTGCACATGCAGCAGGCGATACTGGAGTTTCAGCTGCAGCATGCACTGGTGAGTCGCTCTGCGGAACAGCACCACTTCACCACCAACGAGTGGGCATCCATGCGGGACGTGGGGGCCATGTTGAGCTGTTTCAAGTACTCCACCAACATGGCCAGTGCCGATGACGCCATCCTCAGCATTACTATCCCACGTCTATGTCTCTTTAAAAAAATGCTTCGAGCGATGATGGAAGAAGATGTGGCACAGGAGGAGGAGGAGGAAGAGCGGTCATTTCCACGTTTATCAGTCCAGTCATTCACAATTGGCTCGGAGGGTGGGTTCCTGCACCAACGGAGGCGAGGTACACAATTGTCCAGCCAGGACACAGTTCTGGAGGATGAAGAGGAGGATGAAACGTGTTCACAGCAGGATGGCACCCAAAGCAGCTCATGGCCATCACTGGAGCGTGGCTGGGGGGATACAGAGGACACAGACGATACACCTCCCACAGAGGACAGCTTGTCGTTTCCTCTGAGCAGCCTGGCACACATGAGCGACTACATGCTGCAGTGCTTGCACAATGGCCGACGAGTTGCTCACATTCTAACCAGTGCTAATTACTGGGTGGCCACCCTGCTGGATCCCCGCTACAAGTGTAGTGTATGGGAGCTGTTATGCCCGTCACTACAGAAGGGCCACTTGTGTGCGGTCGTTTCCCTCAAATATGGGGAGTTTGGTGTAAAACATCTTCATGTAATGCAATGCTGTGTATCTCCCTGTTACTGTGATATTGCCATGTGCAGGCCTGCTAGGGATGTCATTCCAGCTCCAGGTCAGTAGAGGGAGCTAGGGAGCCCTAGTTATATATAGGCCCAGTCAGGGGAAGGAAAGGCAGTCTGAGTCTAAGTCTAAGTCAAGCCCAGGCCATGAGCCTGTGAAGGCAAAGCCCAGGCCTTGCGCCTGTTGAAGTCAGCCCAGGCCCTATAGCCTGAGAGGGTCCAGCCTAGGAAGATTCATTCCCTGGGAGGAGCAGTCCAGACCCTAGAACTAGTGGAGAAGTGTTGCCTCCTTAGTCAAGCTGCATACAGGACAAGTATCCCTGGAGAGAGAGAACAGTTGCCTGAAGTGTATTGCTGCATTCAGAGTAAGATAAAAGCCCCGATCCTAGGAGGCCTGTCTTGAAGATAGCCTTTGGGACTGTGATTAATAATCTGAACCACTGATGTGACTGTATTGTAACGTGTGGAATATTCTGGAACTGTACTTACTGACTGTTCATCTATCTTCAACTACGCTCAGTAAAGTTATCCTGTTATTCAAGTATATAAAGATTCCTCAATTATTCCACCTGTCACTACACGGTGTGCCACCGTTCAATTGGCACTGGCGTCACGACATTCATTACCTGCCTGTTCCAGTGCTGACCCGATTGAAGACGACAGTCGGTCCCAGGTTAGTGGGTTGCCCTGCACTACAAAGCCCAGCATACCTAAAGCTACACTACTGACCCCCTGGGACACTGCACAAGGACAATGGAGCATGATCGGAATATGCGCGAGTACAGGCACACGCTGGTAGATGCGCTGCTGAGGGCATTCCCACCTGACAGAGGGGGCTCAGCGGAAGCACAAAGCAAAGGCAGAGGAGGAGGAAGAAATCGCCAACACAGCTGGGGCACTGCCAGCACCTCAGAAGGGAGGGTTAGCATGGCCGAAATGGGGAAAAGCTTTGTCAGCATGCCACAACAACCAGCACCACCAGCTGATATGGAACGTCTTAGCAGGAGGCAGCATTTCAGCAACATGGTGGAACAGTATGTGTGAAAACGTTTACACTGACTGATGGGTCTGCCCCATTCAACTTCTGGGTCTCCAAATTGGGCCCATGGCCTGAGCCTGCCCTTTACGCCTTGGAGGTGCTGGCCTTCCCTGCGGCCAATGTATTTTCCGAACGTGTGTTTAGCACGGAGGGGTGTGGTTAACAGACAAGGCCATCCGCCTGTCCACAGCCAATGTGGACAAGCTCACGTTCATTAAAATGAACCAGGATTCCACAGGACTTGTCCGTACCTTGTGCTGAATAGACAAGTATACCAGCTGCACCCAGCCATTATTAGACTCCAGGGCACTTTCTCTTTGCATTCTCTTTTCTATTTCCCAATGTTTTGGGGTCTCCCTAAATTTATGAAAAAAATAAAAATTAAAGGAAAATAAAAATAATAAAACAACAAAAACAGTGTTGGCTACCTTTTCCTTCTCCACCACACCACCACGTCCATAGCCTCCTCAACCTCCTACTCCACTTTGACCTCTGCCTCCTAGTTCAAGATTATAATTTTTTATTTTTTTATATTCTATGTTAAGTAATTTCCCTATCCACATTTGTTTGCAGGGCAATTGTCCAGATCTTACCCCCATTTTGCTTCCTTTTGCAGCCCTCTAGCCCAGGCATGTCCAAACTGCGGCCCTCCAGGTGTTACAAAACTACAATTCCCAGCATGCCAGGATAGCCTACAACTATTTGGGCATGCTGGGAGTTGTAGTTTTGCAACAGCTGGAGGGCCGCAGTTTGGACATGCCTGCTCTAGCCCTTACTATGACTATTTTACAGCCCTTTTAGTGCTTCAAAGTTCGGGTCCTCATTGACTTCAATGGGGTTTGGGTTCAAGTTCGGGTCAGGTTTTGGTCCCGAACCCAAACGTTGAACCGGAGTACGGGCGAACCTTAACATCCACGGGTCCTCTCAACCCTATCTGTGACACTCTAAGCTTAGTGGCCACTTCCGTCTGAGAACATCCTGCTTGAGATCTAGCAATGGCGATGTATTGTTGATTATTGTTAGGTGTTGTCTTGGTCTCATGATGTCAAAATTGGAACAGCATAATGAGGAGGACTATTTCAATACCAATTCTAATTAAACAAGGAAATTTATTGGGTAACTTATGGATCAAACAACTGTCATGAATTTTGCCGTTAAGCTCCCTGAGAACAGCAAGTTGTGCAAAAAGTACTGAAACATTGAACACTTGCATGTGCATTCAAATGTTTAGAGAAGGTCGCAAATTTGCGGTTAGTTTCTTGATTGCGAAAATTGGCAATGTAATATGCATGTAATACGTGCGCAATACAGGCGTGGGTCACTATAGCTACATTTTTCAAGCTGCTAGAAGTTTCCTGGAGAAAATAGTTGGCACGGCAGAACATTACAATAGCTTTATATGCAGATAGAGTGCTCTGATATATTTGCGATTGCGCAAATTGGCAATTAATGATGCACATATTTTTGCACAATACGTGCAACTTTACATTTTAGCAGGTCTGACTACATATTAGTGATTGGTGCACTAAGTATTGTTGTGAACTTGTGACATCACAACACACAGTATGTATGTATGTAAGTAGCATGTATGTAAGGACAGCAGAACCTATCACACTACCTAACACCCTGCACAGATACACTATATCACAATCTTACCTACACTGACTATCTCCCACTAACTATCTGTAATATATACATATATATATATATATATATATATATATATATATATACTAACTAACTAACTAACTAACTAACTAACTAACTAACTGTCTAATGTAATGTGACATAGGGAAGCAGAGGGCACAGCAATGATACTGCTGTCTCTCTCAGACCTGTAATAAAATGTAGAAAATGGCTGTGGGGAGGTTCTTATATTCTATAGGGGTAGGCAACTTTCCAAGTGGTTGCTAGGCATGTTGCTGAGCTCAGACAAAGACATTGCTGCCTTCTCATTGGCCCAAGCAAAAAGGGAGGTTACTGATGTAAAACAAATTTAAATATTAGAAAAAATGAATATATCACTATATTGTAAATATTCGCGATTCAAATATTCGCACCCAACACTAAGTACAAGCTTCAGGAACTTATCAGCAATGATCCCGTGCATCGTTGTGTCAGAAGAGTTGCTCTATCATTGAGCCAAGCTCCAGCTGGTTGACCAATCTGGATGCCAGGCCAATCAGGTCTCTGGTTCAGTGTACAATCCCAGCTAGGTGGGGGATTTAACCACTTCCCGACCGCCTAACGCACAACTGCGTTCTCGCGGCGGTCGGGCTGTTCTGGGGCGCCGCAGATCTGCGTCATCTCGCGAGACGCGAGATTTCCTGTGAACGCGCGCGCACGCGCGCGCGCGTTCACAGTAGCGGGCGTCTCAGGAGTTTAACTACAGCCTGCCAGCGATGATCCATCGCTGGCAGGCTGTAGATGCGATATAAATCGCATCAAACAAGTATATCAGACGCTGTTTTGTGAACAGCGTCTGATATAGCTGCTACCTGGTCCTCTGGTGGTCCCATTTGCTGGGATCGACCACCAGAGGACCAGGTAACTATGTAAAGTTGCACCAAACACTACACTAACCCCCCACCCCTCACCCCCTCACCTATTAACCCCTTGTTAACCCCTTGATCACCCCATCTAGACCCCTGATCACCCCCTGTCATTGATCACACCCCTTGTAAGGCTCCATTCAGACGTCCAAATGTGTTTTGCGGATCCGTGGATTCACGGATCCGCGGATCAGATCCGCGGATCTGCGGATCCACAGATCCTCAAAACACGGACACCGGCAATGTGCTTTCTGCATTTTGCAGATCCGCACATTGCCAGAACTATATAGAAAATGCTTTTCTTGTCCGCAATTGCAGACAAAAATAGGACATGTTCTATATTTTTGCGGAACGGAAGTGCAGACTCGAAGCGCGGATCCGTAATTCGGATCCGAGCGGGACAAAGTCTGTCCCCATAGAAATGAATGGGTCCGCAATTCCGCTCCGCAAACAGAATTGCGGACGTGTGAATGGGGCATAAGGGTCCCTTATCACCGCCAGTTAGTTAGCTACTTGTTAGGTAGCTAGCGCCCAGCCCACCGCACCGCAGTCACTGATTTTGGCAGAGATTTTTTCATCCACATTGATTGATGCGAATGAATAAATCTGTGCCGCTTCATTTTTTTTTTTTTCAGCGCAGCGGCTGAACGGAAAAAATCTCATTACCCGTATGGTCAATATACGGAGAATCGCAGAAACTCCTAATGCTGGCCATACGTGTAATGACTGCGGAGACCCTCAAATCCCAGGGCAGTACAAACACCTCACATGTGACCCCATTTTAGAAAGAAGACACCCAAGGTATTCCGTGAGGGGTATGGCGAGTTCATGTAAAATTTTATTTTTGTCACAAGTTAGTGGAATATGAGACTTTGTAAAAATAAAAATAAAAATCAATTTCCTCTAACTTGTGCCAAAATTTTTTTTTCTGTGAACTCGCCATGCCCCTCACGGAATACCTTGGGGTGTCTTCTATCCACAATGGGGTCACTTGTGGGTATTTATACTGCCCTGGCATTTTAGGGGTCCTAAAGCGTGAGAATCCAAATGCGTAAAAATGCCCTGTGAAATCCTAAAGGTACTCATTGGTTTTAGGGCCCTTTGCGCATCTTGGCTGCAAAAGTGGCACACATGTGGTATCGCCGTACTCAGGAGAAGTAGGGCAATGTGTTTGGGGTGTATTTTTATATATACCATACTTTGTGTGAGAAATATCTCTGTAAATGACAACTTTTTAAATTTTTTTATTCAAAGTTGTCAATTTACAGAGATATTTCTCTCACACAGTATGGGTATATGTAAAATACACCCCAAAACACATTGCCCTACTTCTCCTGAGTACGGCGATACCACATGTGTGACACTTTTTGCAGCCAAGATGCGCAAAGGGGCCCAAATTCCAATGAGTAACTTTTAGGAGGGCATTTTTACGCATTTTCTTCTCACGCTTTAGGGCCCCTAAAATGCCAGGACAGTATAAATACCCCACATGTGACCCCATTTTGGAAAGAAGACACCCCAAGGTATTCGCTGAGGGGCATAGTGAGTCCATGAAAAATTAAACTTTTGTCAAAAGTTAGCGGAAAGGGAGACTTTGTGAGAAAAACTATAAAAAAATCAATTTCCACTAACTTGTGCCAAAAATTTTTTTCTATCAACTCGCCATGCCCCTCATGGAATACCTTGGGCTGTCTTCTTCCAAAATGGGGTCACATGTGGGGTATTTATACTGCCCTGGCATTTTAGGGGTCCTAAAGCGTGAGAAGCAAAATGCGTAAAAATGCCCTGATCCTAAAGGTACTCATTGGATTTGGGCCTTTGTGCATCTTGGCTGCAAAAGTGTCACTTATGTGGTATCGCCGTACTCAGGACAAGTAGGGCAATGTGTTTGGGGTGTATTTTACATATACCCATGCTTGTGTGAGAAATATCTCTGTAAATGACAACTTTTAAATTTTTTATTCAAAGTTGTCAATTTACAGAGATATTTCTCTCACACAGTATGGGTATATGTAAAATACACCCCAAAACACATTGCCCTACTTCTCCTGAGTACGGCGATACCACATGTGTGACACTTTTTGCAGCCAAGATGCGCAAAGGGGCCCAAATTCCAATGAGTAACTTTAGGAGGGCATTGTTACGCATTTTGATTCTCACGCTTTAGGGTCCCTAGAATGCCAGGGCAGTATAAATACCCCACATGTGACCCCATTGTGGAAAGAAGACACCCCAAGGTATTCTGCTGAGGGGCATGGTGAGTCCACGAGAAATTAAACTTTTTGTCAAAAGTTAGCGGAAAGGGATGTATATTTTTGTGATATAATACTATAACAAAGTCACATTTCCACTAACTTGTGCCAAAAATAACTTTTCTATCAACTCACCATGCCCCTCATGGAATACCTTGGGCTGTCTTCTTTCCAAAATGGGGTCACATGTGGGGTATTTATACTGCCCTGGCATTTTAGGGGCCCCTAAAGTGAGAAGAAGTCTGGAATCAAATGCGTAAAAATGCCCTTGACTACTAAAGGTACTCATTGGATTTGGGCCCTTTGTGCATCTTGGCTGCAAAAAGTGTCACTTATGTGGTATCGCCGTACTCAGGACAAGTAGGGCAATGTGTTTGGGGTGTATTTTACATATACCCATGCTGGTGAGAGAAATATCTCTGTAAATGACAACTTTTAAATTTTTTATTCAAAGTTGTCAATTTACAGAGATATTTCTCTCACACAACATGGGTATATGTAAAAATACACCCCAAAACACATTGCCCTACTTCTCCTGAGTACGGCGGTACCACATGTGTGACACTTTTTGCAGCCAAGATGCGTAAAGGGGCCCTAATTCCAATGAGTACCTTTAGGATTTCACAGGGCATTGTTACGCATTTGGATTCTCACGCTTTAGGTTCCCTAGAATGCCAGGGCAGTATAAATACCCCACAAGTGACCCCATTGTGGAAAGAAGACACCCCAAGGTATTCTGTGAGGGGCATGGCGAGTTCACAGAAATTTTTTTTTTGGCACAAGTTAGCGGAAATTGATATATATTTTTTTTTTATTTTGTTTTTTACAAAGTCTCATATTCCACTAACTTGTGACAAAAATAACATTTTACATGAACTCACCATACCCCTCACGGAATACCTTGGGGTGTCTTCTTTCTAAAATGGGGTCACATGTGGGTATTTATACTGCCCTGGCATTTTAGGGGCCCCTAAAGCGTGAGAAGAAGTCTGGAATCCAAATGCGTAAAAATGCCCTGTGAAATACTAAAGGTACTCATTGGTTTTAGGGCCTTTGCGCATTCAGGCTGCAAAAAGTTCCACATGTGGTATCCCGTACTCAGGAGAAGTAGCGCAATGTGTTTTGGGGTGTATTTTTATATATACACATGCTGGGTGTGAGAAATATCTCTGTAAATGACAACTTTTTAATTTTTTTATACAAAGTTGTCAGTTTACAGAGATATTTCTCTCACCCAACATGGGTATATGTAAAAATACACCCCAAAACACATTGCCCTACTTCTCCTGAGTACGGCGATACCACATGAGTGACACTTTTTGCAGCCTGGGTGCACAAAGGGGCCCAAATTCCAACGAGTACCTTTAGGTTTTACATGGCTGCTCACAATTTAGCCCTCGCCCAAAATGCCAGAACAGTAAACACACCCCACAAATGACCCCATTTCGGAAAGTAGACACCCCAAGGTATTCACAGAGGGGCATAGTGAGCCTGTCTGAGATTTTTTTTTTTGCCAGAAGTTAGCAGAAATGGAAACTTTATTATATATTTTTTTTTCCTCAGAAAGTGTCATTTTCCGCTAACTTGTGAAAAAAAATGAAATCATACATGAACTCACTATGCCCCTCCGTGAATACGTTGGGGTGTCTTCTATCTAAAATGGTGTGATTTGGGGGGTATTTATACTTTCCTGGCATTCTAGCACCTGAAGAAACATGACAGGTGCTCAGAAAGTCAGAGCTGCTTCAAAATGCCGAAATTCACTTTTTTGCACCATGGTTTGTAAACGCTATAACTTTTACCCAAACCAATAAATATACACTTATTGGATTTTTTTTTATCAAAGACATGTAGAACAATAAATTTAGAGAAAATTTTACATACAAATGTA
Organism: Bufotes viridis; assembly: GCA_033119425.1. Classification (NCBI taxonomy): domain Eukaryota; kingdom Metazoa; phylum Chordata; class Amphibia; order Anura; family Bufonidae; genus Bufotes; species Bufotes viridis. The sequence continues at coordinate 88,479,177 of CM065592.1, read as the reverse complement.
GTTTTTTTTTAAAAATTTTACAACAGAAAGTGAAAAATGTCATTTTTTTGCAAAAATGTCGTTAAATTTTTATTAATAGCAAAAAAAGTAAAAATGTCAGCAACAATGAAATACCACCAAATGAAAGCTCTATTAGTGAGAAGAAAAGGAGGTAAAATTCATTTGGGTGGTAAGTTGCATGACGGAGCAATAAACGGTGAAAGTAGTGTAGTGCGGAATTGTAAAAAGTGGCCTGGTCATTAAGGGTGTTTAAGCTAGGGGGGCTGAAGTGGTTATAGCGAACCTGTCACCTGCTTTTTACCTCTTAAGCTGTTAACTGTACCTTATAGATCATCGTAACCTTGTTTCCAAACAGGTGTTTTCCGTTTTTCTGGGGTTTATATTCCTGAAAAAATCACTTTATAATCTCCTGCTCTGCTGCGTCTGAAGTCACCAGACAAGTCAAGGAGGCAGACCCTCCTGACTGCTGGATGCGACTCCCGCCCTAACCCCGCCTCTCATCCCTATGATTGACACTCAGCTCTTCTGCCCGGGACCGCGCTGGTCTCGCGGCGCATGCGCCGCCTGCCTTCATAGCAGCGCGATCCCCTTGCTAGATCGCGCTGCGCACTTCTCTCCTCTCTAGCCGGGCCGCTGGTGAAATGCAGATCACTCAGCGTGAGGCTCGGTATCGCGCTGCTATGAAGGCAGACGGCGCATGCGCCGCCGAGACAAGGGCGGTCCCGGGCAGAAGAGCTAGTGTCAATCATAGGGATGAGAGGCGGGGTTAGGGCGGGGGAGTCGCATCCAGCAGTCAAGGAGGGTCTGCCTCCTTGACTTGTCTGGTGACTTCAGACGCAGCAGAGCAGGAGATTATAAAGTGATTTTTTCAGGAATATAAACCCCAGAAAACGGAAAACACCTGTTTGGAAACAAGGTTACAATGATCTATAAGGTACAGTTAACAGCTTAAGAGGTAAAAAGCAGGTGACAGGTTCGCTTTAAGTCAAATTATTTTGTGTGTCCTTGACTGTGATTGTGTGTGTCTTGACTCTTGTGAATTATGCTACTCATAATTCCTGCATTAAAACTCCTGAATTTACCTTTTGTCTTGCTTTCTGGATTAACTCTTTGTGTGCTCATATGGTTTATATTGATCCTCCTGGTGAACTGTCTTTGCTTGTCTCTTGAGTAACCATTTTTATGCTGTTACTGTTGTCTCTGTCTTTTTCTCCTGTTTGGTTGAAACTGTTTGCCTACTACTCTTTTGTACCATCCCTTCTCATTCTGATCGGTCTGCTGCTAGTTAGTTTTACACTTTTCTGCTACCTTACATCGCAGTCGCAGACATAGCCTGTATCCCAAGCAGCCAAGTCCATCCGGCCTTTTGTCAGGCTGTGGTAAGGAATCTAGGATTAACTTTCATTTTTCAGTTTGCTGGCTGTGGTTACGGACAGTGTCAATAGTATTTTCTTGCAACAAGACACCAATTTTGTGCATGTCCCTTGCTGCAGTTTAATATTAACTAAACATCTCAGAAGTTTTGACATGATGAAAAATGAGGCAACACCATCTTTTTCAGGAAAGTAGATATTTTGATTTTATTATGAGACAGTTTTCTAATTAATGTAACTTGTCCCATGTAGATGAGTCATTGGCAATTTGTACCAACTTTAATTATTTTGGCCTTTGAAAGAAGCAGGGATGATGAGGGGAATCTAGAAAAGCTATTATTTTTTTAATTGTTTTGTGACAAGATAAATATGCAATGGTGTTTTCTCTGTCTTTGTGTCGGAACAGGGGCATTCTATGCTTCCTTTATTTGGATGGTTATTTGTGAGAATAGGAATATATTGCTGTGTTAATCTTTTTTTTTTAATAGTTCTGGGCCTCAAAATGGCTTCACCAAGGACTCAGTCCTATTTCACCTTAAGGACCCGGCCTTTTTTTGCAAATCTGACCAGTGTCACTTTATGTGGTGATAACTTTAAAACGCTTTTTCTTATCCAGGCCATTCTGAGATTGTTTTTTCATCACATATTGTACATTATGACAGTGGTAAAATGGAGTTGAAAAATTTCATTTTTATATATAAAAAAATACCAAATTTACAAAGTTGTTGATTTACATTCCCCATATGTCTACTTCATGTATCGATCATTTTGGAAATGCCATTTCATTTTTTGGGGATGTTACAAGGCTTAAAAGTTTAGAAGCAAATTTTGAAAATTTTCTGAAAATTTCAAAAACCCACTTTTTAGGGACCAGTTCAGGTTTGAAGTCACTTGGTGGGGCTTACATAATAGAAACCACCCAAAAATGACCCCATTTTAGAAACTACACCCCTCAAGGTATTTAAAACTGATTTTACAAACATTGTTAACCCTTTAGGTCTTCCACAAGAGTTAATGGCAAATGGAGATAACATTTCAGAATTTCGATTTTTTGGAAAATTTTCAATTTTAATAAATTTTTTCCAGTAACAAAGCAAGGGTTAACAGCCAAACAAAACTCAATATTTATTGCCCTGATTCTGTATTTTGCATAAACACCCCATATGTGGTCGTAAACTACTGTATGGCCAAACAGCAGAGCATAGAAGGAAGGGAACGCCATATGGTTTTCGGAAGGCGGATTTTGCTGGACTGGTTTTGACACCATGTCCCATTTGAAGCCCCCGATGCAACCCTAGAGTAGAAACTCCATAAAAGTGACTCCATCTAAGAAACTACACCCCTCAAGATATTCAAAGCCGATTTTACAAACTTTGTTAACCCTTTAAGTGTTCCACAAGAGTTATTGGAAAATGAAGATGAAATTTCAGAATTTCTAATTTTTGTTACCCTTCCTCAGAAAAAGTGTAATATAGAGCAACCAAACATCATATTTACCCTAAAATAGTACAAACAAAACTGCCACCTCATCACGTAGTTTCCAAAATGGGGTCCCTTTTTTGGAGTTTCTACTGTAGGGGTGCATCAGAGGGGCTTCAAATGGGACATAGTATCAAAAAACCAGTCCAGCAAAATCTGCCTTCCAAAAACCATATGGCGTTCCCTTCCTTCTACGCCCTGCAGTTTGGCCATACAGCAGTTTACGACCACATATGGGGTGTTTCTGCAAAATACAGAATCAGGGCAATAAATATTGAGTTTTGAGCAAATTGACTGTAAACTAATCGAACTTATCTCACATTTCATATAAATTTGGAGTTAAACTGAATCCGAATATAGTTCGACTTGATTGAGACGAATCTCTCAAAATGACGGCCTTCATTTTAACCACCTAACTGAATTGGGAAAAATACTTAAAGGCTATGAACACCTTTGCGGACATTTTTTTAAATTATTATTGCATTATACTTATTTTGAGCTAAATATAATTTTTTTAAATTGGTCTTTATTAAAAATATGTCATCCTTTTTTCTGTACAGAGCTGACATGCTGTAGTAGCACCCTTTGGATTTTCTGTTTCCGTCAGACCCGGAGCTGACCGGCTCCTTATCTCTGCTCTCCTACCTTATAAACACTCATTATAGCTCAGTTGTTATGTTACTGATAAGAATGTGGCTTAAATAAGTGTTTATGACCTCTCAGTAGTTCAGAGATAAGGTTTATTAGATGACCCACACAAAGTGAAATTGAAAATACCAGTCACAAAGACAGCTCAATAGAACAGCTCAATATTTTTAATAAAGGCCAATTGAAAAAAAAAATTGATTTTAGCCAAAAATGAGTAACATGCAGGGCCGGCGCGTCCTATAAGCGGACTAGGCAGCCGCGTAGAGCGCCTCTTAGGAAGGGGCACCGCCAGGAGCGCCGGCCCCCCCTCATGCTGCAGCTGCCCGAGTGCTCTATATTGAGCCTCTGGCGGCTGCAGCACTGCCCGGGCTGGCGCGTCCATGAGGGCGCAGCAAGAGGAGAGGAGCTGACAGGAGGGAAGCACTCAGCGCTCCCTCCTGTCACTCCCTCATTGTAGCGTGACCGAGCCCTGTATGGTCCGCAGGTACAGGGAGCATCTGTCTCCTGTACCTGGCCGGACTGACATGAAGTGCGCACACAGTGTGCACTTCCTGTCAGTCCGCTCGGGTACAGGAAACAAAAGCGCCTGTACCCGCAAAACAATACAGAGCTCAGCCACGCTACACTAGAGGTGGGGGAGGGAGGGGGGAGAAAGAGAATGACAAGAGAGGGGGTTAGGAAGAGAGTGACAAGGAAGGGGGGGGAAAGAGAATGACAAGAGTGGGAAAGATAAGGACAAGAGGGGGCGGGGGAGAATGACATGGGGGGAAAGAGAATGACAAGAGGGACAAAGAGAATGACAAGGGAGGGGAGAATTACAAGAGGGGAGTATCACTGGCCTTGGCGGGTTTAAGCTTTGTTCACTTGAATGAAGCTTATCCCCGCCCAGGCCAGTGATATTAGTCGTGACGTCACTGCGCCTGCGGTAAACAGCGAGAAGGCCGAGGCACTACTGCCAGTGCTGCTGCCTTCTTAAACAGCTGATCGGCGGGGTCCCGGTGTCGGACCCTTGCCAATCAGATGCTGATGATCTATCCAGAGGATAGATCATCGGTTTAAATAAACTGCGGAACCTCTTTAATATGGCAGATCATATGGGTGGGGCATTGTGATGTCACATGGGGGGTGGGGGCGGCAAACTTTTCTTTTGCCTAGGACGGCAAAAGTCCTTGCACCAGCCCTGCATGCAATCATAAAAAAAAATTGCCTCTGAAGGTGTACATAGTCGTTAATGGTTTTGCCAGTCCAGTCTACCTTGGGCAGAAGGGGAAGGGGGGGGGGGGGTAGTCCGCTTTAGCTGCTCATATCTCCTGAATGGTAGCAGCTACAGACACGGGTCTGATCTTGTTTGAAAGCTGGCATTCCAATGACGCATTAGCAGAACATCAGTAGGAGATATCGATGTTAGAAATCGATGCATTAAAACTTGCTTCTACTTTCACTTTCAGTTGCATTCACTGCATCTCAATTTCTAACAGCAATATCTTCCTATGTAGTGGAGATAATTCTGTGGAATGACAGCTTTCAAACAATACAAAGCCCATATTTCTACCTGCTATCAATCCAGGTCAAGATGCTAAAGCAGCTGCTCCCCCCTCCCCTTCAGTCTGGAGGAGGAGGGGGAGCAGTTGCAGAGCCGACTGCCTGCAGGAGAAAAGGAAAATAGTAAAAAAAAATTAAGAATATCTTCATTGTACTGACCCACATAATAAAATGATGTCACTTATACCATACAGTGAACACCTTAAATAAATTCCACAAAATAATGTAAAAATAGCTTTTTTTAATCTTTCCCCCTAAAATTTAATCATAAAAGTTATTTAATACACTATATATACCCCAAAATGGTTCCTAAAAAAATACAATTTGCAACAAATAAAATAAAAAATTAGAGGGAAAAATTAAAAAGTTAGGACTGCTGGAACACATAGAAGGAACATGTTACTGGTCCTTAAGGCTAAAATTAATTATGTCAATAAGGGGTTAAAATGCAATTGTGACCACTAAATTGCGCTCCAACAGGATTTACTTCAGACACATATTTTAAAAATCTACAACAAAAAGTCACATTTTTGGGAGGGTTTTTTCAATTTTAATGTGACTGTGAGGAGGTTAAAGGTTAGACAGAGAATGCACCTGCCACCAAAAAAGGATCATTTGTGGACTATGTTTTAATTAAAAAAATAAATTTGACAGTGCAGTGTGTTGTTAACCCATTGATTACATCCGTTGTATATGTACAGTGGATGTAATCTCTTTAAAGATGGCGCCCGCTCCGAAGTGGAGTAGGCACCAGAGCTGCTGGGTGTCTTTTCTGTTTCACACAACAGACACCCAGGACTTATGCCTGCAATCAGTGATAACACCAATTCCAGACATTTAACTCCATACTGATGCTCCCTGCACGGGGCCTGATGAAGGACTACATATAGACCGAAACTTTGCCTGAAATTACGTCCGGCTGAATAAAATCATTCATTATTTCACCTTCAACTCTGGAGTGTTGTCTATTTGTATATACAGACATTTAACTCCTGAGATGCCATGATCAAATGTGACCACGGCATCTGAGCACTGAAACCCGGTAGTGTTTAAAGTGTGAAGATGGAGTCTCTGATCATTAGGACTTCTTTGTGTCTGATAAATCTATTATGACCTGTGAATGAACTGAAGAATTATCTGAACTAATTGTGCAAGATTTTGTCAATTTTATCTGATAGAATGAACAAAGACTTATCTGGCATGTTTGTGCCAGTTATTGTCCAATTTATTTTGACAGATTCAAATGTATGATATGTAAATGAACAAGAACGTGTTTGAAAGTATTTGTGCAAAAGAGTGCATTGTCTACCGAGGTTATCTTGGGATTCTGATTTATTGTGGAACTAGGAATTGGCCACTCCAAGGTCAGGAATAACAGATAAACAAGATATACACAGTAACACTCATAGAGTGCATGTGCTGGCTACCTTCGACTAGAGGGTGAGGCTCTTTGGTTAAACCAGGGGTGCACAACCCTCGTCCTCCTGGACAGAAACACCCCTGATCGTTTGTGTTTCTGCCCGCAGTGCCGCACAATGGATCATTACAGCTCCTGCACCTGCACTGTAGCAGGAGCAGGATGGGTCCCCGGCTGTCAGTGACAGCACGAGACCCGAGAAGAAGTCAGAAGCAGTGTATCAGCGCTTCTGCCTTCTCCTAACACAAGTGAGCACTACGCAGGGTGGACCCCGCTTGGGGGTAGAGGAGAGAAGAGCTGCAGGGTCAGGAGACCCTGGTCAGCTCTGCCTGTGTACAAAGCCCCCACAGCAGGCTGGTTTCCCCTGTAACTGGGGCTCCTTTGGATGCCCCAGTTACAGTGAAAATAGTGCAAAAAAATGTCTGTGTCCCCAAAGGTCTTTCAGTGACCTCTTGGGCACAAATTATGTGGAAAAAATATATTCAAAATAAGTTAAAAAATCGTTTTACAAAATATATAAATCATCATTATTTTTTTTTTAAATATAAAATTAAAAATGAATTGAAAAAATAATAAAATACACATTAAAAAAGGGCAAAATAGTAGTGTCCATTGTCCCCCAACAGTCTTTTTATGACCTCTTGGGGAGATATTATGTGTCAAAAATATATTTAAATAATAAGTAATAAACCAATTATAAAAAGAATACAATAAAATATTATTAAAATACAAATAAAAGTAATAAATAAAAAGGAAAGAGTGAAAATTCACAAGTGTCAGTGTCCCTGAAAGGTCTTTTTATACCCTCTTGGGGATATTATTTGTAGCAGAAATATTTTGAAAACTAAGTTAAAGATAAAAATAATAAAATGCAAAAAGAAAAACACCCACACCAACCAAAACCTACCTGATTATTAAATTGTTAACCAATAAGCGCTTTCCCCACTAAAAAGTGCTTACTGGTTATTGCATGGCGCCTGTAACTGGCAAGAGTTGGTAATAACCAGGAGCGCCATCCTCTGCAGTGAAGGAAATCACTGATTTCTTGCAGCATGGCCCCTGAAACAGAACATTCATACTTACCTGCTTCATGCCGCCCTGGCCCCCTCTCCCTCCATCTTCCGGTTCCTGCACTTTTACACCTGTCAGTGCATGGCCATGGTCACATACACCACTCAATGACTGAGTCAATGACTGACTTCAGCAGTGACACGCTGCTTGTGGCCACTTCACCGCTGAAGCCAGTGATTGGATGGAGAGGTACATGTGACCATGGCCATGCACTGCCAAGTAAAAACAGAGCGGGGAGAAGGTAAGTATAACTCTTCGGTTTCAGGGGCCATGCTGCAAGAACTTGTTAAAAATTCATTTTTAATGGAAAATCGCTTCAAGCCAGGGGCCATAGACCTCAAATTTCCCTGTGGGCCTATGTCCAGGGCCCTCCTCACGGCTAGCCAGTGAAAGTTTTTGGGGATGTATTTTGTGCTCATGGGGGCAGTATTTTGTGAATGAACTGTGGTATTTGGCTCTGTTGGAGTGGTATAATGTGTCACCATATGGTATTGCTGGCCCTGACTTTCATCAATTTGTACCTGACTACAAAACGGGGCCACTTTTAGTATTTTTCCAGGACTACTTCAAGTTCCCAGTCTGCCCCTGCTTTAAGCCCTTATGACACTGCAAGATATTCAGGTCAATTACTGGGAACAAGTCTTCATAGGGATGCTCATGATTGATAATTGGCCAGTATAATCGTGTCGCACATCTCCCTGGGATGAGCTACTGATAATCAATGTAACTAAATAAAGGAGCAATGACTGTGAGAGCGATCATTCCTCCCCAGTCACTTTACATTGACCTGTGTACATTGTGGCCCCTTGAAATACAGTGATGTGACAATGTGGCCCTCAGACCAAAAAAGGTTGTGCACCACTAGGTTAAACAGTGTAAAAGGTGAAACTTTTTGACAAGTCTAGTAAATATATATGTAGGACGCACAGGACCGTGGATGCACCTACCTAGGTGCTCTCGGTGAAGCAGCTACACCCTACTGCTAAATGTGAGAATAAAATATTAAAAATATCACCGGGCACACTAGTTGGACCTTGGTTGCACAATGTATTCTATAACATATATAAAAAAACTGATTTAAAAACTAAAATAGAAAGCTACATAAATAGTGATAATCCAAATAGCAGCTGATCAGCAACATTCATGAGTAACAACAGTCCACTATATGAGATGTAACACTATTGACACTAAGCTGTATAAAAGTGTCAATGTGTCAACAGTATACATTCATTTGACTAGCATCATTTCATCCAAGTAGGTGGAAGTGATCACTTCAAAACCGCTCGTTCATGCGGTGTCACTTGGGCTTCAATAAAGCCAGTCCTTATATTATTTATGGCCAGGGAAATATAGATGAATACTCCTGATTTCCCTATGTAGAGATATGGGATTGTGGTCACTGTTCATAGAATTCGGGTAGCGGCGTCCCGCCCCCTACTTATACAGCGGTGTCCCGTCGTGATTCCCCGTTCTCTTAATAAATATCAGCCGGCTGTTGAAAACTTGAAAAGTTTTAGTCTTACCAGGTTCCGGTCCGTACACTCCCCAGTACTTCAGTGGTTCCACTGAGGAAGGGGACCTTTGAAGCCCCGAAACGCGTCTGGTCAGGACCCCCTATACACTAGGCAGGGCCGAAGGATTATTACTACACTTACACCCCAATAGAAACCGCGTGAAGAAGGGAGGAAGACACGAGAACGGCGTTGCAAGACAAGCGCCCGTGTATCCCGACAGCGCGACAAAGAAGACCGCACATCAATACAGGTCTGAAGTACTGGGGAGTGTACGGCCCGGAACCTGGTAAGACTGTAACTTTTCAAGTTTTCAACAGCCGGCTGATATTTATTAAGAGAACGGGGAATCACGACGGGACACCGCTGTATAAGTAGGGGGCGGGACGCCGCTACCCGAATTCTATGAACAGTGACCACAATCCCATATCTCTACATAGGGAAATCAGGAGTATTCATCTATATTTCCCTGGCCATAAATAATATAAGGACTGGCTTTATTGAAGCCCAAGTGACACCGCATGAACGAGCGGTTTTGAAGTGATCACTTCCACCTACTTGGATGAAATGACGCTAGTCAAATGAATGTATACTGTTGACACATTGACACTTTTATACAGCTTAGTGTCAATAATGTTACATCTCATATAGTGGACTGTTGTTACTCATGAATGTTGCTGATCAGCTGCTATTTGGATTATCACTATTTATGTAGCTTTCTATTTTAGTTTTTAAATCAGTTTTTTTATATATGTTATAGAATAAATTGTGCAACCAAGGTCCAACTAGTGTGCCCGGTGATATTTTTAATACTTTTTGACAAGTGGTTAAAGTTCACCTACATATGGTTGGACGCCTTGCGTAGGAACTAGTTTTCCTGATTGAGACTTTGGATGCTTTAGCTGAAAAGGGCTTCCCAGCTCATACAGTATGTTGGCGTAGATGACGTTAAATGGGTTTTCTGAGACTTCAGAACTCTGGATAGGTCATCAGTATCTGATGGCTGGGGGTCAAACATCTGGGACCCCCATCAATGAGCTGTTTGAGAAGGCAGTGGCACTCACAGCTTTTCAGTGACAACACGTTGATTGGTCATGTGGCCTAGGTGCAGCTATACAATGTACAGCACTGTGCTTGGTAAACACAGAGAAGGTTGAGGCACTCACAGGAGTATGGGACCCCCACTGATAAGATGCTGATGACCTATCATGAGGATAGGTCATCCGTTCTAAAGTCTTGGAAAACCCTTTTAACTAAATTGGTGATATAAGTTCTCTATACTTTGTATATAGTTAACTTGCAAAAAGAAAGACTTTATGGGGCACAATTATTAAGACCGGCGTTTTAGACTGATGTTGAATGAGAGGGGTTGACTCACAATCTCCATTCTATTTCATCCCAAAGTTGTTAGATGGGGTAGGTCAGTGCAAAGGTCAGGGCTCTGTGGGGGCCAAACAAAATCTTCCACATTAAACTCGCCCAACTGTTCCTTTAAGGAGCCTCTCTAAATTGTTCCCACAAAGCTTGAAGCATGCAATTGTCCACAATATCTTGGTTTACCTGAAGCCTTAAAATTACTCTTCACTGGAACTAAAAGGCCTAGGCCAATCCCGGAAAAATACACACATAACATTATCCATCCTCTAGCAAACTTTACAGTTTGCACAATGCAGTGAGGTAGTTAACATTCTCCTGGCTTTCACGAAACCCAGACTCATCCATCAGTCTGCCAGGTATAGGAGCATAATTCATCACTCCACAGAAAATGTTTCCACTGCTCCAGAGTCCAGATGTGGTATGCTTTACACCACTCGATGTGACTTTTGCATGCAACTATTTAGCCATGTGGACTCTGCAGTTATCAAGTCAGCAGAGCTTTGGTGACTATGCTCCTCACCAACTCACGGTTGAGTTGCTATGGTTTCTAAACACTTCCACTTTGCAATAAAGTGCTTATTTGATGGTGGTATATCTAGGAGTGAAAAAGTTTCAAGAACTGAATTGTTGCAACAATGGCACCCTATTACAGTATGCAGTGTCCTGACACAAACTGCTAGACACTGTAGTTGTGTTTCATGGAAATGTGCTAACTGTAATGTAAAGTAATGTCACCAATGCAATTTGTGAAGCTGTAAATTACTATTAACAGGCTGGTAACCACTACTTCACATTAGTCACTACTAGATGGTGCTGGTACGTTCCCCTCAGGGGCGTAACTATAGGGGAAGCAGGGGAAGCGGCTGCTTTGGGGCCCTGACCTAGAAGGGGCCCATCCAAGAGGAGGAGAAGTACTAAAAGATTTTGTCAGGGCGCCCCTCAACAATATTACACAATGAAATGATATACAGTGGCAGTATAGACAGTGTAGAAAACGGATGGAACAGCTGCCGGGCCTGGTCTGAGAGAGCGATCTTTACTAGCCACAGGAAAGGGGGCAGCATGAAAGTAAGGGGTTGTGAAAAAATTACTGGGGGAGGGGGCCCCATTCAAAACTTTGCTGTGGGGCCCAGTCATTTCTAGTTACCCCACTGGTTCCCCTATAAAAGAGACAGACTAGACACAGGAAGGGGGAGTGTGTAGTGAGGGTGAGGAGAGTCAGAAAGAAGTCCACCATGTAGCTACCACTTTAGCCCCCTTGGCAGTGGCCAGACTGAGGGAGGTTGGAGAAGGAATCATCAGAAGCTACCCATCACAGACCAGTGTAGACTTGGATATAGAGCAAATCTATTAGAAATAGCAGCAGTCTTTAGCTTATGGACTCCACAGCACCTTGTGACTGATAAAAGCCTCAAGTACCTGGACACACCATTACAACTAAGCTCAAAGTTGTGTTTTACAAAAACTGGCGTCACAAAGCTCGGGGACTCTACCTTCCCTGCACCTAAAACCCATACCACCAAGGGATGCTCAACCAACATCTGGCAGGAGATCCCTCAACACCAGAGTGTGCCCCGAAGGAATCGGGTGCCTTCCTTCCTGTCACTGCACGCCAGCCCAGGGAATTTCAAGAAACTGTGAGTACCAACTTCTAACCCCATTAGGCCACTGCACTCACATGACCCTGCAGCCCTGTCTTTGCAAGTGCCATGCTTGAATTTAGTGAGCTCTTTAGAATAAGCCAATCTTTATACAAATGTTTGGAAAGGCAGGCTGCATGGCTAGGGGCTGGATTTTATACACCTTTGGCAATGGGATTGAATGCAACAAGAGGTGTGTCCCAATTAGTGATCAGTGATTCAACTGTATGAATTGATTCATCTCATCATCTAGAGGTCTACACCTGTGATTAGATGTCCCTGCAACTGAATACACTCCCTTTGCAGCTTGATTTACAGGGCCGGACATCTGAGTAGGCCCTGACAGTCTTGTGCCTGCATTTAAGCTCCAAGTAGCTCAGAGGCTTTACCTATAGTCTCGTAGCAGCGACTGTTCATGCACTGCTACCAGGAAGTGTGTGTAGCAGCACATGCACATTCGCTGCTCCAGTAGCGTAAGCAAAGCCTCTGCACTAGTGATGAATGAGCATGTTGGGCTAAGTAACGGTTTGGCTCAAGGATCGCTATGTTTGGCCCATGGCGGTACTCGGCCGAGTACCACGTGTGCTTGAGCGAAATGCTCAAGTCTCTTTCCCACACGTTTGGCGCTTCCTAAGCAGCCAATCAACGTGCAGGTAAGTAATGCCCTTCAGTGTAATGCCATAGCCATGTTAGCTACTGGCATTACACTGATTAGCTGGCCGGAACGCATCATCGGGTGCTATATAGCACCTGATGACACGTGATCGGCTCAGTCAGCATCAGGGAGAGCAGAGCCTAGGCAGGGAAGGATAGTGTGTGAAGCGAAATTTAACAGATTTTATTAGAAACAAGATTTGCAAAGACCCTAAAGTCCTTTTAAGGACCACAGTGTGTTTGTGTGTTTGAGAGCAGTAATATATTTTTAGTACCTGCGCTCAATTGATCAGTCTCAGGGACAACCGTGCTGAGGAAGTGACACAGTGCAGGGAGAAAAATTGCTGTTTTAACAAATACCTAAAGGTTTTCATACAACCAATAATCCTTTTAAGGCCTAGTGTGTGTGTTTGACAGTAGAAATAAATTTTTCTTCAATACCTATTAGTGACATATACTGTAAATCATCCGCAGACTGTGTATTTTTGCGTAAAATTCAACTAATCAGCGCCACATTAATTGTCAATAGTGTGTGCGTTTAATCCACATCCGTGACATATACTGTACTCCATCCGCAAACTATGGTTTTTGGGGAAATTGAAATAATTTGTGCCACATCTGTGTGTGCATTTAATCCACATCCATAACATATACTGTATCCCATCCGAAACTATGTTTTTGGGGAAAATTGAAATAATTTGTGCCACATATTTGTGTGCGTTTAACCTATATCCGTTATATATACTGTACTCCATCCGCAAACTATGTTTTTTGGGGAAATTTAACTAATTTGTGCAAAATCTGTCTGTGCGTTTAATCCACATCCGTGACATATACTGTACTCCATCCGCAAACTGTTTTATGGGGAAATTTAACCAATTCTGTGTGTGTGTTTAATCCACATCCGTGACATATACTGTACTCCACCCGCAAACTATGTTTGTTGGGGAAATCTAACTAATTTGTGCAACATCTAGTCTCCATAGTGTGTGGCTTTCTGTGCCAAATACTGTACAACAGTGTAATTTGGTGAAATGTAAATTATTTGAGCATCCCAAATACCTGTTTTAATTTATTGGCGCATACACTTACAAATCCTACATACTGTACGTGTGAAATAGTTTTAAGCATATATAACATTTAATATTAAGAAGGCGGCCAGTAAGGGACGTTCAAGTGGCCGTGATGCTGATGATGCACGTAGAGGCCATGTCCCTGGGCGCAATAAAACTTAGTAAAAGAATGTAGCTGAGGGCCCCCAGGTGCGCTAACCCTCTAAAACAGTGATGGCGAACCTTTTGGAGACTGAGTGCCGAAACTGCAACCCAAAACCAACTTATTTACTTATTTATATCAAAGTGCCCACATGGTCATTTACCCTGAATACTACAGTCCAATATAGTATATCTTCCATGTTCCTTATCATTTAGCTATAGCTGTAGAGTGCCAGTTCGTGCCAGATGTCCAGCTTGCACACCCAGTAGTTGTAAGTCACAGAGGGATCATTGAGGACGCTGATATGGTCCGCTATGTACTCCTTCACCATCTTCCAAATATTTTCCATCCTTGTAAAACTAGGCTGCGCATTTTTCAAGAAGGACCTTCTGGTATTGCACCATTTTGCTCATCCTCTTCACCACAGGAATGAGAGATAAGAATTTCTCTTTGTAGCGGGGGTCGAGAAGGGTGAACTGAACAACCATCAATCGCTGCTGTGCAAAATGCGTAGAATGCGAGGGTCACAGGAAAGGCAGCATAACATAAAGTCAGCCATGTGTGTCAGAGTCCCAACAGAATAGACTTTGCTGTCCTCATCAGGAGGAGGACAGTGGCGTGCCCAGGGTTTTTGGCACCCGGGGCGGGTCCTTTCTCTGTCACCCCCCCCCCCCATTACTTGGGCACATAACTCTTACATCAGGGACATCTCCTGTCATGCAGACCTTCTCTTTCCTCTTCTCCTTCGTTAGACCCAGACCACCAAGACACATTATTTCAGTCGCATTTCGTCTCTGCAGAGTTAGTGACACAGACACGTTAGATTTCTCAGTTTTTCCATCAACCTCCTAATAGACATAATTGGGGTCATTTATCAAATTGGTGTAAAGTAGAACTGGATTTCCTAAAGAGCTGTCAAATATGAAAGGTGGAATCTGATTGGCTGCTGGGGCAACTAAGCCAGTTCTACTGTACACCAGGTTGATAAATGACCCCAAATGTCCCTATAGTGTCTACAGAGGTTATAATGTCTCCTAGATTGCCCCCAGTAATAATAATACCCTATTATTATCCCCAGAAATAATAGAATTGCCCCTACAATGCCTCCCCAATAGCAACGCCTCACGCTGCCCCCATATAGTAATTTCCCACACAGTAGTGTCCCCCACACTGCCCCTCACACAGTAGTGTCCGCCACACTGCCCCCCACACAGTAGTGTCCCCCACACTGCCCCCACACAGTAGTGTCGGCCACACTGCCCCCACACAGTAGTGTCTCCCACACTGCCCCCACACAGTAGTGTCCGCCACACTGCCCCCACACAGTAGTGTCCGCCACACTGTCCCCCACACAGTAGTGTCCGCCACACTGTCCCCACACACAGTAGTGTCCACCACACTGCCCCCCACACAGTAGTGTCCGCCACACTGCCCCCACACAGTAGTGTCCCCACACTGCCCCCACACAGTAGTGTCCGCCACACTGTCCCCCACACAGTAGTGTCCGCCACACTGTCCCCACACACAGTAGTGTCCCCACACTGCCCCCCACACAGTAGTGTCCCCCACACTGTCCCCCACACAGTAGTGTCCGCCACACTGTCCCCCACACAGTAGTGTCCGCCACACTGCCCCCACACAGTAGTGTCCCCCACACTGCCCCCACACAGTAGTGTCCGCCACACTGCCCCCCACACAGTAGTGTCCGCCACACTGCCCCCACACACAGTAGTGTCCCCCACACTGCCCCCACACAGTAGTGTCCCCCACACTGCCCCCACACAGTAGTGTCCCCACACTGCCCCCACACAGTAGTGTCCGCCACACTGTCCCCCACACAGTAGTGTCCCACACTGCCCCCACACAGTAGTGTCCCCACACTGCCCCCCACACAGTAGTGTCCGCCACACTGCCCCCACACACAGTAGTGTCCCCACACTGCCCCCACACACAGTAGTGTCCGCCACACTGCCCCCTCACACAGTAGTGTCCGCCACACTGCCCCCACACAGTAGTGTCCCCACACTGCCCCCCACACAGTAGTGTCCGCCACACTGTCCCCCACACAGTAGTGTCCCCACACTGCCCCCACACAGTAGTGTCCGCCACACTGCCCCCACACAGTAGTGTCCCCACACTGCTCCCCACACAGTAGTGTCCGCCACACTGCCCCCCACACAGTAGTGTCCGCCACACTGTCCCCACACACAGTAGTGTCCGCCACACTGCCCCCACACAGTAGTGTCCCCCACACTGTCCCCCACACAGTAGTGTCCGCCACACTGCCCCCACACACAGTAGTGTCCGCCACACTGCCCCCACACACAGTAGTGTCCCCACACTGTCCCCCACACAGTAGTGTCCGCCACACTGTCCCCCACACAGTAGTGTCCGCCACACTGCCCCCCACACAGTAGTGTCCCCCACACTGTCCCCCACACAGTAGTGTCCGCCACACTGTCCCCCACACAGTAGTGTCCGCCACACTGTCCCCCACACACAGTAGTGTCCGCCACACTGCCCCCTCACAGTAGTGTCCGCCACACTGTCCCCCACACAGTAGTGTCCGCCACACTGCCCCCACACACAGTAGTGTCCCCCACACTGCCCCCACACACAGTAGTGTCCCCACACTGCTCCCCCACACAGTAGTGTCCGCCACACTGTCCCCCACACAGTAGTGTCCGCCACACTGCCCCTCACACAGTAGTGTCCCCACACTGCCCCCCACACAGTAGTGTCCGCCACACTGCTCCCCACACACAGTAGTGTCCCCACACTGTCCCCCCACACAGTAGTGTCCGCCACACTGCCCCCTCACAGTAGTGTCCCCACACTGCCCCCACACAGTAGTGTCCGCCACACTGTCCCCCACACAGTAGTGTCCCCCACACTGCCCCCACACACAGTAGTGTCCGCCACACTGTCCCCCACACAGTAGTGTCCCCACACTGCCCCCACACAGTAGTGTCCGCCACACTGCCCCCCACAGTAGTGTCCCCACACTGCCCCCACACAGTAGTGTCCGCCACACTGTCCCCACACAGTAGTGTCCCCCATACTGCCCCCCACAGTAGTGTCCGCCACATTGCCCCCCACACAGTAGTGTCCCCACACCCCCAACCACACAGTAGTGCCCCCCACATAGTAATTTTTCATACTCCCCCATCTTGTCATGCTTTTTCTGATCCCCCCATCTTGTCATGCTTTTTCTGATCCCCCCATCTTGTCATGCTTTTTCTGATCCCCCATCTTGTCATGCTTTTTCTGATCCCCCCAATCTTGTCATGCTTTTCTGACCCCCCCTCCCTGTCATGCTTTTTCTGATCCCCCCATCTTGTCATGCTTTTTCTGATCCCCCCAATCTTGTCATGCTTTTTCTGACCCCCTCCTCCTGTCATGCTTTTCTGATCCCCCCATCTTGTCATGCTTTTTCTGATCCCCCCATCTTGTCATGCTTTTTCTGACCCCCCATCTTGTCATGCTTTTTCTGATCCCCCAATCTTGTCATGCTTTTTCTGACCCCCTCCCCTGTCATGCTTTTCTGATCCCCCCATCTTGTCATGCTTTTTCTGATCCCCCACAATCTTGTCATGCTTTTTCTGATCCCCCCACAATCTTGTCATGCTTTTCTGATCCCCCAATCTTGTCATGCTTTTTCTGATCCCCCCATCTTGTCATGCTTTTTCTGATCCCCCATCTTGTCATGCTTTTTCTGATCCCCCATCTTGTCATGCTTTTTCTGATCCCCCATCTTGTCATGCTTTTTCTGATCCCCCCAATCTTGTCATGCTTTTTCTGATCCCCCTCCTCCTGTCATGCTTTTTCTGATCCCCCCATCTTGTCATGCTTTTCTGATCCCCCCATCTTGTCATGCTTTTTCTGATCCCCCAATCTTGTCATGCTTTTTCTGATCCCCCCAATCTTGTCATGTTCTTTCTGATCCCCTCCCTACCTTTGCTGTAGCGTGGCCGAGCATTGCGGCGGGTACAGGAGCTTTTGTCTCCGGTACCCGGGCTGACTGACTGGAAGCGCAAGCTGTGTGCGCACTTCCTGTCAGTCCGGCCGGGTACAGGAGACAGATGCTCTCTGTACCCGGACCTGACAGAGCTCGGTCACGCTACAAGGGAATGACAGGAGGGAGCGCTGAGCGCTTCCCCGTTCCCCCCTGTTAGTCCCTCTCCCTGGCACCCCCCTGACAGCCGGCACCCGGGGCGAACCGCCCCCCCCCCCCCCCCCCCTGGGCACGCCACTGGAGGAGGACTCTCAATTTCATTATCATCTTCCTCCTCTCCTGCCCATCTATGCTGAACAGATGGAATAAACCTGCTATGGTTACTACCCTCTGTAGCGGAGGCAACCGTCTCTTGCTCCTCCTCCTCTTCATCATCATCATTCAATTCACACTGAGAAGACGAACTGAGGGTGGTCTGGCTATTACCCTGTGTAATGTCTTCCCCCTAGTTCCACCTCTTCCCCATGTAAAGTGTCCACCTTCATTGTTAGCAGCCAGCGTTTCAATAGACACAGGAGTGGGATGGTTAGGCTGATAATAGCGGCATCGCCACTTACCATCTGTGTTTATCCCTAAAAGTTGCGTAAAACCTCACAGAGATCAGACCTACAAGACCATGTTGCAGCTGGTATTCCACTACTGCCTTCTGCTGCTCACAAAGCCTGGCCAACATGTTTAATGTGGAATGAACCAGACAAATCTCTCCACCTATTCACATTACCCCTCGGCAAGGGAGATTTCCGCAAGAGGGAACAGTTGCGGGCCTGTTTGGTTGGGCCTGCCTTCTCCCTTTTGCCACCCCACAGCCTCTTCCAGCCTGTTGTGGTGCTGTGGATCCATCCCCCTCTGTCCTGCTGTCCTCGATTAGCTGGCCACCTTTCCAGGTTGGGTCAGTGATGTTATCGTCCCCCATCTCCTATTCCACTTCCTCACTCTGGTCATCCTCCTGACTTGTGTTGACCTAACAAGACCCTCACTGATTGACAACTGTGTCTAATCCGCATCATCCACCTCGTTAAACAATAATTGCCATTCCCCACCAGCATCTTCTTCTGACTGTGGATGCTGAAAAGTTTGGGGATCAGTGCAAAAGATTTTCTCCTGTCCCTCTCCAGGGACATGCTCACCTGCAGGCCCTCACCTACAATCTTTTACAGGGCAATCAAAAACTATTCTTAAATTTCAATAAAAAAAATTCATAGCCGGGTGCTGACTGCCATTCCCTGCGCTAACTCTGCAATGTAACATTACTGCAAGCAAAACTTATTTTTAAAATTCAATAAAATGTTATCATGGCCAGTCTTCTTGACAATATCTCTGCAATGTCCTTGCACTGGTAGCCGGGGGTGACATAACTCGTTAACACGGAAGAATCTCGTTGGTTATCGGAATGAACCAGACAAAACGCTCCACCCACTCACAACGGCCATGCACCACCAATCACAGAATCGAGAAAGAGGTATCAATCTGTCAATCCTTTAAATGTTCAGGACGGGTGAGGTTTCCCATGTGGAATCAAATTAAGCTGCAGGCTCCACTCCTGGTGGTGCCCTTCCGTCAATTAGTTTAAGCTTCAGCTTTGCAACCATACTCCCCACGGAACCCAAAGACTTTGGTTTCCAGGAAAATGCTCGGCGGGTAATGGGAATAATGCCGCCGGATCGTGTGTCAGATCGTTTTCAAACCAGGCTACAAATTTCATCTTAGATTAATGAAAACATTCTTGGCAAATGCTTTCATTGTTGTACTGCTGGTGCCAGTCAAAGAATTTCACCTATGACCCCAGTAATCATGGCCCCAGTTCTGAAAAAAAACTAAATTTTTGGCAGCACTTGCACTTTATATACAATTGAATATTCAGAATGTTTCCTAACAATTTTTCCTGTAAAATAGATTTTTTTGTGGGGTGTTTTCGACGTATTTTTCTCAGTCTGTAAAAGTGGCATACAACTAGAACAACATGGGAGTCCAAGATGCATCATGACATAGTCCCCATGCTGTACCCGATCAATTTCGGTGGTGTTTCTGTCCCTTCCTGACCTTTTTCTATGAACCAGACATCCTCCCCTCTTCAGAGCAAGGGGTGCCTGGTTGTCTCCCATTGACTTCCATTATACTCGGGTGCTCGGCCGAGCACACAAACATAGCAATGTGTTTGGCCTGAACATCCGAACACCCGAATACTTTGGTGCTCGATTATCACTACTCTGCACTTGTTCTGCTACTTGGAGCAGCTGTATAGGCACAAGGTTGTTAGGGCCTACCCAGATGTCCGGCCCTGTCAATCAAATGGAGGGAGCTTCTTCAGGTGTAGGGACAGCACCTTGCAGGTGTACAACTGATTGATTAGACAAATCATTTCCCTCATCTCTAGGCCTGATGAAGTCACTGTTTCAGTGACAAAACTTGTTGCCAAATAAAGCCAAATTTTTCACCCATGAATATGTACCTTTGGATTGTACTTCCTGCTTTGCAAGTGCCCCTGCTTCTGTTTTGTACTCTACTGTAGTGTTAGCTAAGGAAGAGAGAGAAGAGCTACATGTGCTCACTCCTTAGGAAAACTAGGCCCCGCAGCCTTGGAATTAGAGACAAGTTTTGCAAGAACCTTATTACCAGCCTTAGAATCTGCAAAGAGAGGCTTTGGGAAGATAGAGAGGAGTTCCACAACCTCCATCATTGCTCATATCCATACATTGCTATCAGGGAATATTTGCACTGTGAATTGTTTGTAACTGTTTTTGACACCATTGGACGTACTACAACTCCCATTTTGCACTTTAGTAAAAAGTATTTTTTCTACAATTTTTTCTATTTTCTATTTTTTAGCCTGGTTACTGATTCCAGCACCATTTGCCGGCCACAGTACCTACATCTCCTGCCTTGCACACATAAGATACTCATAATACCAAGTCGCCCCAACTTCCATCAGGCCGGAGCCCCAGCATCTGGGTGTACCCTGAGGGAAAAAAGGGTGCGCCCTCCCGTCACTGAATGGCCCTAGTGAGAATCAGTGCTACTGTGATTTATGAGAGTAACTGTTGCAGTTAGAACCACTACCACTCCCATTCTCCACTCTGCTCCTTTCAGGCTACTACATATACAGTGACACATAAATTGTTGTTTTTATTTTTCAGGCAGCCACCAGAGGATGATTTATTGAGCATATTGAATGCCTATTTTCACAGTATGACAGCATCAATTTTAAAGCAAGTATTGAACATGACGGCAAAGAATTCATTAATGTAAAATTAATCAGAATAGTTAATGCATCCTCAACAAACCTTTATTTCACACATGCTGACATCAATATGGTTTTGTGCACCAGTAGTTTTTATTTACTTGTAGAGAAATCATTTATTGCTCAGCATAGTCCATTTATGCACACTTTCCATGTGTAATAAGAATTTTAACAGAACGGAACAAAAGGACCCAGGAGTTATCTTGTTGCTCTTCTGATCATCCCACTGTTGCACAACATATCTAGTGCTACAAAAAATAATGGAGGTCATACACTATGACCAGCTTTCAAACGCCAGTCTTAGTAAGAACCCTGCTGGAGGAAGATCCAATTAATTTATTAATAGGCGCCGGGCTTTTAATAAACTTATTGCATCTTCCGCTGTCCATGTGCCAGAACTGAAATTTACCCCAACCAGGAGCTAGAGTAGATTTCTGGTGTAATGTGCACCAGTTTTCTGGCACATATGTTGTTAAATGAGTGAGGCCATAGAGCTCCCGCCTGTGGCCCACTCGCCCACTGTTTCTGAAAGCAGCAAGAGTGTTGGAAGAAGCTAAAAAGCCACAGATTGCAACAAAACTAGCAACTTTTTTATATAAAACAAACCTGGCATAGATGTCACGAGGGTGTCACAACCTATTGCTGACCCTATTGTGCCTGGGGTCAAAAGGTCGTAACGGGTGGCTACTCGGTTTCTCAAGGTTTTCCTGCTTTGGTTTGCAATCCTTTTTGTCCCATTTAGGAATCTGTAGCTTTTCCTTTCAGCTGTTCACTGTCAGCCACTCCCAGCTACAATATATTTTCTTTTTCTGCTTCCCTTGTTGCCAGATACAGACCTTCTTTCCAGATCATCTATTCTGATCTCTGGTGGAGTTGGAGTTGCTGTGGAGCTGTTGGAACTGGTGCTGTCGGATCTCCGGTTCTCTCCTGTTGTTGTCTCCCTTCGGGGATTATTTGTAGTGTTTGTGTTGTTTGTCCTTTCCCTGTTACCCTAGGTGTCAGAGGTGAGGACTAGTGCTTCCACCACCCTACTCACTACCTAGGGCTTATTTCAGGGTAAGCCAGGAACGAAGCACATAATCGGCGTACACCTTAGTAGCCCATCTAGGGACGTCAGGGCAGCCAGGTGCCAGTGCTAGGTGAGTTAGGGGTCACCACTCCTGCCTCGACCTAGTGGAAGGGTACACCGCTTCCCTCCCCTCTGACCTGCATGTCGGTTACCTGCCAAATCAGACATAATAGAACTATGGTAAATGACCCTTCTTGTCTCCTTGCAGCTATGGATGTTGTAAGACTAGAAATGTTACCAGGGTCATGGGACAAGTCCTGTCCATCAGCAGTGTCTATTCACTTACCCTGGGGACCTGCTAATATACATAAAGCATAGACATATTAAACCTTCAAATATCAGCTTTAATGATTCAATAATGTCTGTATGGGGGTTTGGAGATCTAGTGGGGTCTGGAGTTCTTATATGTGGTTATGGAGGTATAATGGGGGTCTTATATGGGGTCTTCTCTGAGGTCTGATATTGGGTCGGGGTCTTACATGGAGGACTAATGGGGGTCTGATCTGAGGTTTAAAACTGGGGTCTTATATGGGGTCTGACATAAAGGTCTAAAGGGGGTTTGGTCTGAGATTGGGGGGATCTCATTTAGGGTTTTATATGGGGGTCTGATCTGAAAGAAAGGTGTTTTTTTTTATTACTAGCACACAAAAAGGGGTGTTTTTGTACTGATGCACTTTGTGGTACCAGCATTTTACGGGGGACTGTGTCTGCAGGAATGTATTGGGGAGCACAGTGGACATAGTTTTGGGGGTGGCAGAATGGGGTTTTGAGAAGGTGGGAGGATGATAGAAAAGTAGGAAAGTAAGATGTCTGTTTGTTAAATTTTGCAGAGACGAAGCACGGTTGAAATAAGTCACCATGGTGGTCTGGTCTAACAGGAGAATAAGAGGAAAGAGAATATCTACATCAGAGAAGAGAAGTCACTGAATGTAAGAGGAATGTGGTGCTGTATGACCCTGTGTGTTCTGTAGCGCTATATGTAATGTTTTTCAAGTATGTCTTTAAAGGGGTTGTCAGCTTTTTTCTTTTTGTACGAGAGCTGCCATCTCTGCTCTGTTTACTTGCTCATCACTGCAAATGTTACGGCGAGCAGGTGAACAGACTAGAGAAAGCAGCTCTTATATGAGCGCTGCACTCTCTTCAAACAGCTAGGGGCTGGGACATAGAGGGCATTGTAGTGTGCAGTGATTCTGAGAGTGACGCCTGTCATCTACATGTCATACAGACTCACAGTATTATTTCACTACCAGAGCAGACTCCCTATGCGTGTTACTGCAAGGCACAGTGTTCTACACCACTATAAAGGCTCTCTGAAGACAGAAAATAGCAGTTTTTTAACAGGATTTGCCACAAATAAATTCAGACCGAACCAAATTTTTCCCCAAAAAATTTGGCAAACTGGCGAATCGAATTTTAGAAAAATTCGCTTGTCTCTAATGTCTATAATGAGACAAAAGAGAAAAAAGAGCCTTGGTCCCCGTTGCCCATGAAACACAAAAGACTCAAAAGATTATCAAACAATACGGGGATCTAAATGTTTCTTGGTGGGATGAAATTGTCAGGTTCTTTACAGGGAAATCACCTGCCTTACAGAGTGCTGCAGTTCATTACTTGATCAGATGTACCACTTGCTCATTGAGGCTTTGTTGTAAAACTAGGAAAATGATGAAGGAATTGGAGTATATCCAGACATCTCTTTTTCTGCAGAGAAGACTTAATTTGAGCACTTCTTTGGCAAGAAGGCAAAGAAAGAAATAGAAGGGGATTTATGAGAATATGAGAGCGCTACAACAGCATAGTACAGGGCTAAGGAACCAAAACTATGGGAAAGAGCCAGCGGAGGTTTAAGGTTTGTACTTTTGAAAGAACTGAAACTATGGGGAAGAGCTAGCGGAGGTTTAAAGTTTGTAGTTTTAAAAGAACTAAAAAGTACAAAAAGGGGGGCTTTTTGAAGAATCAGAATTGGATCTGATGGTCAGCCATGTTGTCTCTGGCAGACATCTTGTTTTCTCGCCTCAAAAAGAAACTTAGTTAAAGAGTTAATGACCATATTAAAGCATATTAGAATGTGTTTTTGTGGTAGGAGATAAAGTTTCAGTTATCGATTAAAAAGGTCATGATGTAATGGTGGGCATTAGAAAGTAGACAATAGTTGCATTAGTGATGGGGATCTTAGACAAGATCAATGTACTTATTTATTGAAATTGAAGTAGGCTATTAGCACGTTTTGATTCTTGGTGTTGGGAGAAAACTCTTTGGAGAAAAATGGGGATTGGTACTAAAATTGGAGAGGATTAATGGAAGGTCCAAGAAACAAATTATGTCATGATAAGGAACTTTCAGCCAATTAGAAGTTGTTGTAGATGTAACGTATGTATATCAATGGTTATTTTTGATAATGATGTAATTATGCAATCTGTGTGAAACACATTGGTGTCTATTGACTACGGTATACTGTGGAAAACTTGAATAATAATACTATCTATTCCTTTCAAATTTCCTTTCTCTGGTAAGAAACTGTGTCTGGTGTTTTAACCAAGCACTGCCTTTTGCCCCTGCGGTTTTTACTTCCATCTTCATGATATAATTTGAATGACTTTTATATTTATTTCAACACTGTCTTGCTGCTGTTGTCTCTGAATAAACTAAAGAATCTTCTCAAAGAAGTTTCTTTAAAGAAGTTTTGTGTTGCTGTGGCCAGTTTCTAACTATTATCCCTTCTTTTTTATGGAGTTTTTTTGCTACGAATAAAGAAGTTTGGTTCAATCTACTTGCTGGATTTTTTAGCTGTTCAGTGTTACTTGGAGCCCAGTCCAGGGGCGGGTCCATGCAATTGGAACCTTCTCAGCATGAATGTCGGTGAACTGGATATCTTTGCATATATTCTGCTCTGGCATGAACGACAATGCTAACTGCAGAATCTAAGTGGTTAGAGAGTAGGAGGTGGCTCCCTTTTCAATCCATTGATGCAACCATGGGGAATTAAGGAGTTGCCATGGCATCTAGGAGCCTAATAATGGCCCCTAATTCTGTCATATACGGATGTCTAGTAGATCCTGCTGTCACGAGTGTACCGAGACATACGGACGTTCCCACGACTGGCAAAAAGTGGTTTGATGCGACATGTTTTCCTTTTGGATCAAATGACGTCTGTGTTGTTTCTTGTGCTTGCCACACCTTCTTACCCTAGGTGTGGCTAATGTGGTCATTTAACCTTCTCTATTTATTGTTGTTTCTCCTACTATGCTATGTGGTTTATGGCTCCTGTTGGACTTGTGGTTAGCTTGTGTTTGGTTCTCGGCTGAGTTCCTGGTGCTACCAAAGCTTCATTGAAGATAAATGTTTCCTTTCCCTCTTGTATTTTGTTTATATATATATATTTGTGGTCATGGCTACGGCCAAGAGAATTCCTGGAACCCTAAGGAGATAACACCAAGACTAACCTAACTTAACTGGACGTGTCATAGGTGACCTGACTGAATGGCTGACGGTGTGCCTTTTGCTATTGCCGTGGGTAGGCCTATAAGGGGGTATACCCTGTGGAAATGGAAAGAAAAGGGAGGGAGGGTGGGGCTTCTGAGAACACACGCCCTGGGGTGAGGCCGTGACTCGTTTATGAAGTGCCTCCGCCCTTCCAACAAATACAGGCTGACTCATCAGCCTAAACTACTTATGATCATGGCTACAGCCAAGAGAATGCCTGTAACCCTAAGGAGATAACACCAAGACTAACCTAACCTAACTGGACGTGTCTTAGCTGACCTGACTGAATGGCTGATGGTGTGCCCTTTGCCATTGCCGTGGGTAGGCCTATAAGGGGCAAAAACCGAGCCGTGTAGTATAGGAAAGAACTTTATTGGCATGTACAACCAGATCACAAAGCCAAACTGAGAAGAGCAACAGAATTCTCTGCATGGGAGTTCGGGATGTATCAGGCAAAACAAGAAGAACGCTGAGGTCCCATCTCATACATGGACATTGCATGATGCTAACTGATGCTTGGTTAAGCTTTGGTGCCATCGAAAGTACTAGTGAATTCCCTGGCCTCAGGAACTGAAGAAACTGAGATACACCTTTATAACTATGCTGGAATGGTGCCCAAAAAAATGATTACCCTCTAGTTAGGAAGAAAGACTTTTGCACGAGAGACTTGGCTGAAGAGATGTCTGCCTTCTGACTGCGATCAGAGACTGAAATGCTGGAGAGGATAGCCCTAGTTGTTCCACCCCCCGCATGACCTGAAAGAAAGCATGAAGAATTAAAAACGAGACAAAGCAGCTGCGGCAAATATATTTCTTTTTTGAACCCTGGTTGGAAGGGGTGACCGGGACATTGATTTCTAAAACACTTGTAGTGGGGGAGCGACCAACATTAGCAATTTAAAACACGAACCTGAAGAACGTGACAGGCAACAGACATTTAATAAACGTAAACTTGAATAAACGTAACAGTCAACAGACATTCAGGATTAATAAATGTATGCCTGAATAATGTAAACAGGCAACAGACATTAGAAATTAATAAATGTAATCCTGAGCAACGTAAACAGGCAACAGACCTTAGTAGTTAGTAAACGTAAGCCTGAATAATGTAAACAGGTAAAAGACATTAGTAGTTAGTAAACGTAAACCTCAATAACGTAAAGAGGCAAAAGACATTAGTAATTAATAAACGTAAGCCTGAATAACGCAAACAGGCAACATACATTAGAAGTTAGTAAATGTGAGCCTGAATAACGTAAACAGGCAACAGACATTGGTAGTTAATAAACGTAAGCCTGAAACATAAACAGGCAACAGACATTAGTAGTTAGTGAGCGTAAGCCTGAATAACGTAAACAGGCAACAGACATTAGTAGTAGCAAACATAAGCCTGAATAATGTAAACATGCAACAGAAATTGGAAGTTAGTAAACCTAAGCCTGAATAACGTAAACAGGCAACAGACATTAGAAGTTAGTAAACGTAAGCCTGTATAATGTGAACAGGCGACAGAACAATAATGAATTAATAAACGTGAGCTGGAACGTAACAGGCGACAGACATGATGATTAATAATGTAGGCCTGAAAAACGTAAACAGGCGACAGACACTAAATAATAAATGTAAGCCTGAATGACGTAAACAGGCGGCAGACATTAAATAATAAATGTAAGCCTGAATAACGAAAACAGGCAACAGACATTAAATAATGAACGTACTGTATGCTTGAATAACGCAACACACGACAAATATCAATGAACGCAAGCCTGAATAACGCACAGGCGACGGACATTGATGATTAATAATGAAGGCCTGAAAATGTATTCAGAACTCTTCGACAGTGGTGAAACCCTTAACTGACATGACTAAGAAAGGGATGGATGTCTCAGTGTGGTCTGATTCGGCGTTGCGAGCCTTTTCTGCGGTTAAGGAGTGCTTTACTTTTGCCCCTATATTGGTGCAGCAGGATGTATCACAACCTTTTTATTGTGGAAGTTGATGCAGTTGAGAAGTTTTTCACCATGTATAGACCACCTAGCCAAGTCAAAGAATTAGACGATCTACTAGTTGAGGAAATGGCTAAAATGACATTGAAAGGGGAAGTTGTCATTATGAGAGACTTTAATCTTCCTAAAAAAGCTGGAAAACCAAAATAGCTAGTTCTGCCAGGAGTACAGATATTCTAAATTCCCTACTGGGATTATCTCTACAGCAAGTAGTTGAGGAGCCAACCCGGAAGGAGGCCATTTTAGATTTAGTATTCACAAATGGCAATTTGGTATCTGATATTACTGTAGGGGAAAGCTTAGGATCTAGTGATCACCAGTCAGTGTGATCTACTTTAAGTACAGTGACTGAGTCCCTCCACACAAAAACAAAAGTTTTAGATTTTTCGAAAAACAGACTTTTCTAAAATTAGATCAGTGGTATACAAGTCCCTATCAGACTGGAACAATTTCAATGGAGTCCAAGAGAAATGGGACTACTTAAAAGTGGCACTATTGAAGGCAACAGAAAAGTGCATTAGGCTTTTCAGTAAAAAAAAGAAAGAGACCACTGTGGTACTCAGCAGAAGTGGCCAAAATCATTAAAAACAAAAAGATGGCATTTAGTGAGTA
The DNA here is from genome assembly GCA_033119425.1 of Bufotes viridis. Taxonomy (NCBI): domain Eukaryota; kingdom Metazoa; phylum Chordata; class Amphibia; order Anura; family Bufonidae; genus Bufotes; species Bufotes viridis. The sequence continues at coordinate 88,450,828 of CM065592.1, read as the reverse complement.
TAAAAACACCCAAAACGAAGATGACAGGGAAATCTATAAGATTAGGCAGAGAGAGGACAATCAAGTTATAAGCGCTTCTAAAGCTCAGGCAGAAGAGAAATTAGCTCAGCCAGTGAAAAGAGGTGATAAGACATTCTTCAGATACATAAATGAAAAAAAGGAAATTAAAACAAGGAATTACCAAATTAAAAACAAAAGAAGGAAGGTATGTGGAAGAGGATAAAGAACTAGCTGACTGTCTCAATGAATATTTCTGTTGAGTTTTTACAAAGGAAAATGAAGGAGAAGGAACTCAGTTAGGGAGGAAGACTAATGAATCCTTTGATGCATGTGTCTTTACAGAGGAAGAGGTTCAGCTGTCTAAAATTAATACAAATTAATCACAGGGGCCTGATGGGATACACTCAAATCTAATAAAAGAGCTTAGAGGTGTACTAGCAAAACCATTAACAGATTTATTTAACCAATCACTGGCAACAGGAGTCGTCCCAGAAGATACTGTCCCACATAGAAAGCTTATTAATAAACTGCAGTCTCTGGGCTCACATATTGTTGAATGGATTAGGCAGTGGCTGAAGGACAGAAAACAGAGGGTTGTAGTCAATAGAGTATATGTTACCAGTGGGGTACCTCAGGGATCTGTTCTGGGACCCATATTGTTTAATATCTTTATCAGCGAAATTGCAGATGGCCTTAATGGTAAGGTGTGTCTTTTTGCTGATGACATAAAGATTTGTAACAGGGTTAATGTTCCTGGAGGGATACACCAAATGGAAAAGGATTTAGGAAAACTAGAGGAATGGTCAAAAATCTGGCAACTAAAATTTAATGTCGATAGGTGCAAGATAATGCACCTGGGGTGTAAAACCCAAGAGCAGAATATAAAATCAGTGATACAGTACTAACCTCAGTATCTGAGGAAAGGGATTTAGGGGTCATACTCATTATATCAGACGACCTAAAGGTGGGCAGACAATGGCCACTAGAGCAGCAGGTAATGCCAGCAGAATGCTTGGGTGTATAGGGAGAGGCATTAACAGTAGAAAGAGGGAGGTGCTCGTGCCGCTCTACAGAGCACTAGGGAGACCTCATTAGGAGTATTGTGTGCAGTACTGGAGACCGTATCTGCAGAAGGATATTGAAACTTTGGAGAGAGTTAAGAGAAGAGCTACTAAACTAGTACATGGATTGCAGGACAAAACTTACCAGGAAAGTTTAAAGGACCTTAACATGCATAGCTATGAAGTAAGAAAAGACAGAGGGCATATGATAGAAACTTTTAAATACATAAAGGAAATCAACACGGTAAAAGAGGAAAGAATATTTAAAAGAAGAAAAACTGCTACAAGAGGACATAGTTTTAAATTAGAGGGGCAAAGGTTTAAAAGTAATATCAGGAAGAATTACTTTACTGAGAGAGTAGTGGATGCATGGAATAGCCTTCCTGCAGAAGTGGTAACTGCAAATACAGTGAAGGAGTTTAAGCATGCATGGGATAGGCATAAGGCCATCCTTCATATAAGATAGAGCCAGGGGCTATTCATAGTATTCAGCATATTGGGCAGACTAGATGGGCCAAATGGTTCTTATCTGCCAACACATTTTATGTTTCTATGTTTTCTATGTGTTATATTGGGTGATAAGATTCAGATGTCTCTCAGTTTTTTTGTTTCTTTTCCGTTTTTCCTGTTTTTCAGTTTTTTCATCTTCTTTATTTATTTTGCCTGTTAGGCATTCTTTCTGTGTATTAGTGATACTTCTTTGGTATGCATTTTTTATTAGTTTTTTTTTAGGGTAGCCCTTGTCTAAGAATCTTTTTTGTATAATCTTAGCTTGTTGGATGAAATCCTCATCTTCTGTGCAAATACACCTTACTCGTTTGTACTGGCTATACGGGACATTATGTAACCATTTTTTGCGATGGAAACTCTTATAGTGTATATAGCTGTTGGTATCTACCTGTTTAAAGTATGTTTTTGTGGTAAGAGTATTGTTTTTATTGGTGATGGTACCGTTCAGAAAATCTATATCGGTGCTGTTATAGTTCGGGGTGAAAGAAATCGCCCAGTTTGTATTGTTGAGCTCTTTGCAGAAATTTAATGCTTAACTTTTGTCCCTATCCAAGATGATAAAAATGTACCTTTTGTAGTACACTATCTGCTGTTTTACATGTGTATTGTTGTAGATGAGACTGTTTTTGAAGTGGCCGGAAGCGCCACAGCACTGAGAGCTAGTCACCCTTTATACAGCACCACAATGAAAGTCTAAATCAAGCCAACACTACAAATGTTACACGGCAATGTTTTACAACTTCACCACTGTATCCTACTGCTTCCCTGCTCCGTCTGCCACCTCCCCGTCCCAATGTACCCGAATACAGTGCGCCCAAACAGAGGCTTTAAATTTGACACTACACTGAACAAGTTTTATGTATAAGCTTTTTTATTGTCCTGATGAAGGGGGCTGTTTGCCCTTGAAACGCGTCGACTTGGAATAAAACTTGTTTCGTCACCATCACAAATCTGGTCGTGAGTCCATCTGCTTCAGCGCCGAAAAAAAGGTCCGATCTTCCACTCCACTGACGTATCTACTCATCCCAGAAACCACCACGCACGGTGAAGGGCAAGGACCTGGCCGCAGCAGCAGCCTTTTTCCCGATAGCTGGATAGCTTTTCCAGCAAAGCGAAATACAGGTGTTGTGACTCCACACAACATCAAAGGGTAAGTGCAACTTACTTATAATTGCCACATTAAAAACGGTATCACACATGGGGCACTGCCTCCGCTCTATTTTTCTCTTTATGTGTACTGACTTCACCCCAGTTATTGAACTCTATCCCTCCACTGCCTGACTTGACCTGTCTCCTACTTATGTACTGACCTTTACTGCCTGCCCTTATCTCGGACAATTTACCATATTGCACGTACTCCACCTGCCTGTCCCTGACTACGATTTTGCCTGTTCCTTTGACGCCCCACAATGATGTCTCTGAGTCCCAAGGGGAAAGCTTTCGTCCACACACTGAGTAATCCAGGAGGTAGTGGCCTGGTGCCCTCCCTTGTAGTGAATTCCAGATATCCATATAATGGGTTAAAGGGTGAACTCTCACCAGAGGGTTAACCCTTTCTTCTCTGAAGGTACATCCTGCCATTGGGGCTCCTGCCTGGTGGTAGTTGGGGTGCCTTTGGTGTTAATTGTATTGGCAGAGTGCAAGTGCAGTGAGCCAGACCGACAGGGGAATTGTATGTGAGGTCCTGGTGTGAGCATTAGGTAGGCCGAGGTGAATACAATTCTGGTTACTCACGGTTATGTCGTTCCTGGGCAGGCTTGCATAAGTGATGAGAAGAACGGCACAACGATTCACTGGGGCACGCTCTGATAAGGGACACAGGCCAGATGGTGGTTCGAGGTACTCTTGGTGGTCTCCATTAATGTGCCTATGGCAAGGTCCCTGATTGTCATGATGCCAGTACCTTTTGTGGTGGTACAACCATTTATAGTAGTAGTAATTGAGGAATTGGAAACTGAGACAGCAGTGAAATCCAAGTTATGACTTTTACTGAACGTTGCTCCTGGTAAGTTACATCCAAGTATAGAACAGTCTCTAATACATCCAGATATGAAATACAGTCTCTTTAAGATAGGCAGAGGTAAAGCTGCAAAGGATTCACTGTTCACAGGTGTGATGTCTGTTCCTCAGGCTAGTAATTATATAGATTTTTATGCTTACTGGTAGATGACTTCAACGCTGGTCCCTCTTATCCCAGTGCGGGTTAGTGAGGCTGCCGGAGGTAATTCCTTCACTAGTTAACTCCAAAGGTCCTAGGGCGCTTGTAGAGATGTGTGTAACCCTTTGGGTCTATGTTCCTTTAGTTCCTGGTGGATTAATATTCTTTTTGAAGCTAAACTTCTAGCTCATGTCTACTAACTCTTAGTTCTGAACAGTATGTGGACTCTTCAGCTCAGGACCTGAAGATTCACTCCTCTACTAGCTAAGCCTAAGCTGGGCTATAGCTGGGATGTGTTGCCACCCCCTAGTGTAGGCTCAGTGTAATGTAATCTAATACACCTATAGGCAGGGATTATGCACAAAGGATGCACTGCAGCATAAAACAGGTTATATAAAGCATGCAAAGCATAACTTTGCAGCACCCATGTGGGTAGTGGGACACTGCACAAGTCAGAAGTGTGGATACAAGTGCAATGGCCAGCAAATGGCTAGGAAGCAAGTGTGCAGGCCAGTGGTAATAAATAATTAAGTCTCTCTTTACTAAAGTGCAAGGCACAGTTTCAAGCAGAATACAGTGCAATTTCCTTCCCCAATAGCAATGTATGGATAGATAGTAGCAACAATGGGGCTTCTGGTACTCCTTTTCTCTGTCTTTCTGAAGTCTCACTGCCAAACTTTAGGTATACCATTAAGGTTTTTGGCATAGGTTCTGTAATTCCCAGCTGAGGGTTATAGATTTAGGACACAGCTGACAAAATCACCTCAAAGTGTGAAATGGCTCATTAGCCATGTTCCCTCTCACTGCAGAAAAATCTTTTTCTGATATAAATATACACAATACTAATACAATAAATGTACACAAGTCTGTCTCTTGGATCTTCACATTTCTTGTCTCTGGAGCACTTTTGGTATAGCTTGCTTGATTAGTTGTTGTCTCAGAGATGATGGTTCTTTGAAACTGGGGCATAGCTCGGAGGAGCTCACACAACATAGGTCCTTTCTCTAACACAGCTAGACTGGAACGCCCTCTAACCAGGAACAGACCCAAGTCCCTCTCATGTGCATTTAAAAGGGGCTGAGTCAAGGTGTTTAACCATATACAGTGTAATTAGGTAAACACATATGTTTATACAATATGTTTAAAAAATAAAACTTTACATAATTAGTATCATTGCGTCTATAATGGTCCCTAAAATAAAATAAAGCACATTTTGAATCCCATATTCATTTTTTCAAAATGCCAAAATTGCTGCTTTTTGTTCTTTTCATCTCCCAAAAATGCAATATAAATTGATCATAAAGTTATATGTACCCCAAAAATGGTACCAATGAAAACAGCTGCAAAAAGGAAATTGCGACAGCACATCCTATTTGAGGTGGTATTAATCCAGATGCAACATTTCGGCTAGTGAGCCTTTTGTCAAGCAGATGACAGATATAATAGGATGGGAGTGGGTAGTGGCCATGATGAGATCTTGTCACACTGTACTCCCTCATTGAGGCCCTACCCCTCACCCCATCCCTAGGCAGCTTTGCAAGTGATAGCAACCAGTCCTGCTCACATTCTAGAAAAGGTTGCTGGCAGCCATTTTAAATCATTGCTGGAGATAGATGCCCTTACTGTATTTTCAAATTTTTTGTCTGGAGGCATATTTGATTTCTTTTCATGCCATAAACACCACCTCCTGTAAAAGGGAAAAACATATACAACATGTTTTATTCAATATATTTTTAGCCTCAGGGAGGAAAAAAACTGAAGTAGCGTTACAAGAAGACTTCTGATGAAGTTATGTAAACTTTAAATAAATTATCAAACCATTGCTGGTGCCCGGGGAGTGTCAGGCAATACAGTAGCTACAATGCACTCTCTTGAACTCTGTAAGAAATATAGAGAACTTCACTTTTTTAGAGCAATATTGATTGTCCTCAACATTTCTTTTGAATTTCTGTGGTCTCCATTTTTAAAAACATACTGTAGGCAAGAACCTTTTAAAAGTTTAAGAAGCATTGGCTGAATTAGTTTTTTTATTTAGAAAAAATGACAGACAAGATGGTTCACTAGATATAGTACAATGTTCACATGCAATAAAGTAAGATATTTTACAATGTATGTTAAACTTGGGCCAAGTATTGCTTTTTATCTCTGCAAATACACTTTTTATTGTTAGAGTAATACATTTTATAAATTGTAGATGAGCGAATCCAAGCTGACAAAGTGGTATTCGATCCGAATTTCAGGAAAAAGCCGATTCGTACTGAATCCGAATTTCCTTACGCTTTGTGGTAATGAATCTCTTTTTTTCCTAAAATGGCTGCTGCACGTGGAGCAAGGAACTCTGGGAAGGCAGGATCACCCATAATGCCATGCATGCAGCCAACCAGCAGCCAGCCAGCCCTGTGATGTCACAGCCCTATAAATAGCCTCAGCCACCTTGGATTCTGCCATTTACCAGTGTACTCAGTGGAGGGAGAGATGTCAGCAGGCGCTAGAGACAGTGTTAGAAAAAAAAAACATCATTGTGCTAAAAAAAACATTTACAAGTGCAGGGAAAGATTGTTCTAGGTGTAGGGAAAGGGTAGGGAGGAATCATTCCACAACATTTATGTTGAACAGGGTTTAGTAGTGGAAGTTACAGCCTTGGTAATAGGAACAATCCTGTTGGTAATAGGAACAAACCTTGCTGCACTGACAGGAGATCCAAATTGCCATTTATACAGCTCTGTAATTCCAGCCATTGGGGTGCAAGTGCTTTTTGAAACAGGCATTAACAAGGTTTATTACAAAGGAATATTTCTATGTCTTATTTTCCCATTGTGTGGTGAAGTGCTAAAATTGCAGACCTTTTTGTTGTGTATTAGTGGCAAAAGTAAAATATATTTGCCGATCAGCGGTGCAGTTATACACTCTAAAGCCTTTTGTGGCGCGTATTAGTGGAAAAAGAAAAAATATATTTGCAGTTCAGTGGGGCAGTTATATGTTCTAAAGCCCTCTATTGTGTGTATTAGTGTGTGTGTGTGTGTGGGGAGGCTTATTAGCCGTTGTGTGGTGAAGTGCTAAAATTAAAGCCCTTTTTGTTGTGTAGTGGCAAAAGTGGCAAAAGTTAAATATATTTGCAGTTCAGCGGTGCAGTTATATGTTCTAAAGCCTTTTGTGGCATGTATTAGTGAAAAAAGAAAAAATATATTTGCCAATCAGCGGTGTAGCTATATGTTCTAAAGCCTTTTGTGGTGTGTATTAGTGGAAAAAAAAAATATATTTGCAGTTCAGTGGTGCAGTGTCATGCCCTGCTCTGGTGAGGTGCGGAGGTCTGTCAGGTTAGCAGCACGTGTGTAGTGTTTTTCTTTTTGCATTGAAAATTGGAGTTGAGCTGTACCTGCCTCGCAGGTGTACTGGGTGGGGTCATTTGTGTGAGTTTAAATCCCTCCCCTTCTCAGTGTCCCTTGCGGGTTATAGCTTCTTTCTCATTCTGAGGAAAGGTGGATGGCTGTTTCTGCTCTGCTTCTAAGATAAGTGTGTTATTGGTTTCCTCTTGTGTTCTGTCTAGGCTGTTAGTTAGACACCTGCTTCCTCCAGGATTAGAGGAAGGAGGCTGCCTTTTTCCCCTTGTCCACTATCTCAGGGACTATAGGGCTAATTCAGTCTTAGGCACGGGGGCACGTTTATTCCCACCTTTGGGGTCTAAACATGTGCACAGCAGTCTAGGGTCAGCTGATAGGATCTTGTCAGGAGGTGACCATTATCCCCAGCTTTTGCCTAGACGTTTGTTTGTTGTTTCTTGTGTGTCTATTTTATCTTGTACCCTTTCCAGCGTGACATGCAGTTATATGTTCTAAAGCCTTTTGTGGCGTGTATTAGTGGAAAAATTTAAAATATATTTGCAGTTCAGCGGTGCAGTTATATGTTCTAAAGCCTCATGTGGCGTGTATAAGTGGAAAAAGAAAAATATATTTGCAGTTCAGCGGTGCAGTTATATGTTCTAAAGCCTTTTTGGCATGTATTAATGGCAAAAGAAAATTATATTTGCCATTCTGTGGTACAGTTACGTATATGTTCTAAAGCCCTTTTTTGTGTGTATTAGTGTGTGTGTGGGGGGGTCTTATTAGCAGTTGTGTGGTGAAGTGATAAAATTACAGACTTTTTTGGGGTGTTTTAATTTACTCTTTATTCATTTTTTTTATCTAACAGTATGTCAGACAGAGAAGTGCCAGGCCCTGCACAGGGAGTGACAGAGGCCTAAATGTTTCTGGCGCAGACAGAGGTCACAACAGAGTAAGGGGCCATGGCAGCAGGGGTCACTTCAAGAGGCCTGAGCTAGCGGTCATGTCTCAACCCAGCGGTTCTTGAATGGTTGATTCGATCTTTGACTTCGTCGCAAGTGACATCAGACACCCCAAGCCAAGAGTTAGTGGGTGTGTCAGACAGAACCCTTAGTTGGCATGGCCCGGGAGCAGGCCCTGTGCCCTCACCTGTCCTCAACCTGCCTCTGTCCTTTTCTGTTCCCTTAGCAAGAGAAGTATTGTTTGCTGTGGGCTCAGCTCCACTATACAGTGAGGACAAGCTACTAGAAGACAGTCAGCAGCTACTAGCAAGCCACAATGTGGAGGAGACATCTGCCGCTTCCTCCACTAGGCGGGCAAGTAGTGATGAGGAGAGTGGCATGGGAGCTGGTGTTGTGAGTGGTCAGGTTTCTGACCCAGAGATGGTTAGGGAGTACATCAGTGATGTGCAGACAGTACTCGATGATGATGATGTAGCTGATCGCACTTGGGAGCCGGGTGACAAAGGGCCTTAATCATCATCGAGTAGAGGGTGGCGGCTTGCCCATGAGCCAGCGGCGGAGCCAGCAAGTCGATAGCGTGGCTGGGAGTCAGCAGGGATCCACTCCTGTTTTTTTTTGCATTAGCTATACGGATGGATTACTGACCAAATGCTAACCAAGTGAAGGCATGTATGCTCAACAGACAGGGTCCGTTTTTTTGGGGGTTATTGTTCTGACGGATCAGAGGAACGGCAAAATAATCAGTGACGTCAACACAAACTTACTGCTGACACCCTCTCCACTCTGTCGGGGGGCTCTACTTGTATAAGCATTTAATAGAACAGGTTCTGTAGACATCTATGTGGAATCAGCTGACGACGGTGTAAAAGGAGTGCATTTCTTCTTGGCGCTAACATCGAACTGTAAGGCTGAGTTCATACTTGAGTTATTTGGTCAGTTTTGGCCCCGTGACTGCCCAAATAAGTGAAGTATGCAGCGATTCTAAGAGCAATGCCTGTCATCTGCATGTCATATGGACTCACAGCATTATTTCACTACCAAAGCAGACTCCCTATGCATGTTGCTGCAAGGCACAGTGTTCTACACCACTATAAAGGCTCTCTGCAGCCAGGAAATAGCAAAATTTGCCGCAAATAAATTCTGATCTAACCAAATTTTTCCCAAAAATTTGGCAAACCGGCAAATTGAATTTTTTAAAAATTCACTCATCTTTACTTATAATGCTCACTGAAAACTGAACTTCTGGTACAGCAGCTGGTTGTCTCCTCATGTAGGTATGGATTTTGTTCTTCAGATCTCTAGGTTACAGACCCTGGAGTACATTAGTTATCTATTGCTGCCAGGCTGCTTCTGAAGAAGTTAGGTAGGGAGATGGTGTACAGACAGATGTGTAGGACATTGGATAGCTAAGGGTGAACACCTAGATCAGAGTCACAGAGAAGTAATAGGAAGGATTCAATGTAAAAGTATCAGGACATTGGGCAAGTCGGTGTAAGGACTACAAAAGGGAGAATTTAGGTAGGCCATCTTTTGGAGGAGATCTATAAAGCGAAGAATACTTGTTCCTCACCGCTGGATCCCAGATCTTTCATTCCCTAGCCATGGCTACAGTACCTCGCTTTCTGGCTGTAGCAGTGACCTGAACCCCACATGAACAATTGACATGATAAAAGGGGAGCAGGTCACCACTGCGGCCAGTGGTTGGCTGCAGCAGTGTCAAACTGTATTTTGCAGGAGGGGTTCCCAAGATACTCAAAGCACAGGGTAGGTAAGTATGCTTCAGTTTGCAGGTCTTCCCAGGAAGGGAGTTTGCCAAAACCTTCCGGAAAAAGTGGCTAATACCATTAATGTAAACATCAGGTAATACAGAGTACAACAGGTACATGTTATGAAAACTAAACTGTGGCTCAGACAAGGCCTGGAGGTCCAGGGAAGATTCAAATACGCTGGGAGTGGTGATGTCTTTTGGCAGTTACCAAGAACACCAGTTATGGTTAGGAGTGGAGAGCAGAAAGATAACAGTGTAGGAAAGTGGTGCTAAACTGTAGCAAAGTTAGTAACATGCAAGGACGTTTGTGAACAGTTTTATGCCGTAAAAAAATGTAGCATATTATGGTGCACAAACTGCACATCACATTGGCTCCCTTATTTTTGACTTTCCACTTCTCTTGCCCCTTTTCAAAAGTATCAAGAAAGTGGGTGGGGCTTAGTCAGTGCGACATGGCCTGAAAAAATTACTATAATTTAAACCAGAACCTGCGGCATGATGTACAGTCTGCACCAAGAGGCTCCACATTTCATTGCATGGGAAATGATTTGGACCTGCTCAAAGTGATTCGCAGTGGCTTGCCTTTTATTGCTACAATTGTAGAACTCTAAATGCAAGTGGTAAATTCCAAAGATCAGATGTCTTTATTGGATTGCTTTTCCCACTGAAGTAAATAAGGGACTCATTTTTCCTGTTTTTCTATTTGTTTGATATAAAGACCTAATTCCGATATGGAAACAGTTGTCTGGTGTCATATATATAAATGGACTTTCTCATGAAACATATTATTATGCAATGAATAGGGCATTTACTGCAATATACATGCAATAATATTGTAAGGTGTTTTCGGTACATTATGTTTTCCTCTCTGGTAGTGCCCCCTGCTGTTTCTCTTGTGACCAAAATCCTGGTCCGCTTTCTCCTCCATTCAGTGGTGAAGTAACATGCTCAGAGTCAGTAGCTTTTCTGCTCTCTTCCACCTTTTTATTGCTGGCCTACTGATCTCATAGTGAAGGGGGTGAAACGACCCAGACATCTTTCTCTACCTTTCCCTACTTATAAATTAATCAAAATATATAACAATATCTATCACCAATGGCAGATTTCAATAATGACGTTTGGGTCGGCAGCCCTGCACCTGATGCTGCTGAGGTGCCTATGGTCGACAAAAACACCCATTACCAATCTTGGCCAAACATCCTGGGGATGGGCCATGTTTGAATGCTACCCATGGCTCCCGTTTTCATTTTTTATTCTTATAGGCAACAAGCCTCTAGGCCTGAAGCCTATGAGGCCATAGAGTGGCGCAGACAATCGTGATGATGTCATCATGACTGTCTGTGTTAGGCCTAGGTGGTGCAATGACGTAATCATGACTGCCCATGCTGGGAACTTGCACAACAGTTACTTTGTAAGCAATTTTGTGGGCATTATTTGGGGCATTATATACCAGAGTGCTATTTATTAGTGGAATTTCTGGGGCTTTGCATGAGGGGCTGTTTTGTGCTCTGGGGATATGCAGGTGCTTGACATATGCGAAGAGCTGCTGCCTGCCCGAAGAAAGTGAAGATAAAGAAGAGCGCAAAGAAGCAAAAGAAAACCCCTAAATAAATAAAATTACACTGAGAGCAGCATTTTTTCTAGTTAGAAAATGGTGTGTGACTTAATATATTTTATATGGGCCTTAATACACAGATCAACAATAGAACAATAGTGTTAGTATCATAATCTAATCAAGGAGCAAGATAACTTCAGTGGTCTTATTGATCGCTAACATGTTTGATCTAATTTCCTCTCCAGTCACTGGAGGTTGCTACAGTACAGTAGACTGAGAGAAAAGAAAGCTATGTTTGATCACAGCCTGAAGAGTAGAGTACCTTCTACATATAGGAGCTGTGATATAGGAGCTGTGATTATCCCTGATGCATTGAAGCATGGGAGTCAGGGAGTCTGCATGCATTTAATTGCCCTTTTATGAAACAAGCCTTAGTACTGCCTGTTGGGCAGTAGATAAACTCATTGCATGCTGCATTGAAGAGAGGGTTACTGTGAATATATACTGCAAATTCTCTATGAAAACTTTATACCAAAACATTAATAAAAGTAACACGCTATAATATCAAATAAAATGACAAATGTATGCTCTATTCACATCACACATGCTGTGTTTGTTTCTAATGCAGGGGTTAGCAACCTCTGGCACTCCCCGAATCCTCCATTCACTTCTATGGGAGTTAGAAGTACTGCCGAGTATGTTTGCATGCTAAGAGTCACAGCAGCGTGAGTGCCAAAGGTTGCTGATTAGAGTTGAGCGAACACCTGGATGTTCGGGTTCGAGAAGTTCGGCCGAAATTCCCGAAAATGTTCGGGTTCGGGATCCGAACTCGACCCGGACTTCATCCCGAACCTGAACCCCATTGAAGTCAATGGGGACCCGAACTTTTGGGCACTAAAAAGGCTGTAAAATAGTCCAGGAAAGGGCTAGAGGGCTGCAAAAGGCAGCAAAATGTAGGTAAATCCCCTGCAAACAAATGTGGATAGGGAAATGAATTAAAATAACATAAAATAAATAAAAATTAACCAATATCAATTGGAGAGAGGTCCCATAGCAGAGAATCAGGCTTCAAGTCACCCACCAATGGAGAAGGCCACTTTCATATATTTAGGCCCCAGCACCCAGATAGAGGACAGAGGTCGCATATCAGAGAATCAGGCGTCATGTCACCCACCAATAGAAAAGGCCACTTTTCGATAATTTAGGCCCCAGCACCCAGACAGAGGACAGAGGTCGCATAGTAGAGAATCAGGCGTCATGACACCCACCAATAGAGAAGGCCACTTTTCGATAATTAGGCCCCTGGCACCCAGACGGAGGAGAGAGGTCCCACAGCAAGGAATAAGGCGTCATATCACCCACCACTGGAGAAGGCCACTTTTAGTTATTTCGGCCCCAGCACCCAGACAGAGGAGAGAGGTCCCACAGCAAGGAATCATGCGTCATATCACCCACCACTGGAGAAGGCCACTTTCAGTTATTTCGGCCCAGCACCCAGACAGAGGAGAGGTTTATTCAACTTTGGGTTGCACTGCGAGATCATGGTAAAGTTAAAAAAAATGAGGATTCAATAAAGAAGTGCCTTGGAGTACAAGAATACATGGTTCATTTTTATGAACGTCAGCTTGTCCACGTTGGCTGTAGACAGGCGGCTGCGTTTGTCAGTAATGACGCCCCCTGCCGTGCTGAATACACGTTCAGACAAAACGCTGGCCGTCGGGCAGGCCAACACCTCCAAGACATAAAATGCTAACTCTGGCCACGTGGACAATTTGCAAACCCAGAAGTTGAATGGGGCCGAAACATCAGTCAGTACGTGGAAGGGTTTGCAGACGTACTGTTCAACCATGTTAGTAAAATGCTGCCTCCTGCTAACACGTTCCGTATCAGGTGGTGGTGCAGTTAGCTGTGGCGTGGAGACAAAACTTTTCCACATTTCTGCCATGCTAACCCTGCCCTCAGAGGAGCTGGCCGTGACACAGCTGCATTGGCGACCTCTTGCTCCTCCTCTGCCTTCGCCTTGGGCTTCCACCTGTTCCTCTGTGACATTTGGGAATGCTCTCAGGAGCGCGTCTACCAGCGTGCGCTTGTACTCGCGCATCTTCCTATCACGCTCCAGTGCAGGAAGTAAGGTGGGCACATTGTCTTTGTATCGGGGATCCAGAAGGGTGGCAACCCAGTAGTCCGCACACGTTAAAATGTGGGCAACTCTGCTGTCGTTGCGCAGGCACTGCAGCATGTAGTCGCTCATGTGTGCCAGGCTCCCCAGAGGTAAAGACAAGCTGTCCTCTGTGGGAGGCGTATCGTCATCGTCCTCCGTATCCCCCAGCCACGCACCAGTGATGGGCCTGAGCTGTGTCGGGTGCCACCCCGCTGTGAACCTGCTTCATCCTCATCCTCCTCCACCTCCTCCTCCTCGTCCTCCAGTACTGGTCCCTGGCTGGCCACATTTGTACCTGGCCTCTGCTGTTGCAAAAACCTCCCTCTGAGCCACTTCTAACAGACTGGCCTGAAAGTGGTAAAATGACCCCTCATCCTCCTCCTCCTCCTGGGCCACCTCCTCTTCCATCATCGCCCTAAGCGTTTTCTCAAGGAGACATAGAAGTGGTATTGTAATGCTGATAACGGTGTCATCGCCACTGGCCATGTTGGTGGAGTACTCGAAACAGCGCAACAGGGCACACAGGTCTCGCATGGAGGCCCAGTCATTGGTGATGAAGTGGTGCTTTTCCACAGTGTGACTGATGCGTGCGAAACTCCACTATGGCCTGCTGCTGCTCGCACAGTCTCTCCAGCATGTGCAAGTTGGAGTTCCACCTGGTGGGCACGTTGCATATGAGGCGGTGAGCGGAAAGTTACACTGTAGCGCAGACAGGCGAGTAACGGCAGGATGTGAACGCCGGAAGCGCGCACAGACGGCCCGCACTTTATGCATCAGCTCTGACATGTCGGGGTAGTTGTGAATGAACTTCTGCACCACCAAATTCAGCACATGCTCCAGGCAAGGGATGTGTGTCAAACCGGCTAGTCCCAGAGCTGCAACGAGATTTCGCCCATTATCGCACACCACCAGGCCGGGCTTGAGGCCCACCGGCAGAAACCACTCGTCGGTCTGTTGTTCAATACCCCGCCACAACTCCTGCGCGGTGTGGGGCCTGTCCCCCAAACATATAAGTTTCAGAATGGCCTGCTGACGTTTACCCGGGCTGTGCTGAAGTTGGTGGTGAAGGTGTGTGGCTGACTGGATGAGCAGGTGGAATCAGAGGAGGAGGAGGCTACAGGAGACAAAGAATGATGCCCTGCGATCCTTGGCGGCGGAAGGATGTGTGCCAAAAACTCTCCGCCTGGGGCCCAGCCGCCACTACATTTACCCAGTGTGCAGTTAGGAAAATATAGCTTCCCTGGCCGTGCTTACTGGTCCACGTATCTGTGGTTAGGTGGACCTTACCACAGATGGCGTTGCGCAGTGCACACTTGATTTTATCGGATACTTGGTTGTGCAGGGAAGGCACGGCTGTCTTGGAGAAGTAGTGGCGGCTGGGAACAACATACTGTGGGACAGCCATCGCCATCAGCTGTTTGAAGCTGTCTGTGTCCACCAGCCTGAATGACAGTATTTCAAAGGCCAGTAGTTTAGAACTGCTGGCATTCAGGCCCAGGGCTTGAGGGTGGCTAGGTGGGAATTTACGCTTTCTCTCCAAGGTTTGTGAGATGGAGAGCTGAATGCTGCCATGTGACATAGTGGGGATACTTGGTGACGCAGGTGGTGGTGTCGGTGGCACATCCTCTGTTTGGTGGGTGGCAGGTGCCAACATTCCTCCCGAGGTGGAGGAAGAGGCCGAGGCAGCAGCAGAAGAGGGAGCAGGGGAGCCTGAGTGACTTCCTTGTTTTTAAGGTGTTTACTCCACTGCAGTTCATGCTTTGCATGTAGATGCCTGGTCATGCAGGTTGTGCTAAGGTTCAGAACGTTAATGCCTTGCTTCACGCTCTGATGGCACAGCGTGAAAACCACTTGGGTCTTGTCGTCAGCACATTGTTTAAAGAAGTGCCATGCCAGGGAACTCCTTGAAGCTGCCTTTGGGGTGCTCGGTCCCTGGTGGTGGTGGCCAGTAGCAGGCGAACTCTCTTAAGCTGTTCTGCTTTTGCCCCTGCTCCCTCTTTTGCTATGCTGTTGGCTCGGTCTCACCACTGCCTCTTCTTCTGAACTATGAAAGTCAGTGGCACGACCTTCATTCCATGTGGGGTCTAGGACCTCATCGTCCCCTGCATCATCTTCCACACAGTCCTCCTCCCTGACCTCCTGTTCGGTCTGCACACTGCAGAAAGACACAGCAGTTGGCACCTGTGTTTCGTCATCATCAGAGACGTGCGGACTCCGGTGAGGTGGTATTCACATGTCCTCATCATCAGGAAACATCAGTGGTTGTGCATCAGTGCATTCTATGTCTTCCACCACTGGGGAAGGGCTAGGTGGATTTCCTTGGGAAACCCTGCCAGCAGAGTCATCAAATAGCATAAGAGACTGCTGCATAACTTGAGGCTCAGACAGTTTCCCTGATATGCATGGGGGTGATGTGACAGACTGATAGGCTTGGTTTTCAGGTGCCACCTGTGTGCTTTCTGCAGAAGACTGGGTGGGAGATAATGTTGTGAACGTGCTGGATCCACTGTCGGCCACCCAATTGACTAGCGCCTGTACCTGCTCAGGCCTTACCATACTTAGAATGGCATTGGGCCCCACCAAATATCGCTGTAAATTCTGGCGGGTACTGGAACCTGAGGTAGTTGGTTCACTAGGATGTGTGGCTGTGGCAGAATGGCCACGTCCTCTCCCAGCACCAGCGGGTCCACTAACACCACCACGTCCGCGTCCCTTACTAGATGTTTTCCTAATTGTTACCGTTCACCAAGCACCACAATAAGAAAAAAAATATTTGGCCCAATGTATTGATATCAAATTCAGGCCTTTTTTTACAGGCACCTAACACTATCTGCCTATTTATTTATGTACCATATTACACTAATCCAGGCACAGGAGTAACCACTGATTTAGAGGAATATCAATTGTAGGCCTAGAATTTAGGCCCTGGATGAAAGGTATCCTTTTATGGACAGATTTATACTTGGAGATGCACAGTAGTGTGTGAAACAATATGTAGGATTATGCCTTCAGCAATAGCATTTTAACACTTTGTGTAATATACCCTTTAACGGACAGAAATACACTTGGAGATGCACGCTGAGTTTAATATAACTTTTTTCGGACAGATTAACACTTGGCCTGCAACAGCTGGAACACCAGATTCAGGGTATTGCTATATTGGCAAGTGAATTTCACCCCAGAACCAAATCTATCCTTTGACGGATACTATTAAACTTGTCCAGTCACAGCTGGAACACCAGATTTACTGTATTTCTATTTTGGCAACTGAATTTCACCGCAGAAAATAATAAATCCTTTGACGGACACTATTAAACTTGGCCAGCCACTGCTGGGACACCAGATTTACGGTATTGCTATTTTGGAAATTGAATTTCACACCAGAAAAAATATATCCTTTGCCGGACACTATTAAACTTGGCCAGCCACAGCTGAAATCACTGATTCATGGTATTGCTATTTTGGCAATTGAATTTCACCCCAGAAAAAACATATATCCTTTGCCGGACACTATTAAACTTGTCCAGCCACAGCTGGAACACCAGATTTACGGTATTTCTATTTTTGCTACTGACTTTCACCCTAGAAAATAATATATCCTTTGACGGACACTAGGTAAATTGTCCACTCACAGCTGGAACATCAGATTCAGGGTATTGCTATTTTGGCAATTAAATTTCACCCCAGAAAAACATATATCCTTTGCCGGACACTATTAAACTTGTCCAGCCACAGCTGGAACACCAGATTTACGGTATTTCTATTTTTGCTACTGATTTTCACCCTAGAAAATAATATATCCTTTGACGGACACTAGGTAAATTGTCCACTCACAGCTGGAACACCAGATTCAGGGTATTGCTATTTTGGCAATTAAATTTCACCCCAGAACAAAATCTATCCTGTGACGGACACTATTAAACTTGGCCAGCCACAGCTGAAACCACTGATTTATGGTATTGCTATTTTGGCAATTGAATTTCACACCAGAAAAAAATATACCCTTTTACGGACAGATTTAAACTAGGCCTGCAACAGCTGGAACACCAGATTTACTGTATTTCTATTTTGGCAATTTAATTTCACACTCGAAAAAATATATCCTTTGCCGGACACTATTAAACTTGGCCAGCCACTGCTGGGACACCATATTTACGGTATTGCTATTTTGGCAATTGAATTATACACCAGAAAAAAATATACCCTTTTACTGACAGATTTAAACTAGGCCTGCAACAGCTGGAACACCAGATTCAGGGTATTGCTATCTTGGCAATTGAATTTCACCCCAGAAAAAATATATCCTTTGCCGGACACTATTAAACTTGTCCAGCCACAGCTGGAACACCAGATTTATGGTATTTCTATTTTAGCAACTGTATTTCACCCCAGAAAAAATATATCCTATGACGGACACTATGAAACTTGTCCAGTCACAGCTGGAACACCAGATTTACGGTATTGCTATTTTGGCAATTGAATTTCACCCCAGAAAATTATTTATCCTTTGCCAGACACTATTATAGTTTGCCAGCCACTGCTGGGACACCATATTTAGGGGATTGCTATTTTGGTAATTGAATTTCACCACAGAAAGAAATCTATCCTTTGCCAGACAGCAGACAGTATTACACTTGGCTAGTCACAGCTGGAACACCAGATTTAGGGGATTGCTATTTTGGCAATTGAATTTATACCCTTAATAAAATATAGAAATTTCTATCCTGAGTTTCTAGGGGTGACAATAAGCACAGCCAAGCCCCTGATGTAGGATATAGCAAAAAAAAAAAAACTAGTATTGATGGATTGATGGACTTGGTGGCAGCTTCTGCTGGTGCACCACAAGACACAAAATGGCCGCCGATCAAAGTGACAGAAAAATGCTCTGTGCAGCCTAAAAACCAGTGAGCAATTTACTAGCAGAAGTTGAATGATTCACATCTGTAGATCGATCACTTCATTAGGTGATTTTGCTGACTTTTCCCTGCCTAATCTCGCCCTCACAGAAGCTGCGTCCTCTCTCTACACTAATCAGAGCAGTGTGACATGCGGCGCTACGTGACTCCAGCTTAAATAGAGGCTGGGTCACATGCTGCACTTGGCTAATCACAGCCATGCCAATCCCCTTAAAACATAACCTTTAATAATATTTATAAAATATAGGGCCGATACCCCTATTACTACAATATCAAGGGAACACTCTCTGCAGTCTACTGATCCTTGGCACCTGCGTCCGATATGACATACATACGGGTGTTGTTCTCATGTAGTTAATGATACGGGGATATAATGCTGTGTGAGGGACATAGATATCTGTCCCTCACACAGCATTATATCCCCGTAGTTTAACCCTCAGTTAAACCTCAGCCCAGGGACCTCCCCTAATGGTGGGAATTCCCTGTCCTTGTACCTAGTCCATATATCCTTAGTAGTCCCTACCAGGACCTCTCAAGACTACATATAGGACACAAGTGACAAGTACCAAATTGGCAGAACCCGGGGCCAATTTTTGAGGGTAGCCTCTATCAGTAAACCTGTTGCGGAGATCCCTGGCCTCCCTAAAGAAGGCTTCCTTGGTGGTACAATTTCGTACCCATAGGTACTGCCCCCTAGGGATACCCCGTTTAAGGGGTCCCGGGTGGTGGCTTTCCCAATGTAAAAGGGAATTCGTTGCCGTTGTTTTTCTATAAATATCAGCAACCAATCTATCCTCCTGTTTGGACACCTTTACATCCAGAAATGCCAATGAGGTAGAATCAATCTCAAAAGTAAATTTGAGACCTATCTCATTCCTATTAAGTTCACCGATGAAGGAACAAAATTCCTCTGACCCGACCTTTCCAGACCACAAGCACGTCATCAATATAACGTGTCCAGAAATTAATTTTCTCAGACCACCACGTGTTGTGGTCTGGAAAGACACTACCGGTCCTCCCACCATCCCAGGAAGAGATTGGCATATGTGGGGGCACAAGGGCTCCCCATAGCCGTCCCCCTGAGCTGGTGGTAGAACTGGGTGCTGAAGAGAAAAAAATTGTGGGTCAGAGTGAATTCGAGTAGAGAGAGAATAAATTGGTTGTGTGTCCTAGATTGAGTCCCCCTAGTTTTCAAATAATGGTCAATTGCCAACAGGCCTTTCTCATGGGGAATAGAACTATACAGGGACTCAACGTCCACACTAGCCAGATGGCAATCCGGGTTGACGGTAATAGAGTCTATCTTGTTGAGGAAGTCCATCGTGTCCCTCGTATAGGCCGGTAGGGCCACGACGAACTCCCTCAGCAACCGGTCTATATATACACCGCTGTTCTGTGTTTAAGACCCAACCCCCGAAACGATAGGGCGGCCCTTCAGTAGGGTTGTGCCTTTATGCTCCTTCGGAAGTCCATAGAAGGTTGTCACACTAGGGTGCTTCGGAAGCAGATAATCATACTCAAGGGGGGAAATCACTCTATCCACAAGTCCCCTCTCTAAGATGGTCTTAAGTTCTTCAGTGAACTGGGCAGTAGGATTAGAGGGCAGTACCCTATATCCCCCTTTGTCTTTCAACAGATCCAAACAAATACGTTGATATAACTCATGATTCATTAAGACCAGGTTGCCTCCCTTATCAGAAGGTTTTACAATCACGTTAGTATCCTGTTCAAGTGAGCATAGAGCCTTCATTTCAATTTGGGTCAAGTTGTACTTACTAGGTTTAGAGTCCTCTAGTCGTTCAAGGTCAGAGGAGGCCATCTGCAAAAAGATCTCAATGCAATTGTAATTGAGTGGGGGTGGCATTTTCATACTTCTTGGTCTCAGATTGGTGTACGGACCCTGACCAGGTCCTCGTTGACCCTCCTCACTCAATTCCACCAAATTTTGCAAATCAGCAAAATCAGCCTCACTTAGGCCCAACCTCTCACAAGTATGTCTGGTTGTACGTTTAAAGGAACTTGTGCCACTTAAGTCGTCGGCTAAATAGATTTAAATCATTTATCCATGTAAACAGGCAGAAACCTGTGGTGGGTACAAATAATAGGCCTCTCTTCAACACGTTTGTCTCAACCTGACTGAGTTCACGCGAAGATAAATTAAGGATCTGGAGCTCATCCTTTACATCTTTTCTACTCGACCCGATCTACTCAGATGGTACGGGGCCTGACTCCTCTCTAAAAAAGAGGGGGGAGGGGAAGGGGGGACAGCATTCCGTTTGATGGAGGATGCATTGTTAAAGGAGGTAGAGGGTGCTGATGAAAATGAGGCCGCCTGATAACCCTGGCCATATTGTCCATATCCCCTTCTTCCCCCTCTTCCACGATACCATCCTTTACCCCGCCGGGATGATCGACTACGCCCTCTCTTCCGAAACCCCTCAAGAAGTAGAAAGCTAGCTGATTGGCTACTGTGCAGTTCTTCAGAAAGTGGTAAGAAATCGACGAACAACGGACCGGAACCCGAACTTTTTTGAAAATGTTCGGGTCCGGGTCCGTGTCCCAAACACCCCAGTTCGGGTTCGCTCATCCCTAGTTTTAGTCGATCGATTGGTTCAGCCTGCCTTATGGGAGGATTTCCCTGATCTTCGTGTATGTGTGTTTCTCTAGGTACTATTTGAGCATCATAACCTGATACCAGACCCCTATTGGACTTCTGATTATCCTCCTCCTGACCTCTGTATCGGTCTATCTGGAAAAATCAACATACATCAGTTTATTATTGTTGTATCATTACCACATCATTTCATATCATTATTATATCATTTGACATTATCAATCATGGCCTAGGTTATCCTAGCACATACCACTATTACATGCTATGTGGTTGTCGCTGTCACTATCTGACTGGACAGCTTTTTGTTGACATGCAACATCATTGACCTCCTGATGAACTCTGGCTGCTACAGGGGAAACGCTGTCAAGGATAGTTGTTATTGATGCTGTGATTTCTGAGATTGACTGGCGGAACTGACAGTATCTCTTATGAAAAGGATTGTAAGATTTTTGGCACAATCATGTATATCAGTTTTGTTAATGATATGTGGATTATGTATAGATAGGTATTTAGTCTCTGCTGATACCACTGGTCGGTGGCTTGGCTATAGGTGAGGGGAACACTAGAGCATAGTAGATAAGGTTCGAGGGCAGGGAGTCCCCACCATCAGGAGATGTCCCTGGGCGAAGGTGTAGTCTAGGGCAATAGTAGGGACAGTATCCCAGCAACAATGTTTTTCCCATGTACCTGTTGATCCCTGGGTATCACACAAACAGTCTAGAGGTACCTTGCTCCATCGGAAGGGATAAAGGTCAAATCGAATATATCTGTCGCCACTAAAGTGTGGTATATGCAGAGAGACGCTAGATCGATTGGGATCAGATTATCAATATAATTATCAATAGAGAGTTTCACTATATGGTAAGGGGTAATTTCCCTGTTTTTATAGGGATTTAATTAAAAGTTATGTTTTAAAGGTTTTTTTCGCTGGATGTCGGTTTTTGTAACAATTAATTACATGCTGGTATGACAGAGGAGGTACTGATATCTCTGCTAGAAAACAAGGCCCATTCATATCATTACGGTTCCATAGATCAGTAGTGTGAGAAACATTCAGAGAGACACCTAGAGGTCTGTCTTTAGTTGTTTTAAAATGTCTAAACTAATCCCTCATCTTTCATTTAAGGCTACAAAGGTTAGATGTATATAATACAAGAGTACCATAGTTAACTCTTTATGGTATGTCGCTAATAGCTTGCACTACGATGCCATCTGGAGACAGATGGATATCATGACACCATTCTCCACAATTGCATTGTGGGTAAATATGATCTCATAGAGTCATTAACATACGTTACGCCCACCTCAGTTGATTGGAAGATTTTAATCCAGGAGGATGTGACATGAGATAAGGGAGGAAATAATTATAGGGACGCAGCAGGATAGAGGTTCATTAGGATCATCATCATGATCATCATCATAGCCAGAACAAGAAGAAGACTCACAAGGGGGACCCAACATCCAACATCCAACACCAAAGAGAGAGGGGTCTATCAATATGAAAGTCATGGTGAGACATGCGATGATGGACCACCCAGCTTTCCTAGGAGCAGAAGTGTGATTCCTACTAGGACTTGGTGAGAGACATAAATAAGGATATTTCATTTTATTAAGACTAATTGGATAATGTGGGTCAAATCATATTATCTAGATTAGCGAATAGAGATGTCCCGAACTATTCGCCGGCGAACAGTTCCTGGCGAACATCGCTTGTTCGCGTTTGCCGCGGCTGGCAAACATATGCAATGTTCAGTCTGCCCTCTATATATCATCATTGAGCAAACTTTGACCCTGTACCTCACAGTCAGCAGACACATTCCAGCCACATTATCAGCATACCCTCCCTCCCAGACCCTCCCACCTCCTATCAAAAAGCAAGGACAGCATCCATCTTAGATTCATTCTGAAGTTGCAGTGTTAGAGCAGGGAGAGTGCTGCTGCTGCCGAATTAATAGGGAAAGCGTTAGCTAGGCCAGTGTTCTGTGTCCACTCCAGTCCTCAAAGGCTCATCTGCTGTAAGCACAGCGTCCTAACAGCACCCCAAAAAGCCCTTTTAGGGCTGGTATATCAGTCTGCTTTTATTTATTTTATATATATATATATATATATATATATATATATATTGCAGTTGCCTGCCCGTGTGTGAGAGGCCGCAGGCCCACAGACTGTACTGTGTGCACACCACTCATATTGGGTGGCACAGTACCTGGCAGATAAAAAAGTCATTTAATTTTTACCCTTTAATATAATTGCAGTTGCCTGCAAGTGTGTGTCTGGCCCACAGACTGTACTGTGCCCACTGCCAGTGCCCACCACTCATATCAGGTGGCACAGTACCTTGCAGATAAAAAAGTCATTTAATTTTTACCCTTTAATATAATTGCAGTTGCCTGCCAGTGTGTGTCAGGCCCACTGACTGTTGTGTGCCCACTGCCCACCACTCATATAGGATGGCACAGTACCTTGCAGATAAAAAAGTAATTTAATTTTTACCCTTTAATATAATTGCAGTTGCCTGCCAGTGTGTGTCAGGCCCACAGACTGTACTGTGCCCACTGCCAGTGCCCACCACTCATATCCAATCATCTTTTTCCATCTCCCGGTTCCTAAAATCTATTCGATACACGTCCCCTGATAGGGGACGTAACAGGGATTAAACTGATAGGAATAGTACTACTTAACACACCACTCATATAGGGTGGCACAGTACATTGCACGGCGCATGCGCAGTGCCCCAAATTGGAAGGAAGAGGACCGACCAACCATCTTTTTCCATTTGCCGGTTCCTGAAATCTATTCCGTACACCGGCCCCTGATAGGGGACAAAACAGAGATTAAACTGGTAAGAACAGATTTTTTTAATTTAAAAAAAAGAGGACAGCCTCTGCAGAGCTGGGTATTTTTTGGTCGCGTTACTGAACGCTCATGCACAATGAGCTGTAGGCTCATGCGTCCTTTTGCGGAGGTGACAAACCTGGTCAGTCAAACCCAAGGCAACATCATCGACCTCATCCCATTGGTGTTTTTTCTGGAGCCTGCCCTGCGAAGAGTGCTGGATAAGGCCATAGATGAGCATGAAGAGGAAGAGTTGTGGTCACCATCACCACCAGAAGCAGCCTTGTCGTCGTCGATTGCTGGACCTGCAGCAACGCAGAGAGAGGAGTCTGAAGAAGAGGAGTCAGAGGAGGAAGGTGGCTTTGAGGAGGTGGAAGACCAACCACAGCAGGCGTCCCAGGGGGCTTGTTGTCACCTTTCGGGGACCCTTGGTGTTGTACGTAGCTGGGTGGAGGAAGATACCTTCAATGACGTCAGTGAGGACAAGGAACGGGACATGGCTAGCTTGGTGTCCAACCTTGTGCAAAAGGGGAGTTTGCGATTGTGCAAATAGACTGTTTGCAGTTAATCGGGGAGTTTAAGCTAGGTGATAAAATCCCACTGGAAAGACTTGTTTCAAGTTCTTCCCATTTCATTTGTTTGTCTTAATAGTCTTACCAAAAACATATATTGAAAAATAGTCCAGAATGGGATGGAAGAATACAGTTATCTCTTCTAGGTTATATCCTTGTATGGATTTGCCCATTCTTGAAGTCATGTGAGGTGTAGTTGGTTAGAAGGGGGCAGAATGTATTCAGCATTCCATATTGATGTCTATAATTAGACCTGCCCATCATGATATCATGAGGTTTCCTCTGAACGCCGCATATATTCATTTGCATATATCATTGTGTTTATTTATTTATGTTTATAACTAGTGTTGAGCGAACAGTTCGAAAATCGTTCGCGTCCGTACCGAATTTTGGGGTGTCCGTGACACGGACCCGAACCCGGACATTTTCAAAAAAGTTCGGGTTCGGGTCCGGTGTTCGTCGATTACTTCCCGCTTTCTGAAGGGCTGCACAGCAGCCAATCAGCTAGCGTTTTACTTCTTGCCCTAAGAGCCCATCACAGCCATGCCTACTAATGGCATGGCTGTGATTGGCCAAGTGCAGCATGTGATCCAGCCTCTATTTAAGCTGGAGTCACGTAGCGCCGCACGTCACACTGCTCTGATTAGTTTAGGGAGAGGACGGGTCGGGCCTTTGTATATATATGTTCATTTTATCGTGGATTTTGTAAGTAAAATAAACTTGCGCTTTTACATTCTATCAAAGATACCGCACCACTGGTCTTGTCTTTTTCCCTGATCTAAGGTCAAGTACTCCTACCCGGAACCGGATGTTGGTGGCTGAATCGGGACGCCGTACAATCTGCACGGTGTGTGAGATCTCCTATGCGGTCCATGTCGGGATAAGAAATTGTGTCCACGATCACTCTGAGACCAGAGACTGAATGTGAACTTCGTCTCTAGGACTACTCCAAGATAAGGATTCTGATTGCTGCGGATTGCTGTTCCTCTCTAGCGCGGTACCATCTTCTTTATCTATTGAGAGGACGCAGCTTCTGTGAGGGCGAGATAGGCAGGGATAAAGAAGTGATTGAATGATCTACCTTTCTACACCTGTGCATCAGAACAACTCAGCTGAGCTGTTCACTGAAAGTCACTATTTTGTTGAGACTGGCCAGAGCGATTTTTACTGGCACATGTAACTGGGCTGACCGGCAGTGGCCATTTTGGGACTTGTGGTGCGCCAGCACAAGCTGCCGAAGAGTCTAAACCAAAGCTCCAAAGAAGTGAAAAATCTACACCTGTGAATCAGAACAACAGCGATTCAGCTGCTCAGTCAAAGTCAATTTTTTTTCTGGCTGGGCAGACCGTTTTCTGGCACATGTTACTGGACTGATAGGCGGCAGCCATTTTGGGACTTGTGGTGCTACAGCAAAAGCTGCCACAACGTCCATTAATCTCATGTAATAGTCGATTTTTTCATAGATATACTACATCAGGGGTTTGGCTGTGCATGTGTCACCCATACTAACTGCAAAGATATTTAATATATCAGTGGTGAAACTGAAAGTAACCCACTTGGATAGCAAATCCCATGAATGTGCTGTTCCAGCTAGGCTAGCCAGTGCCACTACAGCCAAGTCCAATACTGTCAGCCAGAATTTTTATTTTTTTTTATGTGCCAGAAATATAAATTAGAAAAAGCTTTCACCGTAATAATAAAATTATTCTGGTGTTAGACCAGAAGAAGCACTCCTGTTGTAATTAATACTGTAAAAAGGCTTAGGCAATATTTCTCCCAGTGTGGGAAATGTATCTAGCAAAACTAGCATTTTAAAAATTCCGGTGTTCTGAAATATCAGCAGTCCTCTTGTAATTAATTCCGCAAAAAGGCATTATATCGTCCAATGTTGTCATTTTGGTGAAAAAAAGGCCAATTTAATCAATCTGGTGTTAGTTAAACCAGAAACAGTAGGCCTCACGTTTTTACTCCTGTAAAAAGGAATTAATACCGGAAAAAGGCATTACATTGTCCAGTGTTGTAATTTTGGTGAAAAAAAGGCCAATTTAATCAATTTGGTGTTAGTTACACCAGAAACAGTAGGCCTCACGTTTTTACTCCTCTAAAAAGGAATTATATCTCCCCGTGTGGGAATCTATGTACCAAAACTAGCATTTTAAAATTCTGGTGTCCAATTTGCAGCAGTTTTCTTGTAATTAATACCGGAAAAAGGAATTATATCTTCCAGTGTGGGAATTTATGTACACAAACTAGCATTTTAAAAATTCTGGTGTCCAATTAGCAGCAGTCTTCTTGTAATTAATACCGCAAAAGGCATTACATTGTCCAGTGTTGTAATTTTGGTGAAAAAAAGGCAAATTTAATCAATCTGGTGTTAGTTACACCAGAAACAGTAGGCCTCACGTTTTTACTCCTGTAAAAAGGAATTATATCTCCCCGTGTGGGAAGCTATGTACCAAAACTAGCATATTAAAAATTCTGGTGTCCAATTTGCAGCAGTTTTCTTGTAATTAATACCGGAAAAAGGAATTATATCTTCCAGTGTGGGAATTTATGTACACAAACTAGCATTTTAAAAATCCTGGTGTCCAATTAGCAACAGTCTTCTTGTAATTAATACCTGAAAAAGGCATTACATTGTCCAGTGTTGTAATTTTGGTGAAAAAAAGGCCAATTTAATCAATCTGGTGTTAGGTACACCAGAAACAGTAGGCCTCACGTTTTACTCCTGTAAAAGGAATTAATACCTGAAAAAGGCATTACATTGTCCAGTGTTGTAATTTTGGTGAAAAAGGCCAATTTAAACAATCTGGTGTTAGTTAGACCAGAAACAGTAGGCCGCACGTTTTACTCCTGTAAAAGGAATTATATCTCCCGTGTGGGAATCTATGTACCAAAACTAGCATATTAAAAATTCTGGTGTCCAATTTGCAGCAGTTTTCTTGTAATTAATACCGGAAAAGGAATTATATCTTCCAGTGTGGGAATTTATGTACACAAACTAGCATTTTAAAAATTCTGGTGTCCAATTAGCAGCAGTCTTCTTGTAATTAATACCGCAAAAAGGCATTACATTGTCCAGTGTTGTAATTTTGGTGAAAAAAGGCCAATTTAATCAATCTGGTGTTAGTTACACCAGAAACAGTAGGCCTCACGTTTTACTCCTGTAATAAGGAATTATATCTCCCGTGTGGGAAGCTATGTACCAAAACTAGCATATTAAAAATTCTGGTGTCCAATTTGCAGCAGTTTTCTTGTAATTAATACCGGAAAAGGAATTATATCTTCCAGTGTGGGAATTTATGTACACAAACTAGCATTTTAAAAATTCTGGTGTCCAATTAGCAGCAGTCTTCTTGTAATTAATACCTGAAAAAGGCATTACATTGTCCAGTGTTGTAATTTTGGTGAAAAAAGGCCAATTTAATCAATCTGGTGTTAGGTACACCAGAAACAGTAGGCCTCACGTTTTACTCCTGTAAAAGGAATTAATACCGGAAAAAGGCATTACATTGTCCAGTGTTGTAATTTTGGTGAAAAAAGGCCAATTTAATTAATCTGGTGTTAGTTACACCAGAAACAGTAGGCAGCACGTTTTTACTCCTGTAAAAGGAATTAATACCGGAAAAAGGCATTACATTGTCCAGTGTTGTAATTTTGGTTTAAAAAGGCCAATTTAATCAATCTGGTGTTAGTTAGACCAGAAACAGTAGGCCGCACGTTTTTACTCCTGTAAAAGGAATTATATCTCCCGTGTAGGAATCTATGTACCAAAACTAGCATTTTAAAAATTCTGGTGTCCAATTTGCAGCAGTTTTCTTGTAATTAATACCGGAAAAAGGAATTATATCTTCCAGTGTGGGAATTTATGTACACAAACTAGCATTTTATAAATTCTGGTGTCCAATTAGCAGCAGTCTTCTTGTAATTAATACCTGAAAAAGGCATTACATTGTCCAGTGTTGTAATTTTGGTGAAAAAAAGGCTAATTTAATCAATCTGGTGTTAGGTACACCAGAAACAGTAGGCCTGACGTTTTACTCCTGTAAAAGGAATTAATACCTGAAAAAGGCATTACATTGTCCAGTGTCGTAATTTTCGTGAAAAAAGGCCAATTTAATCAATCTGGTGTTAGTTAGACCAGAAACAGTAGGCCGCACGTTTTACTCCTGTAAAAGGAATTATATCTCCCGTGTGGGAATCTTTGTACCAAAACTAGCATATTAAAAATTCTGGTGTCCAATTTGCAGCAGTTTTCTTGTAATTAATACCGGAAAAAGCAATTATATCTTCCAGTGTGGGAATTTATGTACACAAACTAGCATTTAAAAATTCTGGTGTCCAATTAGCAGCAGTCTTCTTGTAATTAATACCTGAAAAGGCATTACATTGTCCAGTGTTGTAATTTTGGTGAAAAAAAGGCCAATTTAATCAATCTGGTGTTAGTTACACCAGAAACAGTAGGCCTCACGTTTTTACTCCTGTAATAAGGAATTATATCTCCCTGTGTGGGAAGCTATGTACCAAAACTAGCATATTAAAAATTCTGGTGTCCAATTTGCAGCAGTTTTCTTGTAATTAATACCGGAAAAAGAATTATATCTTCCAGTGTGGGAATTTATGTACACAAACTAGCATTTTAAAAATTCTGGTGTCCAATTAGCAGCAGTCTTCTTGTAATTAATACCTGAAAAAGGCATTACATTGTCCAGTGTTGTAATTTTGGTGAAAAAAAGGCCAATTTAATCAATCTGGTGTTAGTTACACCAGAAACAGTAGGCCTCACGTTTTTACTCCTGTAATAAGGAATTATATCTCCCGTGTGGGAAGCTATGTACCAAAACTAGCATATTAAAAATTCTGGTGTCCAATTTGCAGCAGTTTTCTTGTAATTAATACCGGAAAGAAGAATTATATCTTCCAGTGTGGGAATTTATGTACACAAACTAGCATTTTAAAAATTCTGGTGTCCAATTAGCAGCAGTCTTCTAGTAATTAATACCTGAAAAAGGCATTACATTGTCCAGTGTTGTAATTTTGGTGAAAAAAGGCCAATTTAATCAATCTGGTGTTAGGTACACCAGAAACAGTAGGCCTCACGTTTTTACTCCTGTAAAAAGGAATTAATACCGGAAAAAGGCATTACATTGTCCAGTGTCATAATTTTGGTGAAAAAAAGGCCAATTTAATCAGTCTGGTGTTAGTTACACCAGAAACAGTAGGCAGCACGTTTTTTCTCCTGTAAAAAGGAATTAATACCGGGAAAAAGGCATTACATTGTCCATTGTTGTAATTTTGGTTAAAAAAAGGCCAATTTAATCAATCTGGTGTTAGTTAGACCAGAAACAGTAGGCCGCACGTTTTTACTGCTGTAAAAAGGAATTATATCTCCCCGTGTGGGAATCTATGTACCAAAACTAGCATTTTAAAAATTCTGGTGTCTAATTTGCAGCAGTTTTCTTGTAATTAATACCGGAAAAAGGAATTATATCTTCCAGTGTGGGAATTTATGTACACAAACTAGCATTTTAAAAATTCTGGTGTCCAATTAGCAGCAGTCTTCTTGTAATTAATACCTGAAAAAGGCATTACATTGTCCAGTGTTGTAATTTTGGTGAAAAAAAGGCCAATTTAATCAATCTGGTGTTAGGTACACCAGAAACAGTAGGCCTCACGTTTTACTCCTGTAAAAGGAATTAATACCGGAAAAAGGCATTACATTGTCCAGTGTTGTAATTTTGGTGAAAAAAAGGCCAATTTAATCAATCTGGTGTTAGTTACACCAGAAACAGTAGGCAGCACGTTTTACTCCTGTAAAAGGAATTAATACCGGAAAAAGGCATTACATTGTCCAGTGTTGTAATTTTGGTTAAAAAAGGCCAATTTAATCAATCTGGTGTTAGTTAGACCAGAAACAGTAGGCCGCACGTTTTTATTCCTGTAAAAAGGAATTATATCTCCCCGTGTGGGAATCTATGTACCAAAATGCATTTTAAAAATTCTGGTGTCCAATTTGCAGCAGTTTTCTTGTAATTTGTGGTCGGATCGGCTATCAGAAAGGTGTACCTAACCTATCTAACCCTATCTACAACAAGCAGTAGAATTGTGCCATAACTGCTGCGGTAGGGCAGCCTAAAGGGGGCCACCCTAATATGAAGTGACTGTAAGATGGTGTGGGTGGGTGGGTGAAATCAGCTGAATCGGCGTCAGCCTGGGCCCACAGGTGCCTATAAATAGCCTTGTAATCAGCCTCCCCTCCCACAAATACAGCAAAGGTCTTTGCTTAATACTAATACCGGAAAAAGGAATTATATCTTCCAGTGTGGGAATTTTGGGGCTAAAAAATAATATATTTTATTGTGGTGCGAGTTGAATCGCAACAATGAGGAAACATTCTATTAAGGGACGAGGTCGTGGTGGTGTCCGTGGAGCCTCTGTTGCTGGCAGAGGACGTGGCCGTTCGGCCTCAGGCGCACAAAGTAGTGAACCAACTCCCTCAAGTAGCCGGCAGAATTTACAGCGATATTTGGTGGGGCCCAATGCCGTTATGAGGATGGTAAGGCCTGAGCAGGTACAGGCATTAGTCGATTGGGTGGCCGACAGTGCTTCCATCACGTTCACCACATTGTCTTCCGCCCAGTCTTCTGCGGAAGCGCACAGGTGGCACCTGAAAACCAAGCCCATCAGTCTGTCACATCACCCCCATGCATATCAGGGAAACTGGCTGAGCCTCAAGTTATGCAGCAGTCTCTTATTCTGTTTGAATGACTCTGCTCCCACGGTTTTCCAGGGGCGTCCACCTAGCCCTTCCCCAGCAGTGGAAGACATTCCATGCACTGACACACAACCACTTATGTATCCAGATGATGAGGACATGGGAATACCACCACAGCAGAGTGACCGAGTCTCTGATGATGACGAAACACTGGTGCCCACTGCCGCGTCTTATTGCAGTGTGCAGACTGAACAGGAGGAGGTCAGGGAGGAAGACTGGGTGGAAGACGATGCAGAGGACGATGAGGTCTTAGACCCCACATGGACTGAAGGTCGTGCCGCTGACTTAAATAGTTCAGAGGAAGAGGCAGTGGTGAGACCGAGACAACAGCGAAGCCAAAGAGGGAGCAGGGGGCAAAAGCAGAACAGCCGCCATCCAGAGAGTTCGCCTGCTATTGGCCAGCGCCAACAGGGACCCAGCACCCCAAAGGCATCTTTCAAGGAGTTCCCTGGCATGGCACTTCTTCAAACAATGTGCTGACGACAAGACCAGAGTGGTTTGCACGCTGTGCCATCAGACCCTGAGGCGAGGCATTAGCGTTCTTAACCTGAGCACCACCTGCATGATCAGGCATCTACATGCAAAGCATGAACTGCAGTGGAGTACACACCTTAAAAACAAGGAACCCGCTCAGGCTCCCCTGCTCCCTCTACCGCTGCTGCCTCGGCTTCCGCCTCGAGAGGAATGTTGCCACCTGCCGAGCAGCAAACAGAGGATGTGCCACCGACACCACCACCGCCACCGTCACCTAGTGTCTCCACTATTTCACACAGCAGCGTTCAGCTCTCCATCTCTCAAACCTTTGAGAGGAAGCGCAAATTCCCACCTAGTTACCCTCGAGCCCTTGGCCTGAATGCCAGCATTTCTAAACTACTGGCCTTTGAAATGCTGTCATTCCGGCTGGTTGACACAGACAGCTTCAAACAGCTGATGGCCATGGCTGTCCCCAGTATGTGGTTCCCAGCCGCCACTACTTCTCCAAGACAGCCGTGCCTTCCCTGCACATGCAAGTGTCCGATAAAATCAAGTGTGCACTGACCAACGCCATTTGTGGCAAGGTCCACCTAACCACAGATACGTGGACCAGTAAGCACGGCCAGGGACGCTATATCTCCCTAACTGCACACTGGGTAAATGTAGTGGCGGCTAGGCCCCAGGCGGAGAGTTCCTTGGCGCACGTCCTTCCGCCGCCAAGGATCACAGGGCATCATTCTTTGCCTCCTGTAGCCTCCTCCTCCTACTCGGCTTCCTCCTCCTCCTCTGCTTCCACCAGCTCATCCAGTCAGCCACACACCTTCACCACCAACTTCAGCACAGCCCGGGTAACGTCAGCAGGCCATTCTGAAACTCATATGTTTGGGGACAGGCCCCACACCGCGCAGGAGTTGTGGCGGGGTATTGAACAACAGACCGACCAGTGGTTGCTGCCGGTGGGCCTCAAGCCCGGCCTGGTGGTGTGCGATAATGGGCGAAATCTCGTGGCAGCTCTGGGACTAGCCGGTTTGGCGCACATCCCTTGCCTGGCGCATGTGCTGAATTTGGTGGTGCAAAAGTTCATTCACAACTACCCAGACATGTCAGAGCTGCTGCATAAAGTGCGGGCCGTCTGTGCGCGCTTCCGGCGTTCACATCCTGCCGCTGCTCGCCTGTCAGCGCTACAGCGGAACTTCGGCCTTCCCACTCACCGCCTAATATGCGACGTGCCCACCCGGTGGAACTCCACCTTGCACATGCTGGAGAGACTGTGCGAGCAGCAGCAGGCCATAGTGGAGTTTCAGCTGCAGCACGCACGGGTCAGTCGCACTGCGGAACAGCACCACTTCACCACCAATGATTGGGCCTCCATGCGAGACCTGTGTGCCCTGTTGCGCTGTTTCGAATACGCCACCAACATGGCCATTGGCGATGCCACTGTTATCAGCGTGACAATACCAATTCTATGTCTCCTAGAGAAAACGCTTAGGGCGATGATGGAAGAGGAGGTGGGCCAGGGCCAGGAGGAGGAGGAGGATGATGGGTCGTTTTTAGCACTTTCAGGCCAGTCTGTTAGAAGTGGCTCAGAGGGAGGTTTTTTGCAACAGCAGAGGGCAGGTACAAATGTGGCCAGCCAGGGACCACTACTGGAGGACGAGGAGGATGAGGAGGAGGTGGAGGAGGATGAGGATGAAGCAGGTTCACAGCGGGGTGGCACCCTGCACAGCGCAGGCACATCCCTGGTGCGTGGCTGGGGGATACAGAGGATGATGACGATCGCCTCCCACAGAGGACAGCTTGTCCTTACCTCTGGGAGCCTTGCACACATGAGCGATTACATGCTGCAGTGCCTGCGCAACGACAGCAGAGTTGCCCACATTTTAACGTGTGCTGACTACTGGGTGGCCACCCTGCTGGATCCACGGTACAAAGACAATGTGCCCACTTTACTTCCTGCACTGGAGCGTGATAGGAAGATGCGCGAGTACAAGCGCACACTGGTAGACGCGCTCCTGAGAGCATTCCCAACTGTCACAGGGGAACAGGTGGAAGGCCAAGGCCAAGGCAGAGGAGGAGCTAGAGGTCGCCCACGCAGCAGTGTCATGGCCAGCTCCTCTGAGGGCAGGGTTAGCATGGCAGAAATGTGGAAAAGTTTTGTCTCCACGCCACAGCTAACTTCCCCACCACCTGATACGGAACGTGTTAGCAGGAGGCAACATTTCACTAACATCGTTGAACAGTACGTCTGCACACAACTCCACGTACTGACGGATGGTTCGGCCCCATTCAACTTCTGGGTTTGCAAATTGTCCACGTGGCCAGAATTAGCATGTTATGCCTTGGAGGTGCTGGCCTGCCCGGCAGCCAGCGTTTTATCTGAACGTGTATTCAGCACGGCAGGGGGCGTCATTACTGACAAACGCAGCCTCCTGTCCGCAGCCAACGTGGACAAGCTGACGTTTATAAAAATGAACCAGGCATGGATCCCACAAGACCTGACCCTCCCTTGTGCAGAGTAGTCCTTAATAACTGCCTTAAACCATGTTGTCTTGTACTCCTGGCCACTTCTTCATTGAAAAATCAATTTTTGAAATTAAGTAGGATCTTGGGGTGCAACCCAGAGTTGAATGAACCTTCCCTCTGTCTGGGTGCCGGGGCCAAAGTACATGGAAGTGTCCTTCTCCTGTGCTGGGTGATATGAATGTTAAAACCATAACCATAGCAAAAGCAGGTGCACTCTGCGGCAATACTAAACCCTCACGCTGATAAAATTGAGGGTTAGTTCTACATATCTACTAGGAGGACATGTCTTAAGCTCGGACACCACGACAAGGTCCCTCAAGTAGCCCGAGGCCCTACCACTCAACCTACCTGAGCCGTATGGGCAATACCAGGAGCCGTTGGGCATTACGGGAGCATAAGGCCTGACTCACAGACAGCTCACCAGTGACCTCCAGCATGTAACCATGCTTACAATGGGAGGTGGGAGGTGCCTGTGAGCTCCACCGAGACCGGCTGATATGGCCCAGAGCCTCACAGCTGCACCTGCATCAGGTGCAGCTGTGAGGCTCTGGGCCATATCAGCCGGTCTCGGTGGGGCTCACAGGCACCTCCCACCTCCCATTGTAAGCATGGTTACATGCTGGAGGTCACTGGTGAGCTGTCTGTGAGTCAGGCCTTATGCTCCCGTAATGCCCAACGGCTCCTGGTATTGCCCATACGGCTCAGGTAGGTTGAGTGGTAGGGCCTCGGGCTACTTGAGGACCTTGTCGTGGTGTCCGAGCTTAAGACATGTCCTCCTAGTAGGATATGTAGAACTAACCCCTCAATTTTATCAGCGTGAGGGTTTAGTATTGCCGCAGAGTGCACCTGCTTTTGCTATGGTTATGTTTTTGATTGTTCTCCACATCCACATTATCGCTATCGTATGTAGGATGGTTATTGTGGTACTTGTAGTCCGTTGCTGGCAAATTCCATTGTATGCATTTTTGCTGTTGATTGCCACTAGCAACGGACTACAAGTGCAGAGATGTGCTCCCTAGATACATGCACAACTGCATATGGGTTGAGCATATCCTGCTTGTTAAACACCACACCACGTTTTCTAATGGATTGTATAATATGTTTGGAGGTGTATAAACTCCGATTTAAATGTGCCTGGTTTTCATCTACAGGCTACATTCAGGTGCAGCTGTGAGGCTCTGGGCCATATCAGCCGGTCTCGGGTGGGGCTCACAGGCACCTCCCACCTCCCATTGTAAGCATGGTTACATGCTGGAGGTCACTGGTGAGCTGTCTGTGAGTCAGGCCTTATGCTCCCGTAATGCCCAACGGCTCCTGGTATTGCCCATACGGCTCAGGTAGGTTGAGTGGTAGGGCCTCGGGCTACTTGAGGGACCTTGTCGTGGTGTCCGAGCTTAAGACATGTCCTCCTAGTAGGATATGTAGAACTAACCCTCAATTTTATCAGCGTGAGGGTTTAGTATTGCCGCAGAGTGCACCTGCTTTTGCTATGGTTATGTTTTTGATTGTTCTCCACATCCACATTATCGCTATCGTATGTAGGATGGTTATTGTGGTACTTGTAGTCCGTTGCTGGCAAATTCCATTGTATGCATTTTTGCTGTTGATTGCCACTAGCAACGGACTACAAGTGCAGGATGTGCTCCCCTAGATACATGCACAACTGCATATGGGTTGAGCATATCCTGCTTGTTAAACACCACACCACGTTTTCTAATGGATTGTATAATATGTTTGGAGGTGTATAAACTCCGATTTAAATGTGCCTGGTTTTCATCTACAGGCTACATTCAGGTGCAGCTGTGAGGCTCTGGGCCATATCAGCCGGTCTCGGGTGGGGCTCACAGGCACCTCCCACCTCCCATTGTAAGCATGGTTACATGCTGGAGGTCACTGGTGAGCTGTCTGTGAGTCAGGCCTTATGCTCCCGTAATGCCCAACGGCTCCTGGTATTGCCCATACGGCTCAGGTAGGTTGAGTGGTAGGGCCTCGGGCTACTTGAGGGACCTTGTCGTGGTGTCCGAGCTTAAGACATGTCCTCCTAGTAGGATATGTAGAACTAACCCCTCAATTTTATCAGCGTGAGGGTTTAGTATTGCCGCAGAGTGCACCTGCTTTTGCTATGGTTATGTTTTTGATTGTTCTCCACATCCACATTATCGCTATCGTATGTAGGATGGTTATTGTGGTACTTGTAGTCCGTTGCTGGCAAATTCCATTGTATGCATTTTTGCTGTTGATTGCCACTAGCAACGGACTACAAGTGCAGGATGTGCTCCCTAGATACATGCACAACTGCATATGGGTTGAGCATATCCTGCTTGTTAAACACCACACCACGTTTTCTAATGGATTGTATAATATGTTTGGAGGTGTATAAACTCCGATTTAAATGTGCCTGGTTTTCATCTACAGGCTACATTCAGGTGCAGCTGTGAGGCTCTGGGCCATATCAGCCGGTCTCGGGTGGGGCTCACAGGCACCTCCCACCTCCCATTGTAAGCATGGTTACATGCTGGAGGTCACTGGTGAGCTGTCTGTGAGTCAGGCCTTATGCTCCCGTAATGCCCAACGGCTCCTGGTATTGCCCATACGGCTCAGGTAGGTTGAGTGGTAGGGCCTCGGGCTACTTGAGGGACCTTGTCGTGGTGTCCGAGCTTAAGACATGTCCTCCTAGTAGGATATGTAGAACTAACCCTCAATTTTATCAGCGTGAGGGTTTAGTATTGCCGCAGAGTGCACCTGCTTTTGCTATGGTTATGTTTTTGATTGTTCTCCACATCCACATTATCGCTATCGTATGTAGGATGGTTATTGTGGTACTTGTAGTCCGTTGCTGGCAAATTCCATTGTATGCATTTTTGCTGTTGATTGCCACTAGCAACGGACTACAAGTGCAGGATGTGCTCCCTAGATACATGCACAACTGCATATGGGTTGAGCATATCCTGCTTGTTAAACACCACACCACGCTTTCTAATGATATGAATGTTATACTTGTGCTGTCTGACATGTCTCCTTTGTGTGGGTGCAGGGGGCCAAAGTCACTGAAAGCGGCCTTCTCCTGTGGTGGGTGATCGAAATGCCTGATTCTCTGCTGTGGGACCTCTCTCCTCTTTCTGGGTGCAGGGGTCAAAGAAATAAAAGGTGGCCTACTCCTGTGGTGGTTGACATGATGCCTGATTCTCTGCTGTGGGACCTCTCTCCTCTGTCTGGCTGCAGGGGTCAAGGTCTCTAAAAGTGCCCTTCTCCTGTGGTGGTTGATGTAAAACTGATGCTTGTGCTATCTGACCTGTCTCCTCTGTGTCGGTGCTAAGGCCTAAGTCACTGAAAGCGGCCTTCTCCTGTGCTGGCTGATATAAATGCCTGAATCTCTGCTGTGGGACCTCTCTCCTCCGTGTGGCTGCAGGGGTCAAAGTCTCTAAAAGTGCCCTTCTCCTGTGGTGGTTGATGTAAAACTGATGCTTGTGCTATCTGACCTGTCTCCTCTGTGTCGGTGCTAAGGCCTAAGTCACTGAAAGCGGCCTTCTCCTGTGCTGGCTGATATAAATGCCTGAATCTCTGCTGTGGGACCTCTCTCCTCCGTGTGGCTGCAGGGGTCAAAGTCTCTAAAAGTGCCCTTCTCCTGTGGTGGTTGATGTAAAACTGATGCTTGTGCTATCTGACCTGTCTCCTCTGTGTCGGTGCTAAGGCCTAAGTCACTGAAAGCGGCCTTCTCCTGTGCTGGCTGATATAAATGCCTGAATCTCTGCTGTGGGACCTCTCTCCTCCGTGTGGCTGCAGGGGTCAAAGTCTCTAAAAGTGCCCTTCTCCTGTGGTGGTTGATGTAAAACTGATGCTTGTGCTATCTGACCTGTCTCCTCTGTCTCGTTGCTAAGGCCTAACTCACTGAAAGTGGCCTTGTCATGTGCTGGGTGATATAAATGTGATACAAGTGCCATCTGACATGGTTGAAGCTATCAAATTAACTAAAGGTGGCCGACTCCTGTAGTGGGTGATCAGTAAAACTGATGCTTGTGCTATCTGACCTGTCTCCTCTGTCTCGTTGCTAAGGCCTAACTCACTGAAAGTGGCCTTGTCATGTGCTGGGTGATATAAATGTTATACTTGTGCCATCTGACATAGTTGCCGGGGTCCCATTAAATGATGGCCTACTCCTGTGGTGGGTGATCTAAATGCCTGATTCTCTGCTGTGAAAACCTCTCTCCTCCGTCTGGGTGGAGGGGTCAAAGTCTCTAAAAGTGGCCTTCTCTTGTGCTGGGTGATGTAAAACTGATGCTTGTACCATCTGACATGGTTGCCGGGGTCCCATTAAATGATGGCCTACTCCTGTGGTGGGTGATCTAAATGCCTGATTCTCTGCTGTGAAAACCTCTCTCCTCCGTCTGGGTGCAGGGGTCAAAGTCTCTCAAAGTCGCCTTCTCCAGTGCTGGGTGATGTAAAACTGATGCTTGTGCCATCTGACATGGTTGCCGGGGTCCCATTAAATGATGGCCTACTCCTGTGGTGGGTGATCTAAATGCCTGATTCTCTGCTGTGAAACCTCTCTCCTCCGTCTGAGTGCAGGGGTCAAAGTCTCTAAAAGTGGCCTTCTCTTGTGCTGGGTGATGTGAAACTGATGCTTGAACCATCTGACATGGGTGCAGGGGTCAAATTAACTAAATGGTGGCCTACTCCTGTGGTGGGTGATATGAGGCCTTAATATGTGCTGTGAAAACCTCTCTCCTCCGTCTGGGTGCAGGGGTCAAAGTCTCTAAAAGTGGCCTTCTCTTGTGCTGGGTGATGTAAAACTGATGCTTGTGCCATCTGACATGGTTGCCGGGGTCCCATTAAATGATGGCCTACTCCTGTGGTGGGTGATCTAAATGCCTGATTCTCTGCTGTGAAAACCTCTCTCCTCTGTCTGGGTGCAGGGTCAAAGTCTCTCAAAGTCGCCTTCTCCTGTGCTGGGTGATGTAAAACTGATGCTTGTGCCATCTGACATGGTTGCCAGGGTCCCATTAAATGATGGCCTACTCCTGTGGTGGGTGATCTAAATGCCTGATTCTCTGCTGTGAAACCTCTCTCCTCCGTCTGGGTGCAGGGGTCAAAGTCTCTCAAAGTTGCCTTCTCCTGTGCTGGGTGATATAAATGTTATACTTGTGCCATCTGACATGGTTGCCGGGGTCCCATTAAATGGTGGCCTACTCCTGTGGTGGGTGATCTAAATGCCTGATTCTCTGCTGTGAAACCTCTCTCCTCCGTCTGGGTGCAGGGGTCAAAGTCTCTAAAAGTGGCCTTCTCTTGTGCTGGGTGATGTAAAACTGATGCTTGTACCAGCTGACATGGGTGCAGGGGTCAAATTAACTAAATGGTGGCCTACTCCTGTGGTGGGTGATATGATGCCTGAATATGTGCTGTGGGGCCTCTCTCCTCTTTCTGGGTGCAGGGGTCAAAGTAACTAAAAGTGGCCTTCTCCTGTGCTGGATGGTATAAATGTAATGCTTGTGCTATCTGACATGTCTCCTCTGTCTGGGTGCTAAGGCCTAAGTCACTGAAAGTGGCCTTCTCCTGTGGTGGTTGATATGATGCCAGATTCTCTGCTATGGGACCTCTCTCCTTTGTCTGGATGCTGGGGTCGA
This sequence comes from Bufotes viridis, assembly GCA_033119425.1. Taxonomy (NCBI): domain Eukaryota; kingdom Metazoa; phylum Chordata; class Amphibia; order Anura; family Bufonidae; genus Bufotes; species Bufotes viridis. The sequence continues at coordinate 88,411,003 of CM065592.1, read as the reverse complement.
AATAATAGTAAGCGACCTTCTCCATTGGTGGGTGATTTGAAGCCTGATTCTGTGCTATGGGACCTAACTCCAATTAATATTGGTTAATTTTATTTTATTTTATGTTAAGTCATCATTTCCCTATCTACATTTGTTTGCAGGGGATTTACCTACATTTTGCTGCCTTTTGCAGCCCTCTAGCCCTTTCCGGGAGTCTTTTACAGCCATTTTAGTGCCCAAAAGTTCGGGTCCCCATTGACTTCTATGGGGTTCGGGTTCGGGATGAAGTTCGGGTTGAGTTCGGATCACGAACCCGGACATTTTCCGGAAGTTCGGCCGAACCTCTCGAACCCGAACATCCAGGTGTTCGCTCATCTCTATTTATAACCTTATAACCAATAAATCTGCATATTTTTATAATATCTGTGTATTATTATATAATGCAAAACTACATCTTTAGCATTACTGTCATCTCACGTGAAAAGACTCAGATGTGAATTGTATGGATTAGGTTATCTACAATTTACCAGGTCATGATTTCATTACCAGGTCATGCTTAATTATTTTTATGACCATAATTAATAATTCCTAATTGAATTATTATTAACCCGACAACCAGGACTAGAGACTGCTCCAAAAATGTGTGATATGATGGCGATTGGCAGTCCAGTCTGAGGGGTGTTGGACACGGGAAGCCTGGTACATGCTAGCTTGCTAGCTTGGGACTATGTGGTGAACAAAAGGATAAATGTGCGGGACATTTATGGGCATAGGAAGGCTTACCCTGTGGCTCTCACTGAGTGTAAGACTCCAGTGGGAACTGGAACTTATGAACTTGGTGTGGTGAAAGCGCTCATGCATGATGTGGTTTTGGGTCGTGATTTCTCCTTGTTCTGGGGAAATCAAGACACTTCTTCAGAAAGTGATGAAACTCCTGCAGAACCTGTACCTGTCCCTTTAAATGATGGTGTAAGGGAACTGCACATTGACAACAATGGTTTGGGTGAGGGGACCATTGAAAACCGTGGTGCAGATAAGGTGCAAGATAAATGTGTCAAGTTAATGGAGAGGCATAATGATGATGTGGATTTATGTGAAATATATGATGATGATGATGATGATAACAAACCTTTTCCATTGCAGGCTGTGATCGGGGAAGAAGCTCCCCCTGTTGGTACAAATGTATTGGATGTAGAAATGATGTTAAACGTTGAGGGTACACAACTGTGGGAACCTACTGTGTTTACGGTACAGGAAAGTGTGGCAGTGTTAGAGGATGTACCACACGTACCAGGTGCGGAAAAGCAGGTTCCACAGTGTTATATGGGGAATGAGTTCATTGGCAGTGCTGATGAAAGAGAACCTGGGTGGGTTCATGACGCGAACCAGATTGAGTACGGAAAGGATCCGAAGTCATTGGTTGCTGCATGTAGCGAGTTTGAGAATGTGTCGCAACCAATTCCCGTTGGGAAACTGATTGTGGAGGTAAATCAGGCTCTGCTGGCCTGGATATGGCAGAACAAAGGAAAAGCCATAGCTAATGTGGATGCCCTCGCTGTACGCATCTTTTGCGGCCCCATTGCAATGAATGGGTCCACACCTGAGCCACAAAAACTCGGATGCGGACCAGAACAACGGTCGTGTGCATGAGGCCTAAGGAAGAGAGGTGTCACAAGGTCAGAGTCAGGAGGACTACTGAAGTCAAGCCCCCCAAGCAGGGGCGTACATAGAAATCATGGGGCCCCATAGCAAAGCTCAGTATTTGGCCCCTCCCTCCCCGCACAAATACATATATAGTATAAAGTATAATTTAAGTTATATATTTATATACACAGTAAATATATATATATATATATATATATATATACACACTGTATTTTTCGCTTTATAAGATGCACCTGATGATAAGACGCACCTAGGTTTTTAAGGAGAAAAATAAGAAAAATAAATTTTGAACCAAAAGGTGTGCTTTTGGTGGGTTTTGAACTAAAGGTGGTGTGTGGATGACACTATTATGGGCGATCTGTGGAGGACTCACTGTTATGGGGAGATCTGTGGATGACACACTTATGGGAGATCTGTGAATGACACAGTCATGGGGGATCTGTGAATGACACACTGCTATGGGGGAATCTATGGATGACACACTGTTATGGGGGATCTGTGGATGACACAGTTATAAGGGGAGATCTGTGAATGACACAGTCATGGAGGATCTGTGGATGACACACTGTTATGGGGATCTGTGGATGACACACTGTTATAGGGGATCTGTGGATGGCACTGTTATGGGGGATCTGTGGATGACACTGTTATGGGGATCTGTGGATGACACACTGTTATGGGGGATCTCTGGATGGCACTGTTATGGGGATCTTTGGATGACACTGTTATGGGGATCTGTGGATAACACTGTTATGCGGGATCTGTGGATGCCACACTGTTATGGGGAACTGTGGATGACACTGTTATTGAGGGATCTGTGGATGACACACTGTTATGGGGGATCTGTGGATGACACTGTTATGGGGGATCTGTGGATGACACACTGTTATGGGGGATCTGTGGATGACACACTGTTATGGGGATCTGTGAATGACACACTGTTATGGGGGATCTGTGGATGACACTGTTATGGGGGATCTGTGGATGACACTGTTATGGGGGATCTGTGGATGTCACACTGTTATGGGGGATCTGTGGATGACACTGTTATGGGGGATCTGTGGAGGACACACTTATGGGGAATCTGTGGATGACACTTATGGGGGATCTGTGGCTGACACTATTATGGGGATCTCTGGATGACACAATTATGGGGATCTGTGGATGGCACTTATGTGATTATAACCCCCATCACCCTAAAGAATATACTGATTTACTTACTGTACATTGGTGTATTCTCAAGGATGAGGGGAGTTATAGTCAGATTAAATATAAACACTGTCAAGGGACTGTTCTGTAATTGGCATGTGTTTATATTAAATATGACTATAACCCCCCTCATCCATAACAATCCACTCATATACTACAGTACATGGGTGGATTTCTATGGGTGAGGAGGGTTATATTTATATTTAATATAAACACATGCCAATTACAGAACAGTCCCAGGACAGTGTTTATATCAAATATGACTATAACCCCCTCATCCATAGGAATCCAAAGTGATAATTTTTCACAGTGCAGTAACAATACTAGAGTGGGAGCAGGGTGTCTAGCAGGGCAGTATACAGAGCAGTGACAATCCAGCAGTGCCTGCAGGCTGCAGTCATGTGTATATGTATGAGCAGAGAGCAGCAGGGCTGGCAGGCATAGTGTGACAGGCATACAGCAGTCAGATCAGGGGAGGAGGGGACAGGGGGGAGAAGTTGTGACTTACTGGAGCTGGAGGCTCCGGTCCCGGGTGCACAACTTGCATGTGACACTGAGGGCTGGAGTCCTGTGGCTGACGGAGCAGGGAATGAGCATGTCCCGCTTGCTCACTTCTTTCTCCTGCTGCTGAGATGCATTAGCCAATCAGCAGCAAGAGCCTAGCACTGCTAAAAGCTGATTGGCCAGTGCAGCACCCAGCAGGCAGAGGAGAGCGAGTGGCATGCTCACCTGCCTGCATAGCATACTGTTCAGTTTGTGCACTGTTTGCAGTGCACACAATATATCTGAGGGGAGGGGGGCTTGACCAGAGGAGAAGGGCCCGCCTGAGCCTGTATAGAAGACAAGCCATGCCGCAGACATTGTAGGGGGCAGGGCTTTCCATCCACTCCGGGCCCCCTCCTGCCACGGGCCCAGTAGCAGTGGCGTGGTCTGCCGCTATTGGCGGTACGCCACTGCCCCCAACGTATTTCACTGCTTCCACCAGGAGGACTGGTGGTTTGCATTGGTTGACAGCAGGGAGGCTGTTGGACGGAAGTGAATACCGTAATATGTGAATTGCGTCTTAGAGGTGAGTTAGAGAAAACCTCTGTTTAGTGAGTGCCTAGCCGGTGAGTGTTTATTGTGTTGTGTTGATGTAACACAGTGTGAGTTGAAGCTGCAACTTTAACCATGTCCCGACCGCCCTGTACGCAGGATTGAGTCCTGGCGGCGGTCGGTTTATTCCTCCTGGACGCGCGGGCGCGTCATGTCACGAGATGCGAGATTTCGCGGTGGAACGCACCGCCGGACAGCAGGAGAAGTGAGTCACCAGCCTGCCAGCCAATGATCAGCGCTGGCAGGCTGGTGATTTTTAAAATCACCTATGGAAAACTATAATGTTAGTTGTATTCATAAATAAAATTATTTTATAAGGGCTCTGTGCCATATGCTGGGTCCTTTTCATCGGTTGGACCCAGCACAGAGCACAGATCCCAAGTAAGTGCACCAGACACCACATATTAGGCCCTGATCACCCCCCATCACCCCAATTAACCCCTTGATCACCCCCTGTCAATACATAGTGAAAGGGAAAAAATTGATCAGTGTCACTTTTGTGAACTCTCACTTTTTTTTTTTTCACTAGGTTTGACTGTTAGTCTTAGTTTAGTTTAGGCCCCTTCGGCAGGTAGTTAGCGTTAGCGCCCAGCCCACCGCACCGCAGTCACTGATTCTCTGATTAGCGTAGAGCTAATCAGCGTTTGTACTTTTATATTATCTGTAAGTGATCAGAACTGATCACGGTCAGATCTATAATAGTATTACTGTCACCTTAGTTCGCCTTCCACCCCAAACGCAGTGTTTGCCCGATCAGGCCTGATCGGTCGTCCACACGTGCGTTCACCCACGCCCGTCCCGCCGCAGTGACAAAATTTTTTTTTTTTATATAACTGCACAATCACTACACAAGCGATGTGGCGATAAAAAAAATCAGTTTTGATATTTTTTATCAATCGCAGCAGCTTCTGTACTTCGCTAGCCCCCCATTTGTAAGACAGGCTTGCTCTTTTTCTTGGGTAATCTCAGGGAATACCCCCTAAATTTAGTTGCCCAAATGTCAAATAAGGGGTATTCTCCTGAAGAGGCCTACAGGATTCTGACCCAGTCGGATGAGGAATGGGAACCCTCATCTGACGAATCTAGCGGGTCAAAATACGAACCTGTAGAAAACAGTGGCAGTCTGTCCCAAAGTTCGGACGAGGAGGTTGAGGTCCCTGATACCACCAGGCGTACCCGGCCCCGTGTTGCTAGACCGCAGGTATCGCAGGATCCGTTTCAAGGGCAGCAGAGTGGGGCTGCGCTGCAGGATTACGTGGTGAGGCATACACCAGCAGCGCAGCCCATCCTGGACCTTCTACCAGCACTGCCGTACAACATGGTGAAGTGGCGAGCACCAGAAGGGCAGTTGAAGCTGGTACGGTGGCACGTGCAGTAATTTCCCCGTCGCAGCCACCGCGCAGACAGGCCCGTAGAGCCCTTAGAGTCCCTGAGGTGCTGGCAAATCCTGATTGGCAGCCCCCATCTTCAGCCGCACCATTAGTTCCCCCTTTCACCGCCCAGTCAGAAGTTCGGGTGGAGACAGCTCAGATCGGATCGGCGCTGGGGTCTTTGAGCTGTTCTTCACTGCGGAGCTCTATGACTTAGTCGTGGCAGAAACAAATCGGTATGCCACTCAATTTATAACCGCCAACCCGGGAAGCTTCTATGCCTAGCCTTTACGGTGGAAACCAGTCCAAGTTTCGAATTTAAAACTTTTCTGGGCCTTCTCCTCAACATGGGCCTAACCAAAAAGCATGAATTGCGGTCATATTGGTCCACGAACCCAATTCATCACATGCCCATGTACTCTGCTGCCATGTCCAGGACACGATTTGAGACCATCCTGCGTTTCCTGCACTTTAGCGACAACACCACCTCCCGTCCCAGAGGCTACCCAGCTTTTGACCAGCTCCATAAAATTCGGCCCCTCATAGACCACTTCAACCAGAAATTTGCAGATTTGTATACCCCCGCACAAAACATCTGCGTAGACGAGTCCCTAGTACATTTCAACGGGCGCCTTGGCTTTAAACAGTACATCCCAAGCAAGCGCGCCCGGTATGGGGTCAAATTGTATTAGCTCTGTGAAAGGGCCACAGGCTATACACACAAATTTCGGATCTATGAGGGAAAATATCAGACCCTGTAGCCCGTCGGTTGCCCTGACTATCTGGGGAGCAGTGGGAAGATAGTCTGGGACTTGGTGTCACCCTTATTCGGCAAGGGGTACCATCTTTATGTGGAAATTTTTACACAATTGTGGCCCCTCCAGGCATTTGTTCCTAAAACAGATTGGCTGCTGTGGCACCGTGCGACCTAGTCGCCGGGGCTTCCACCAACGGCTCGTTACCACCCGTCTTGCAAAGGGGGAGAGGGCTGCATTGTGTAACGAAGAACTGCTCGTGGTGAAATGGAGAGACAAGCGTGACGTTTACATGCTCTCCTCCATTCACGCAGACACGACAGTCCAAATTGAACGGGCAACCAGTGTCATTGAAAAGCCCCTCTCGGTCCACGACTATAATTTGCTCATGGGAGGGGTGGACTTCAATGACCAGATGTTGGCCCAGTATTTGATTTCCCGACGCACCAGACGCTGGTATAAGAAGGTGTCTGTATATTTAATTCAATTGGCTCTATATAATAGTTTTGTTCTTTACAGTAAGGCTGGAAGAACAGGATCCTTCCTCAAATTTCAGGAAGAGATCATCGAGAACCTCTTGTATCCAGGAGGTTCCGTGGCCCCAACCACTAGTGTAGTGAGCCGTCTACACGAGCGACACTTCCCCAGTGTCGTTACCAGTACCTCAACCCAACCGCCACCCCGAAAAAAATGTTGTGTCTGTAGCAGGAGTAGAATAAGGCGTGACACCCGCTATTTCTGTCCTGACTGTCCTGACCACCCTGCCCTATGCCTAGGGGAGTGTTTCCGGAAGTACCACACTCAGGTACACTTATGGACATAGGAACAGCACGACACAGGTAGTTTTTTCCACTCAGGCTCTAGGGTCTCTCAGAATACTAGGTTTTGAGAGACCCTAACACATAGGGGTGCTGCTGTGCTACTGCAGATATGTGAAACGGTGGAAACCTATCCTTTCACTTGGGATAAAGTGCATAATGTACTTCGCACCATCTTTGTGTGATTTACACTTTACACATTGTCCCATGGGAAAGGAGAGGTTTCTGCTAGGAAAATAAAGAGTGAAATGGTTAAAAAAAATAATAATAATTAAACAGGTAGCAAGAAAAAAAAAACTTGAGTTAGTTCAGGTTTTAAAAGTTCAGGTTTTAAAAGTTCAGGTTTTATTCATGTTCAGGTTTTATTCATGTTTTATAAAGTTTGTAACATTCAAGTTATGAGCCTGCTGCCTGTTTTTTCTTCTTTTTTATTATTTTTTGTCCCCCCTAACCACCCTTTATTTTCCAGGTAGACCAACGGACCAACCGATTAAAACAGCACTGATGTGAATTCTGAGAGAGACATTGCGCTGCTGTCAGAAGACACGTGAAGTCGGTGTATGCGGCCAGACGAGATTTCTCCTCTGCAGTACAGGTACGTTTGCCCAGGCATATGAGCTGAGGAGAGGTGTTGGAGTTCATATGCTTTGGCAAACACTTTGTATCAAAAATCTGGCAAAGATGTCTTCCTCCACAACGATCGATTGATCGATGTGAATGGAGAAATCACGTTTGCCAGGACATAGGAGCTGAAGTGGGTATGGATGTTTGGGCGGAGCCCCTATGTCCTGGCAATCGCCAGGCCCCTCTTTTTCTTGCATATTTTTTGGCAGAGATTTTTTCATCCACATCGATCGATGCGAATGGAGAAATCTGTGCCGTTCATTTTTTCTTTCAGCCCAGAGGCTAAACGGAAAAAAAAATCTCATTACCCGTATGCTCAATATAAGGAGAATAGCAGAAACTCCTAATGCTGGCCATACGTGTAATGATTGCGGAGACCCTCAAATGCCATGGCAGTACAAACACATTACATGTGACCCCATTTTGGAAAGAAGACACCCCAAGGTATTCGCTGAGGGGCATATTGAGTCCATGAAAGATTGAATTTTTTGTCACAACTTAGCGGAAAGGGAGACTTTGTGAAAAAAACTAAAAAAATCAAATTCCGCTAACTTGTGCCAAAAAAAAAAAAATCTTCTATAAACTCACCATGCCCCTCACAGAATACCTTGGGGTGTCTTCTTTCTAAAATGGGGTCACATTTGGGGTATTTTTACTGCCCTGGCATTTTAGGGGCCCTAAAGCGTGAGAGGAAAAATGCGTAAAACTGCCATCCTAAAAGGTACTCATTGGAATTGGGGCCTCTTTGTGCATCTTGGCTGCAAAAAAGTGGCACACAGGTGGTATCGCCGTACTCAGGAGAAGTAGGGCAAAGTGTTTTGGGGTGTATTTTTACATATACCCATGCTGGGTGAGAGAAATATCTCTGTAAATTGACAACTTTGTATAAAAAATGGAAAAAGTTGTCATTTACAGAGATATTTTTCACACCCAGTATGGGTATATGTAAAAATACACCCCAAACACATTGCCCTACTTCTGCCGAGTACGGCGATACCACATGTGTGGCACTTTTTGCAGCCAAGATGTGCAAAGGGGCCCTAAATCCAATGAGTACCTTTAAGGCCTCTTTCACACGAGCGTGTCCGGATTAGGTCCGGATGCGTTATGGATGCGTTCAGTGAAAACTGAGCGTTTTCACAGGCAAAGCCATTGAGTTTTGCCTGCGATTGCGTTCAGTTGTTCAGTTTTTTCCGCGCGGTGCAATGCGTTTTGATGCGTTTTTCACGTGCGTGATAAAAACTGAAGGTTTACAAACAACATCACCTAGCAACCATCAGTGAAAACGCAACGCACCCGCACTTGCTTGCGGATGCAATACGTTTTCACGCAGCCCCATTCACTTCTATGGGGCTAGGGCTGCGTGAAAAGCGCAGAATATAGAACATGCTGCGATTTTCACGCAACGCACAAGTGATGCGTGAAAAACGCTCATGTACACAGACCCATTGAAATGAATGGGTCAGGATTCAGTCTGGGTGCAATGCGTTCATATCACGCATTGCACCCGCTGGAAAACTCGCCTCAGTGTGAAAGGGGCCTTAGGATTTCACAGGACATTTTTACGCATTTGGATTCCAAACTCCTTCTCACGCTTTAGGGGTCCCTAAAATGCCAGGGCAGTATAAATACCACACAAGTGACCCCATTTTAGAAAGAATACACCCCAAAGTATTCTGTGAGGGGTATGGTGAGTTCATTTAATTTTTTGTCACAAGTTAGTGGAATAGGAGACTTTGTAAAAAAAAAAAAAAATTCCATTTCCGCTAACTTGTGACAAAAAATAAAAACTTCCATGAACTCACTATGCCCATCAGCAAATACCTTAGGGTGTCTACTTTCCGAAATGGGGTCACTTGTGTGGTATTTATACTGCCCTGGCATTTTAGGGGCCCCTAAAGCGTGAGAAGGAGTTTGGAATCCAAATGCATAAAAATGCCCTGTGAATTCCTAAAGGTACTCATTGGATTTAGGGCCCCTTTGCGCATCTTGGCTGCAAAAGAGTGGCACACATGTGGTATCGCCATACTCAGGAGAAGTAGGGCAATGTGTTTTAGGGTGTATTTTTATATATACCCATACTTTGTGTGAGAAATATCGCTGTAAACAACAACTTTTTAAAAATTTTATACAAAGTTGTCAATTTACAGAGATATTTCTCTCACCCAACATGGGTATATGTAAAAATAGACCCCAAAACACATTGCCCTACTTCTCCTGAGTATGGCGATACCACATGTGTGACACTTTTTTGCAGCCAAGATGCGCAAAGGGGCCCTAATTCCAATGAGTACCTTTAGGATTTCACAGGGCATTTTTACGCATTTGGATTCTCACTCTTTAGGGGCCCTTAAAATGCCAGGGCAGTAAAAATACCCCACATGTGACCCCATTTCGGAAAGTAGACACCCTAAGGTATTCGTTGATGGGCATAGTGAGTTCATGGAAGTTTTTATTTTTTGTCACAAGTTTGCGGAATATGAAATTTTTTGAAAAAAAAAATCAATTTCCGCTAACTTGTGACAAAAAATAAAAACTTCCATGAACTTACTATGCCCCTCAGTAAATGCCTTAGGGTGTCTACTTTTCGAAATGGGGTCATTTATGGGGTGTTTTTACTGTCTGGGCATTGTAGTACGTCAGGAAACAGGACAGGTGCTCAGAAAGTCAAAGTGCGGAAATTCACTTTTTTGCACCATAGTTTGTAAAAGCTATAACTTTTACCCAAACCAATAAATATACACTTATTGCATTTTTTTTTTTATCAAAGACATGTAGAACAATAAATTTAGAGAAAAATTTGTAGAGAAATGTAGTTTTATTTGACACATTTTCCAACAGAAAGTCAAAAATGTCATTTTTTTGCTAAAATTTTGTCAAAAAAAGCAAAATATCAAAAAAAGGAAAAATGTCAGCAAGAATGAAATACCACCAAATGAAAGCTCTATTAGTGAGAAGAAAAGGAGGTAAAATTCATTTGGGTGGTAAGTTGCATGACGGAGCAATAAACGGTGAAAGTAGTGTAGTGCAGAATTGTAAAAAGTGCCCTGGTCATTAAGGGTGTTTAAGCTAGGGGGGCTGAAGTGGTTAAAGTGCCGAGTGATGTCAAAACTCGGATATATGATGTGAACAGTGCCAAATAAAAGCAATATTTGGACATGGAACCCGTTGTCTGAGAGGAAATTTGTGATGACGACCCACTGAGATGGAGTGATCCCTTACAGTGTATACAAGCAATTGATTGATTACAGAGTGAATACCAAAAAAAGTTGGCTAGTAGCAGAAACAGCAATATAGATCATCGACAATTCTGGGTGTGGTGTTTATATGTGTTTCCAGGAAAGCTAGGTGGCTATATAGTTTCAGGGTTATCACAAGTTAACAGGCTGAACTGGATGGACAGATATATTTTTTCATCTTTAAAAACTATGGGCCAGATTTATCATTAGCCTAAGTCACTTTTCTGGAGTTGAAAAGTCGCAAAAAATTGCGCAAACTCACTCCACTCATGACCATGCTTATGTTTGACAAAATCACTTTTTTAAAATTGCGACTTTTCCAAAGACAAAGCCAAAATACAACTAGGAACCAGAAATACACCAGATTTATCAACCTCTGAAAGAGCCCATGATAAATTTGACTTGACTCAAATACACATACGCCTTCTTTGAAAGTGGAGTGAACTGCAAGAGTAATGATAAATCTGGCCCTATGTTACTACTATGTTATGTTACACAGAGGGGGCTTGTAGCTGAGAGCAGTATTGCAGCCATAAGTCATTCATTGGAATGTGAATGGGTGAAGCTGTGATTTGCTGTTGTGCATATGTAAAGTTGGAACACAGAATAATTTTATGGATGCTCATCAAAGCTGTGTGTGAATATGATGCCGCAGCAAGGACAATCTGAAATTGTCTGAAATAAGAGTACAAAATTAGTTTTTTTTATAATGTGCATTGGGGATTTTAATCTTTTCTTTGGAGATTTGGGAGAGTTTTATTGAATACAAAGGAATGAATATGATGGAAACGTTTCCTATGGGCCCTTCATGTCTTCATGTCTGTATTGTTGATTTGTTTGCTCTTATGTGTGTTCGATTATATATGTTCTTCAATTATATAAATGGTAAAAAGTATAAATCTGAAGGTACATTATCAGGCCTTCACAGAGTAATGAGGGCGGAGTTGCAGAGAGCGATGAGGCGGAAGCAAAGCTATTAAATATTTTTTTCTCCACTTTATTCACTGAAGAAAATAAACTGTCAGATGAAATGCAGAATTTAAAAGTAAATTTCCCATTAGAAGTGCCCTGCCTGATCCAGGAAGAATTACAGCGGTGTCTTAAAAAGATTAAAATACACAAATCACCAGGACCACATGGCATACACCCCTGTATCCTAAGGAAATTAAGTAATGTCATAGCAGTTAATATAAAAGGTTACAATCTGTTTTAGAAAGGATTGTCAAAACAGGAGAGGGGGAGGGGTCTGCCTTTATGTAAAGTCCTGTCTAAAGCCCACAGTCCGAGAAAATATAAGTGAGAGACATGAACATGTGGAGTCACTGTGGGTAGAAATACATGGAGGCAAAAACAATAATAAATTACTCATAGGAGTTTATTATAAACCACCTAATATACCAGAGTCAAAAGAAAATCTATTACTAAACGAGATAGATGAGGCGGCAAATCATAATGAAGTCGTCTATATGGGGACTTCAACTACCCAGATATAGACTGGGAAACTGAAAGCTGTACATCCCAAAAAGGAAACAGGTTCTTGGCACTAGCCAAAGACAATTACCTTTCCCAACTGGTTCAGGACCCGACTAGAGGGACGGCCATACTGGACTTAGTATTAACCAATAGACCTGATAGAACAACAGATGTGCAGGTTGGGGGACACCTAGGAAATAGTGACCATAAAGTAATAACCTTCCAATTATCCTTCAAACAAGAGTTTCTAAAGGGAGGAACAAAAATATCAAACTTCAAAAAAGCTAAATTTACCCAACTAAGCGAGGCCATAGGCCTAACTAACTGGGACTTAAAAATAAAAATACAACCACAAAATGGGAGCTTTTTAAAAGCATTGTAACATCTAATTGTGAGAGGTACATACCTTATAGAAATAAAAGTCTAAGAAACAATAAAAAACCAATAAGGATAAATAGAACCGTAAAGAAAGCAATAAATGACAAAAAGAAAGCATATAAATCACTAAAACAGGAGGGGAGCTAGGAAGCACTGATTAACTATAAGGAAAAAAATTAGAATATGTAAAAAACTAATAAAAACTGCCAAACTAGAGACCGAGAGATTAATTGCCAAAGAGAATAAAACTAACCCTAAAATGTTCTTCAATTATATAAATGGTAAAAAATATAAATCTGAAGGAGTCGGCCCTCTACACAGCAATGAGGGGGATGTTGCAGAGAGCGATGAGAATAAAGTAAAACTATTAAATATTTTTTTCTCCCCTATATTCACTGAGGAAAATAAACTGTCAGATTAAATGCAGAATGTAAAAGTAAATTCCCCATTAAAAGTGCCCTGTCTGACCCAGGAAGAAGTACAACACCGACTTAAAAAGATTAAAATAGATAAATCGCCAGGACCGGATGGCATACAGCCCCATATCTTAAGGGAATTAAGTGATGTCATAGCCAGACCTTTATTTCTGATATTTACGGACTCTATACTGACAGTGAATGTTCCACAGGATTGGCACATAGCAAATGTGGTGCCAAAATTCAAAAAGGGTCCAAAAACAGACCCTGGAAATTATAGGCCGGTAAGTTTAACATCTGTTGTTGGTAAACTGTTAGAAGGTTTTCTAAGGCCTATTTCACACTTGCATTGTGAGGATCCGACGTAAACTTCCGTCGCCGGAAATGCCCACCGGATCCGTCACAACGCAAGACAACTGAAAGCATTTGAACGCTGATCAGACTTCAAAATGTTTTCAGTGTTACTATGGCAGCCAGGATGCTACTAAAGTCCTGGTTGCCATAGTAAGTAGTGGGGAGCCAGGGGAGCAAATACTTACAGTCCGTGCGGCTCCCAGGGCGCTCCACAATGATATCAGAGCGCCCCACGCACATAGATCACGTGATCCATGCGATCATGTGATCCATGCTCATGGGGCGCTCTGACGTCATTGTGGAGCGCTGCGGGACTCGGGAGCCACACGGACGGTAAGTATACTTTTCCCCTGCCTCCCCAATACACTTTACCATGGCAGCCGGGACTTTAGCGTCCTGGCTGCCATGGTAACCATTCACAAAAGCTAAACGTCGGATCCGGCGATGTGCCGAAATGACGTTTAGCTTAACCGCTTCCCGACCGCTGTACGCACCGATGCGTCCAGGAGGCGGCTGGTTTACTCCTCCTGGATGCATCGGCGCGTCATCTCGCGAGAAAGAAGACACCCCAAGGTATTCGCTGAGGGGCATAGTGAGTCCATGAAAAATTTAACTTTTTGTCAAAAGTTAGCGGAAAGGGAGACTTTGTGAGAAAAAATAATAAAAAATCAATTTCCACTAACTTGTGCCAAAAAAAAAAAATTCTATGAACTCGCCATGCCCCTCATAGAATACCTTGGGCTGTCTTCTTTCCAAAATGGGGTCATATGTGGGGTATTTATACTGCCCTGGCATTTTAGGGGCCCTAAAGCGTGAGAAGAAAAATGCGTAAAAATGCCCTCCTAAAAGGTACTCATTGGAATTTGGGCCCCTTTGCGCATCTTGGCTGCAAAAAAGTGGCACACATGTGGTATCGCCGTACTCAGGAGAAGTAGGGAAATGTGTTTTGGGGTGTATTTTTACATATACCCGTGCTGGGTGAGAGAAATATCTCTGTAAATTGACAACTTTGAATAAAAAAATGTAAAAAGTTGTCGTTTACAGCGATATTTCTCACACACAGTATGGGTATATGTAAAAATACATGCCAAAACACATTGCCCTACTTCTCCTGAGTACTGGCGATACCACATGAGTGACACTTTTTGCAGCAAAGATGCGCAAGGGACTCTAAACCAATGAGTACCTTTAGGATTTCACAGGGCATTTTTACGCATTTGGATTCTCACGCTTAGGGCCCCTAAAATGCCAGTTCAGCATAAATACCCCACAGTGACTCATTTTGAAAGAAGACACCCCAAGGTATTCTGTGAGGGGCATGGCGAGTTCACAGAATTTTTTTTTGGCACAAGTTAGCGGGAATTGATATATTTTATTTTAATTTTGTTTTTACAAAGTCTCATATTCCACTAACTTGTGACAAAAATAAAATTTTACATGAACTCACCATACCCTCACGGAATACCTTGGGGTGTCTTCTTTCCAAAATGGGGTCACATGTGGGGTATTTATACTGTCCTGGCATTTTAGGGGCCCCTAAAGCGTGAGAAGAAGTCTGGAATCCAAATGCGTAAAAATTGCCTGTGAAATCCTAAAGGTACTCATTGGTTTTAGGGCCCCTTTGCGCACCCAGGCTGCAAAAAAGTGGCACACATGTGGTATCGCCGTACTCAGGAGAAGTAGGAAAAGTGTCACATGAGTGACACTTTTTAGCAGCCTGGGTGCGCAAAGGGGCCCAAATTCCAATGAGTACCTTTAGGTTTTACATGGCGGCTCACAATTTAGCCCCGCCCAAAATGCCAGAACAGTAAACACACCCCACAAATGATCCCATTTCGGAAAGTAGACACCCCGAGGTATTCACTGAGTGAGTCCGTCTGAGATTTTATTTTTTTTTGCCAGAAGTTAGCAGAAATTGAAACGTTTTTTTTTTTTCTCAGAAAGTGTCATTTTCCGCTAACTTGTGAAAAAAAATGAAATGATATATGAACTCACCATGCCCCTCCGCGAATACTTTGGGGTGTCTTCTTTCTAAAATGGTGTCATTTGGGGGGTATTTATACTATCCTGACATTCTAGCACCTGAAGAAACATGACAGGTGCTCAGAAAGTCAGAGCTGCTTCAAAATGCCTAAATTCACTTTTTTGCACCATAGTTTGTAAACGCTATAACTTTTACCCAAACCAATAAATATACACTTATTGGACTTTTTTTTTATCAAAGACATGTAGAACAATAAATTTAGAGAAAAATTTATATAAAAATGTAGTTTAAAAAAAAAAATTTACAACAGAAAGTGAAAAATGTCATTTTTTTGCAAAAATGTCGTTAAATTTGTATTAATGGCAAAAAAAGTTAAAATGTCAGCAACAATGAAAGCTCTGTTAGTGAGAAGAAAAGGAGGTAAAATTCATTTGGGTGGTAAGTTGTATGACGGAGCAATAAACGGGTAAAGTAGTGTAGTGCAGAATTGTAAAAAGTGGCCTGGTCATTAAGGGTGTTTAAGCTAGGGGGTCTGAAGTGGTTAATGCCGGATCCGGATTAACCCCTTAAGGACACGGCCCTATTTCACCTTAAGGACCAGGCCATTTTTTCAAAATCTGACCACTGTCACTTTATGTGGTGATAACTTTAAAACGCTTTTTCTTATCCATTCCATTCTGAGATTGTTTTTTCGTCACATATTGTACTTCATGACAGTGGTAAAATGAAGTCGAAAAATTTCATTTTTATTTATAAAAAAATACCAAATTTACCAAAAATTTTGAAAAATTTGCAATTTTCCAAGTTTCAATTACTCTACTTCTATAATACATAGTAATACTGCCAAAAAAAGTTATTGATTTACATTCCCCATATGTCTACTTCATGTATCGATCATTTTGGGAATGCTATTTCATTTCTGGGGACGTTACAAGGCTTAGAAGTTTAGAAGCAAATCTTGAAATTTTTCAGAAATTTTCAAAAACCCACTTTTTAGGGACCAGTTCAGGTCTGAAGTCACTTTGTGAGGCTTACATAATAGAAACCACCCAAAAATTACCCCATTCTAGAAACTACACCCCTCAAGGTATTCAAAACTGATTTTACAAACGTCATTAACCCTTTAGGTTTTCCACAAGAGTTAATGGCAAATAAAGATAAAATTTCAGAATTTCGATTTTTGAAAAATTTTCCGTTTGAATCCATTTTTCCAGTAACAAAGCAAGGGTTAACAGCCAAACAAAACTCAATTTTTATTGCCCCGATTCTGTAGTTTTCAGAAACACCCTATATGTGGTCGTAAACTGCTGTATGGCCAAACTGCAGGGCGCAGAAGGAAAGGAGCGCCATATGGTTTTTGGAAGGCAGATTTTGCTGGACTGGATTTTTGACACCATGTCCCATTTGAAGCCCCCGATGCACCCCTAGAGTAGAAACTCCATAAAAGTGACTCCATCTAAGAAACTACGCCCCTCAAGGTATTCAAAACCAGTTTTACAAACTTTGTTAACCCTTTAGGTGTTCCACAAGAGTTATTGGCAAATGGAGATGAAATATCCGAATTTCTATTTTTGTTACCTTGTCTCCAAAAAAGTGTAATATAGAGCAACCAAAAATCATGTTTACCCTAGAATAGTACCAACAAAACTGACACCTTATCCCGTAGTTTCCAAAATGGGGTCACTTTTTTGGAGTTTCTACTGTAGGGGTGCATCAGGGGGCTTCAAATGGGACATAGTGTCAAAAAACCAGTCCAGCAAAATCTGCCTTCAAAAACCATATGGCGTTCCCTTCCTTCTGTGCCCTGCCGTTTGGCCATACAGTAGTTTACGACCACATATGGGGTGTTTTGCAAACAAGAGAATCAGGGCAATAAATATTGAGTTTTGCTTGGCTGTTAACCCTTGCTTTGTTACTGCAAAAATGGATTAAAATGGAAAATTTGCAAAAAAATAGCTGTTTTGGGACTGTTTTTATTTTTGTTATTTACATAGTTGAACTGACAGGTTAGATTGTGTGCTATTTCTATAGAGCAGGTTGTTACGGACGCGACAATACCAAATATGACTACTTTTTGGGGTTTTTGTTTCAGTTTTACATAATAAAGCCTTTTTGAAAATAATTTTTTTAGTGTCTCCACATTCTGAAAGCCATAGTTTTATTTTATTTTTGGGCGACTGTGTTATGTAGGGGCTCATTTTTTGCGGGATGAGATGGCGGTTTGATTGGCACCATCTTGGGGTGCATATGACATTTTGGTCGCTTGCTATGACACTTTTTGTGATGTAAGGTGACAAAAATGGCTCTTGACACCGTATTTTTTATTTTTTTTTGCTGTGTTCAGCTGAGGGGTTAGGTCATGTGTTATTTATATAGATCAGGTTGTGACGGACGCGGCGATACATAATATGTATACTTTTTATTTATTTATATAAGTTTTACACAATAATATAATTTTTAAAACAAAAAAATCATGTTTTAGTGTCTCCATAGTTTGAGAGCCATATATATATTTTTTTGGGCGATTGTCCTATGTAGGGGCTCATTTTTGCGGGATGAGATGGCGGTTTGATTGGCACCATCTTGGGGTGCATATGACTTTTGATCGCTTACTATTACACTTTTTGTGATGTAAGGTGACAAAAAAATGGCTTGTTTGACAACGTTTTTATTTTTTATGTTTACGGCGTTCATCTGAGGGGTTAGGTCATGTTATATTTTTATAGAGCAGGTCCTTACGGACGCGGCGATACATAATATGTATACCTTTTTTATTTATTTTGGTTTTACACAATAATATCCTTTTTGAATGAAAAAAAACATGTTTTAGTATCTCCATAGTCTGAGAGCCATATATTTTTCAGTTTTTAGGCAATTGTCTCAGGTTGGGTATCATTTTTGCGGGAGGAGGTGACGGTTAGATTGGCACTATTTGGGGGTCATATGACTTTTTGATCGCTTGCTATTACACTTTTTGTGATGTAAGGTGGCAAAAAAATGGCTTTTGACAAAGTTTTTATTATTTTTTTACAGTGTTTACTTGAGGGGTTAGGTCATGTGATATTTTTATAGAGCAGATTCTTACGGACGTGTAGATACCAAATATGTCTACTTTTTAATTTTTTTTACATTTAACACTAAAAAGCATTTTTGAAACAAAAAAATCATGTTTTAGTCTGAGAGGCATAGTTTTTTATTTTTGGCCAATTGTTTTAGGTAGGGGCTCGTTTTTGCGGGATGAGATGGCGGTTTGATTGGTACTATTTTGGGAGGCAAACGCCTTTTTGATCGCTTTGTATTACACTTTTAGTGATGTAATGTGCCAAAAAATGGCTTATTTACACCATTTTTGGGGTTTTTTATGGCGTTCACCTGAGGAGTTCAGTCATGTGATATTTTTATAGAGCAGGTTTTTACGGACGCAGCGATACCTAATATGTGTAGTGTATTTTATTTTTTTAGTTTTTATTCAGTGTTATGTGTTTGTTTCATTTTTACTTTTTTTCACTTTTTACATTTTTTTGACCCAGACCCACTTGGTTCTGAAAGATCCAGTGGATCTGGTGTCTGTATAATACAGTACAGTACACTATATAGTGCACTGTACTGTATTTTGATACTAGAAAGTCTGAATAGACCTTTAGCAGGTCTATTCAGACTTTCAGCACCATGGAGAGCAGGGCGCTTCTGAAGCGTCCTGTCTCCATGGCAGCCATCACCCCTGCCATAACTGGGCAGGGGTGATGAATAGGGAGGAGTGGAGCACCCTCCCTCTTCGATCCCATCCTGTTGGGGGGCTGCAAGGCACAGCAGCCCCCGATGGGAAGAGGGAGGAGCGCTCCCTCCTGTTAACCCCTTCCATACCGCGGTCCGTGCGGACCGCGGTGCGAAGAGGGTTAAGCGGCTGGCATCTGCAGCACAGATGCCAGCCGTTTCTATCAGAGTGTCAGCAATGTGCTGACACTCTGATAAATTCCACTAGACACCAGGGATAGATTACAGGGAGGCGGGCGGGGGATCGCAATCGCGATCCCGCCCGCCGCTACCGCCCGCCTCCCGCCCGCCTCGCGCCGCCCGCAACCACCCCCTGCACCCCGCAGCCACAGTATGATTGGGGGCTGCAGGGGGTTAAAAACTGTTTGGGGACATTAACTCTCTGATCCCGCGGTCATAGACCGCGGGATCAAGACTCTATGAGCGCTGCAAACCGCAGGTCTGAATTGACCTGCGGTTTGCAGCGATCGCCTATATGGGGGTCACAGGACCCCCCTGGGCATTGTAACAAGGTACCTGCTGAATGATTTCAGCAGGTACCTTGTTCCGATCACTGCCAGCTGAGCAGCAGTGATCGGAACAACTCATGACGATACCGATGCGTCATGTGTCATAGGACTCGGGAAACATGCCGCACCAGTACGTCATGTGTCCCAAAGGGGTTAATGCACTTCAATAGGCATTAATTCCGGATCCGACGTTACAGCATGTCTTCTGGATTTTTGAAAGGAGACAAATCCGCAGCATGCTACGGTTTGGTCAACATCCAAAAAACGTTCACATACTGATCGGAAGACATCCTGATGCATCCTGAACGGATTTCTTTCCATTCAGAATGCATTAGGATAAATCCTGATCAGTATCTTTCCGTCCTAGAGCCCCGAGGACGGAACTCTAAGACGGAAAGCAAAAGCGCAAGTGTGAAAGGGGCCATAGAGATGCTATCTTGGAGTATCTTAATGAAAATAGGCAAATAACGCCATATCAGCATGGCTTAATGAGGGATCGGTCATGTCAAACGAATTTAATCAGTTTCTATGAGGAGGTAAGTTCTAGACTTGACAGCGGCGATTCAATGGATGTCGTATATCTGGACTTCTCCAAAGCATTTGACACTGTACCTCATAAACGGTTAGTATATAAAATGAGAATGCTCGGACTGGGTTAAAATGTCTGTATGTGGATGAGTAACTGGCTGAGTAATAGAAAACAGAGGGTAGTTATTAACGGTAAACACTTAGATTTGGTCACTGTCAGTATTGGGCCCTATTCTCTTCAATATATTTATTAATGATGTTGTAGAAGGCTTGCACAGTAAAATATCTATTTTTGCAGATGACACTAAACTGTGTAAAGCAATTAACACTGAAGAGGACAGTTTTCTGCTACAGAGGGATCTGGATAGATTGGAGGCTTGGGCAGAGAAATGGCAGATGAGGTTTAACACTGACAAATGTAAAGTTATGCACATGGGAAGGAATAATGCAAGTCACCCGTACATACTAAATGGTAAAACACTCGGTAACACTGACATGGAAAAGGATCTAGGAATTTTAATAAATAGCAAACTAAGCTGTAAAAGCCAGTCTCAGGCAGCTATTGCCAAGGCCAATAACATAATGGGTTGCATCAAAAGGGGCATAGATGCCCGTGATGAGAACATAGTCCTACCACTTTACAAATCACTAGTCAGACCACACATGGAGTACTGTGTACAGTTCTGGGCTCCTGTGAACAAGGCAGACATAGCAGAGTTGGAGAGGGTTCAGAGGAGGGCAACTAAAGTAATAACTGGAATGGGGCAACTACAGTACCCTAAAAGGTTATCAAAATTAGGGTTATTTACTTTAGAAAAAAGACGACTGAGGGGAGATCTAATAAGGGGTCAGTACAGAGATCTTTCCCATAATCTATTTATCTCCAGGACTGTGACTGTGACGAGGGGACACCCTCTGCATCTGGAGGAAAGAAGGTTTGTACACAAACATAGAAAAGGATTCTTCATGGTAAGAGCAGTGAGACTATGGAACTCTCTGCCTGAGGAGGTGGTGATTGTGAGTACAATAAAGGAATTCAAGAGGGGACTGGATGTATTTCTGGAGTGTAATAATATTACAGGTTATAGCTACTAGAGAGGGGTCATTGATCCAGGGAGTTTTTCTGATTGGAGTTGGGAAGGAATTTCTTACCCTTAAGTGGGGAAAATTAACTTCTGCCTCACAGGGGTTTTTTGCCTTCCTCTGGATCAACTTGTAGGAAACAGGCCGAACTGGATGGACAAATGTCTTTTTTCGGTCTTATATACTATGTTACTATGTTACATAGCCAGACCCTTATTTCTGATATTTAAGGACGCTATGCTAACAGAGTGTTCCACAGGATTGGCGCATAGCAAATGTGGTGCCAATATTTAAAAAAGGTCCAAAAACAGAGCCCGTAAACTATAGGCCGGTAAGTTCATCTGTCGTGGGTAAACTGTTTGAAGGTTTTCTAAGAGATCCTATCTTGGAGTACCTCAATGAAAATAAGCAAATAACGCCATATCAGCATGTCTTCATGAGGGATCGGTCATGCCAAACTAATTTAATCAGTTTCTATGAGGAGATGAGTTCTAGACTTGACCGTGGCGAATCAATGGATGTTGTATATCTAGCTTTCTCCAAAGCATTTGACACTGTACTACATAAAAGATTAGTATATAAAATAAGAATGCTTGGACTTGGGGAACATTTCTGTATGTGGGTAAGTAACTAGCTCAGTGATAGAAATCAGATGGTGGTTATTAATGGTACACACTCAGATTGGGTCACTGTCACTAGTGGGGTACCACAGGAGTCAGTATTGGGCTCTATCCTCCTCAATATATTTATTAATGATCTTGTAGAAGGTTTGCATAGTAAAATGTAACTTTTTGCAGACGACAAACTGTGTAAAGTAATTAACATGGAAGAGGACAGTATACTGCTACATAGGGATCTAGATAGATTGGAGGCTTGGGCAGAGAAGTGGCAGATGAGTTTAACAAATGTAAGGTTATGCATATGGGAAGGAATAATGCAAGTCACCAGTACATACTAAATGGTTAAACACTGGGTAACACTGACATGGAAAAGAAATTTGTGTCAGATAGCTGCTGCCAAGACCAATAAGATAATGGGTTGCATCAAAAGGGGCATAGATGCCCATGATGAGAACATAGTCCTGCCAATTTACAAATCAATAGTCAGACTACACATGGAGTGCTGTGTACAGTTCTGGGCTCCTGTGAACAAGACAGGCATAGCAAAGCTGGAGAGGGTTTAGAGGAGGGCAACTAAAGTAGTAACTGGAATAGGTGGAATTGGGGTTATTCCCTTTAGAAAAAAGACAACTCAGAGGAGATCTAAATAGAGAAACCTTCAGGTCCTGGTCAGTGTTTGATTTCCTTCTACATTTATTGAGATTTATGTATTGCCTTTGTATGTTTGGGGCTAACCATGTGGATGTTTTAAACTTGGACATCCTGTAAGGTGAATATACTCATGTAGAAGTATACTGTAGATCTACTATTATTGCCAAGTTTGGTTTGTGTAATTCACATATTGTTTTAATAATCACATCCACAGTCGAGTTATGATATCTGGCCAGTTTACCTGTATGGGAGTTTTTTCCTGTCATGGCACTTTATGTATTTGCTGCTATATTTTAATATGATGTTTACCTTGCGTTGTGTGTATTTCTACCAATAAAATGTTATTATATTATATGTGTGCTTTTGCTTTGTTGGTGATTTCTTGTAGGTGTGGTAAGGTGCAAGGTACCGTTATCGATGGGAGGTACGTGTCACCGAGGTTCCTGGCCTCGGTGAGGTGAGAGCCGGGTTTTATGTGTCAGCAGCAGCTAGTGCTGCTTGACATTTATAGTTAGTTTGGCTGCAAAGCCAATCTGGGCCGGCTCTTACTGGGAGTAGGCAAAGAGTTGGGTGGGTGCCTACTCCCCACGGTCCAGGCCGGACTTTGCTGGGCTTTAAAACACAGCCAGCACCAGCAGGTGGGTGTGATCGTCCTGGAGCTGCTGTTAGGCTGTGGAATCACTTGAGTCTGGGAGTGCTGATCCATGCTGTGCTGTGTGGAGTTCTCTGGGCTGGAAGCAAGACCCCAAGCAAGGAGGAGTGCAGACGGCCTGGAAGACGGAGGTCGATCGCCTTGCGGCTGGACTGACAGCCAGGTGCGAACCTGCACCTAAAGCCTCCCAGGTGACTGGAACCTGTTTTGGACTATTTTGTTTTGCTGCACGTTTTCTGATGGGTGTGAATTAACACCAAGTGACTGTTTGCTGTGTATTTGCTACAAGTGTGAATTAACACCAAGTGACTGTTTGCTGTGTATTTGCTACAAGTGTGAATTAAACACTGTTTGCTACACTTTCTGGACTCCGTTTTGCCTCTATACTGCACCCGCACTGCTAACTACCAGAGCGACTCCCCACATTTGGTGTCGGATGCGGGCATGCGCAGTGAGGCTGGCGTGAACGCCGAATTGTTTTTGTTTTGCTGAGCACAAGTGTATGGCATATATAAAACCGGCAAAGTTGCAAACAGGAATTTCTGGCAACATGGAGGCGGCTGTGAAAGCCCTCATGGAGGCTAACGTGCAGCAGCGGGAGACCAACCAACTACTTTTACAGCACGTGATGGCGTTACAAGCTGCAGGAGCGTCCCACCACGACCTTGATGCCCGGAAAGCGGTCCGTGCAGCGATTCCCAAGATGACCCCCGAGGATGATGCTGAGACCTATCTGGCGGTCTTTGAGAAGGTAGCCGTGAGGGAGAAGTTACCCCGTGACCAGTGGGCCGAGGTGGTCGCTCCGTTCCTGGCATCCGGACCCCAGCAGGTTTTTTTGACCTGTCAGATGACCAGGCTGCTGATTACCCCACGGTGAAGGGGGAGATCCTGGCCAGACTGGGGGTAAACGTGTTGGTCCGGGCTCAGCGGGTCCACCAGTGGGACTTTAAAACGGCTGAACCCGCCAGGCCGCAGTACTATGAGTTGCTGCACAGGTTGCAAAAGTGGCTGCAGCCTGAGGTTCTAAGTCCGGCTGCTATGCTGGACCGTCTGCTGGCCGACATCTTTTGGAGGGCCCTGCCTTATCCCCTCCAGCACTGGGTCGGCCAGGCGTCTCCGGTATGTGCCCTGGAAATGGTCGACCTGGTGGAGCGTTACGAGGCCACCAGAAACCTGCAGGGGAGTCTTGCTGGGAAGGGGTCAGTCAAACCCGGGGCCTCCACCCCAGTTCCGACGTCCGGCGACAGAGAGGCCTGCACGGAATGTACCCCCTGCGGATCCGCCTCCCGTGGTATGCTGGAGGTGTCAGGAGCCAGGCCACATCAGGGCTGACTGTCCGCATCGGGGTGAGCCGATGGAAGGGAACTACGGCTATCGCCACTCCCTGTATGCACGGAAGCTGTGTGCAACTGGCACCCGTGAGGTGCAGGACAATAACCATCTGTGTCAGGTAGAGGAGGGAGATTCTCTGGCGGTGGCCCTGCTGGACTCCGGGAGTCTAGTCTCCCTGGTAAGGGCTGCCCTGGTACGGCCTGTGGAGTATACCGGCCGTAAAATCGGGGTCCTGTGCATCCACGGAGACCTAAAAGACTACCCCACTGCACTAGTGACTTTGTCCACAGCGGCTGGTAAGTGGACCCACGAGGTGGCTGTCGCTACTAAACTCCCACACGAACTGATACTTGGGAGGGACTTCCCAGGTTTTCCGGCTGTGGCCGGCAATAAAGGTATCTGATGGACCCGAGACAGGGGTAACCCTAGTAGAGTGGCCTGATACCACTGGAAGGCCCGAACCCTGGGAGCCCGAATCTGAAGGGCCAGCGGTAGGGGTGACCACTGCTCCAGCGGTAGAGGGGGAGACAACCCCACTGAGTGTAATGGTGGGAGACACGGAGGACTTGCCACCGGGACCTGAGTTGGCAGACCTCAATGTCTCCGGGGAAAATTTTGGGACCGCACAACACCGGGACCAAACCCTAACCAGGGCCTGGGAAAGTGTTGTAATGATTGATGGTAAACCCCAGAAACCTGGGGCTGAGTTAATGTTCCCACGATTTATTGTTCTTCAGGATATGTTGTATCGGGTGAACCAAATCCGAGGTGAGCCCGTTGAACAGTTGGTGGTGCCCACCGCATATCGCAAGCTTGTTATGGAGCTTGCCCACCAACATGTTCTTGGGGGACACATGGGGTGGCAGAAAACGCAGGACCGCGTACTACAGCGATTTTACTGGCCCGGTTTGTTTAAGGAAGTAGAGGAGTTCTGTAAGTCCTGTCCGACCTGTCAGGTAAATAGCCCCCAGCCGCATTACAGAAGTCCCCTGGTCCCTCTCCCAATAATTGAGGTCCCATTCGAGCGTATTGCCATGGATCTGGTCGGACCCGCACCGAAGTCTGCTAGGGGTCACCAACATATCCTGGTGATTCTGGACTATGCTACTCGATATCCAGAGGCGGTGCCTCTGCGACATACCTCGGCTAAGCTCATTGCAAAAGAGTTAATGGAAATGTTTTCCCGTGTGGGCCTGCCAAAAGAGATTCTGACCGACCAAGGGACCCCTTTATGTCCAAAGTTATGAGGGAACTGTGTAAATTGTTGCGTATAAAGCAGTTACGGACGTCCGTTTACCATCCGCAAACAGACGGTCTTGTCGAAAGGTTTAACCAAACTCTAAAAATATGTTAAAAAGGGTGGTGTCCAGAGATGGGAAGGACTGGGACCTGCTTCTGCCCTATCTCATGTTCGCCGTGCGAGAGGTGCCCCAGGCCTCTACTGGGTTCTCGCCCTTCGAACTGCTTTATGGCAGACACCCTCGGGGCCTGTTGGATATCGCCAAGGAAGCGTGGGAACAACAGCCTGTCCCCACAAAAGTGTCATTGAGTATGTCACCCAGATGCAGGACCGGATGGAAAGGGTGTTGCCGCTGGTCCGGGAGCATATGGAGGCAGCGCAACAAGCCCAGAGTAGGGTGTATAATCGTCAGGCTCGGGTACGGAACTTCAAACCGGGAGATCGGGTTTTGGTTCTGGTGCCCACCCTTGACAGCAAGTTCCTAGCTAGGTGGCAGGGCCCCTATGAGGTTATCGAGAAGGTAGGGGAAGTAAATTACAAAGTACACCAGCCAGGGCGGCGCAAGCCGGAGCAGGTGTACCACGTGAATTTACTGAAGCCGTGGAAAGACAGGGACACGGCCGACGACAACAGCCCCCGGCCAGGGCTTCTAGGTGACAAGGGTCCAGCCCCACAGTTCGAGGCCTGCGAAGCGGTAGCCACGGTAAAATTGCAGACAGCCTGTCTTCCAAACAAGTTCAGGAAGTCAGGGAGTTCATCAGTCGGAACACGGATGTGTTCTCGGACCTCCCTGGCCGCACGTCTCTCATCCAACATGACATCGTCACTGAGCCTCAGGCCAAAATCCGGTTAAAACCATACCGGGTACCCGAGGCTCGGCGACGGGCCATCGCGGAGGAAGTGCAATTAATGTTGAAGCTTGATGTCATTGAGGAATCGAATAGTGAGTGGGCCAGTCCCATAGTTCTAATACCCAAGCCGGATGGGACGTTGCGGTTCTGCAACGATTTTCGCAAATTAAATGAAGTGTCCAAGTTCGATGCGTATCCCATGCCCCGGGTAGACGAGCTTGTTGAGAATTTAGGGCAAGCCCGTTATTTTTCTGTGCTAGACCTCACTAAAGGATACTGGCAAGTACCCTTAACGGAGGCGGCCAAGGAAAAACGCTTTGTTACCCGCAGGGCCTGTATCATTACAAGGTGTTACCCTTTGGCCTGCATGGCGCCCCGCCACCTTCCAAAGGTTAATGGATATTGTGCTGCGACCTCATCGTCGGTACGCCTCGGCCTACTTAGATGATGTTATCATCCACAGCACCGACTGGGAAAGCCATTTGCCCAAAGTGCAGGCGGTAGTAGATGCCCTGAGGAAAGCTGGTCTAACCGCCAATCCAAAGAAGTGTGCGATTGGGTTGGAAGAGACCAAATATCTGGGATATGTCATTGGGCGGGAGTCATCAAACCTCAGGTAACTAAGGTAGAGGCCATTCGTAACTGGCCCCGACCGGTCACCACCAGGCAGGTAAAGTCCTTCCTGGGAATTGTAGGGTACTACATGCGGTTTGTGCCCCACTTTGCCACAATAGCAGCGCCGTTGACAGACCTGTTGAAGGGGCGAAAGACGGGGAAGGTTAGCTGGAATGAGAAGGCGGAGGAGGCTTTCTCCGCGTTGAAGTCGGTCCTGTGTGGGTCCCCGGTTTTGGTGACACCCGACTTCAACAGGGAGTTCGTCGCTCAGACGGATGCCTCGGAGGTAGGTCTCGGTGCAGTACTGTCTCAGGAAGTCAATGGGGAAGAACATCCCGTTGTCTTCCTGAGCCGTAAACTCACCCCAGCCGAGACCAGGTATAGTATAGTGGAGAGG
This sequence comes from Bufotes viridis, assembly GCA_033119425.1. Classification (NCBI taxonomy): domain Eukaryota; kingdom Metazoa; phylum Chordata; class Amphibia; order Anura; family Bufonidae; genus Bufotes; species Bufotes viridis. Next base: position 88,383,392 of record CM065592.1, on the reverse strand, counting down.
GAGTGCCTGGCCATCAAGTGGGCACTCGAATCTCTCCGCTATTACCTGTTAGAGAGGAGGTTCCGTCTGGTGACCGACCATTCCCCTCTCAAGTGGATGAGCCAGGCCAAGGAGAGGAATGCTCGGGTCACCAGGTGGTTCCTGTCCTTGCAAAATTTCAAATTTTCGGTGGAACACAGGGCAGGCCGCTTGCAGGGTAACGCAGATGCCCTGTCCCGCGTCCACTGCCTCACATGTGTTCACCCCCTCAGGGTTGAACAAAGGGGGGGGGTATGTGGTAAGGTGCAAGGTACCGTTATTGATGGGAGGTACGTGTCACCGAGGTTCCTGGCCTCGGTGAGGTGAGAGCCGGGTTTTATGTGTCAGCAGCAGCTAGTGCTGCTTGACATTTATAGTTAGTTTGGCTGCAAAGCCAATCCGGGCCGGCTCTTACTGGGAGTAGGCAAAGAGTTGGGTGGGTGCCTACTCCCCACGGTCCAGGCCGGACTTTGCTGGGCTTTAAAACACAGCCAGCACCAGCAGGTGGGTGTGATCGTCCTGGAGCTGCTGTTAGGCTGTGGAATCACTTGAGTCTGGGAGTGCTGATCCATGCTGTGCTGTGTGGAGTTCTCTGGGCTGGAAGCAAGACCCCAAGCAAGGAGGAGTGCAGACGGCCTGGAAGACGGAGGTCGATCGCCTTGCGGCTGGACTGACAGCCAGGTGCGAACCTGCACCTAAAGCCTCCCAGGTGACTGGAACCTGTTTTGGACTATTTTGTTTTGCTGCACGTTTTCTGATGGGTGTGAATTAACACCAAGTGACTGTTTGCTGTGTATTTGCTACAAGTGTGAATTAACACCAAGTGACTGTTTGCTGTGTATTTGCTACAAGTGTGAATTAAACACTGTTTGCTACACTTTCTGGACTCCGTTTTGCCTCTATACTGCACCCGCACTGCTAACTACCAGAGCGACTCCCCACATTAGGTACCACACATCTATAATAATAAAAGGCATAGACGCCGTCCGTGCGTGTGTGCCGAATTCTCCTGTGCGCATGCGCGGCGCACAGGAGAATTCGGCACACACTGACCGGGACAAGAAGCAGATAGGTCGCAGCAGCAGGAGGTAAGCGGCTGCGTCCTGTCTGCTTCCTCACACCAAAAGGACAGGGGACAGGGCACAGCATTCATATGGGACGCGGTCGCTGCACAGTGGAAGTGCAGGAGGCAAGCGGCCGCGTCCACAGTAAGGGGAGAGGGCTAAAAGGCATACACGCCGTCCATGCGTGTGTGCCGAATTCTCCTGTGCGCATGCGCGGCGCACAGGAGAATTCGGCACACACTGACCGTGACAAGAAGCAGATAGGACGCAGCAGCAGGAGGTAAGCGGATGCGTCCTGTCTGCTTCCTCACACTAAAAGGACAGGGTACAGGGCACAGCATTCATATGGGACGCGGCCGCTGTACAGTGGAAGTGCAGGAGGCAAGCGGCCGCGTCCACAGTAAGGGGAGAGGGCTGCCATGAAGCAGGATATCGCCGCGGGAGAAGCAGCTTAGCTGATTTGCATATCCTCAGCTCTGCATCTCCCGCGGCAGTAGTAAGTGAAAAGGACCTCCCATTAAATCGTCAGCCAATGAAAAGGCAGAGGAAAGGTAGGGACCGCCCCCAGCCCTAAGTCGTCTTTTCAGGCTGCGTAGTTGGAGCCCTGCACCGCCATTTTAGGAGAGGAGAGCAGAGCCTACATGTGCTTAAAACTCTAGCTGTGCCAGTCACCAGTCACTGTTCCAGCAGTCAGTGCCACATGTGTCAGTCACCAGTGAAAGTGCCAGCAGTCTGTGTCAGCCACCAGTCAGTGTCCACCATCTCAGGTCAGCAGTAAAAGTGCTCGTCGTCTTAGTGTCAGCCACCAGTGATAATGTCCACTGTCTGAGTGCCAGCAGTCACGTGTCAGTGCCAGCAGTCCGTGTCAGCCACCAGTGACAGTATCCGCCGTCTCAGTGTCAGTGACCAGTGACAGTGTCCGCCGTCTCAATGTAAGCAGTCAGTGTCAGTCACCAATAACCGTGCCTGCCATCTCAGTGCCAGCAGTCCGTGTCAGCAACCAGTGACAGTATCCGTCGTCTCAGTGCCAGAATTGAGTTTGAGTCGTGTCAGCCACCAGTCAAAGTACCCGCCATCTCAGTGTCAGTGACCAGTGACAGTGTCCGCCGTCTCAATGTAAGCAGTCAGTGTCAGTCACCAATAACCGTGCCTGCCATCTCAGTGCCAGCAGTCCGTGTCAGCCACCAGTGACAGTATCCGTCGTCTCAGTGCCAGAATTCAGTTTGAGTCGTGTCAGCCACCAGTCAAAGTACCCGCCGTCTCAGTGTCAGTCACCAGTGACAGTGTCCGCCATCTCAATGTAAGCGGTCAGTGTCAGTCACCAATAACTGTGCCTGCCATCTCAGTGCCAGCTTTGTCAGCCACCAGTAATAGTATCTGCTGCCTCAATGTAAGTAGTCAGTGTCAGCCAGTAAGAGGTGAGTGCCAGCAGTATCTGCCAGCAGTGACAGTGTTCGCCGTCTCAGTGTAAGCAGTGACAGCCACCAATCACTGTGCCCGCCGTCTCAGTGCCAGAATTCAGTTTCAGTCATGTTAGCCACCAAAGTACCCGCTGTCTCAGTGTCAGCAGTGAGTGCCAGCTTTGTCAGCCACCAGTAATAGTGTCCACCGCCTCAATGTAAGTAGTCAGTGTCAGACACCAATCAAATTGCCCGCCGTCTCAGTGCCAGAATTCAGTTTCAGTCGTATTACCCACCAAAGTACTCGCCGTCTGAGTGTCAGCAGTGAGTGCCAGCTGTATCCGCCAGCAGTGACAGTGTCCGCCGTCTCAGTGCCAGAATTCAGTTTCAGTCGTGTCAGCCACCAGTCAACCCTCCCTCCCCAGTATTAAAATCATCGGCCAGTGTGCGCCCCCCCCCCCATTAAAATCATTGATGGCCAGTGTGCGGCCTCCCCCCTAATTAAAATCATTGATGGCAGTGGCCACAGGTTAACACCCTCCCCCCCTCCCCCCCCATTATTGTTGGCAGTGGAGCAGCAGTTCCGATCGGAGTCCCAGTGTAATCGCTGGGGCTCCGATCGGTTACCATGGCAGCCAGGGCGCTACTGAAGTCATGGCTGCCATGGTCACTTAGCAGCCTTATACTTACCTGCGGTGTCTGTGTCCGCCTGCGCTCCTTCTGCTGGTAAGTGACAGGTCTGTGCAGCGCATTGCTTATAGCACAGACCTGTGACTTACCAGCAGAAGAAGCGCCGGGCGGACACAGACACCGCAGGTAAGTATAACGCTACTAAAGTCCTGGCTGCCATGGTCACTTAGCAGCTTTATACTTACCTGCGCTGTCTGTGTCCACTCAGCGATCCTTCTGCTGGTAAGTGACAGGTCTGTGCGGCGCATTGCTTATAGCACAGACCTGTGACTTACCAGCAGAAAAAGCGCCGGACGAACACATGGGGGGCCACCAATTATTTTAATGGGGGAGGGGTAGGAAGGCCGCACCCTGGCCACCAATGATTTTAATAGGGGAGGCCGCACTGGCCACCAATGATTTTAATAGGGGGGAGGGGAGGCCGCACACTGGCCACCAATGATTTTAATAGGGGGGAGGGGAGGCCGTACACTGGCCACCAATGATTTTAATGGGGGCCGACTGGCCACCAATGATTTTAATGGGGAGGGGGGAGGTAGGCAGGCCGCACGCTGGCCACCAATGATTTTAATGGGGGAGGCCGCACACACTGGCCACCAATGATTTTAATGGGGGGAGGCCGCACACACTGGCCACCAATTATTTTAATGGGGGGGAGAGGGGGTAGGAAGGCCGCACACTGGCCACCAATTATTTCAATGGGGGTCGGTGAGGCCGCACACTGGCCACCAATGATTTTAATAGGGGAGGCCGCACTGGCCACCAATGATTTTAATTAGGAGGGGGAGGCCGCACACACTGGCCACCAATGATTTTAATAGGGGGAGGGAGGCCGCACACTGGCCACCAATGATTTTAATATGGGGATGCACTGGCCACCAATGATTGTAATAGGGGAGGGGGAGGAAGGCAGGCCGCACACTGGCTACCAATGATTTTAATGGGGGCGCGCACTGGCCACCAATGATTTTAATAGGGGGGAGGGGAGGCCGCACACTGGCCACCAATGATTTTAATAGGGGGGGGGGGGGAGCCCGCACTAGCCACCAATGATTTTAATGCGGGGGGGAAGGAAGGCAGGCCGCACACTGGCTACCAATGTTTTTAATAGGAGGGGAGGGGTTAATTGTGCGGATCACAGCAGGGGGCCGGTCTGTACACACATCTCAGTATATTCTAACTTGAAGCGTCCTCATCACTATGGGAATGCCTCTGTGTTAGAATGTACTGTCCGATCTGAGTTTTCACGATTTAACTCAGATCCGATGGTATATTCTAACATAGAGGCGTTCCCATGGTGATGGAGACACTTGAAGTTAAAATATACCATCGGATTGGAGCAAACTCCAATCGACACTGTTATGGGGGAATCTGTGGATGAAACATAGCATACGATGCTATCTGTCGTCTACAGATACTCCCATAACAGTGTCAGCCACAGACCCCCCCATAACAGTGTCAGCCACATACCCCCCCATAACAGTGTCAGACACAGACCCCCGCCATAACAGTGTCAGCCACAGACCCCCCCATAACAGTGTCAGCCACATACCCCCCCATAACAGTGTCAACAACAGATCCCCTCTATAAGAGTGCCATCCAAAGATCCTCCATAACAGTGTCATCCACAGATATCCCCCATAACAGTGCAATCCACAGATCCCCTATAACAGTGTCATCCACAGACCCCCATAACAGTGTCAGCCACAGATCCCCCATAACAGTGACAGCCACAGACCCCCATAACAGTGTCAACCACAGACCCCATAACAGTGTCAGCCAGAGATCCCCCCATAACAGTGTCAGCCACAGATCCTTCCATAACAGTGTCAGCCAGAGATCCCCTCCAGAACAGTGCCATCCACAGATCCCCCATAACAGTGTCATCCACAGATATCCCTCATAACAGTGCCATCCACAGATCCCCATAACAGTGCCATCCACAGATCTCCCCATAACAGTGCCAGCCACAGATCCCTCCCATAACAGTGCCATCCACAGATCCCCATAACAGTGCCAGCCACAGATTCCCCCATCACAGTGCCATCCGCAGATCCCCCATAACAGTGCCATCTACAGATCTCCCATAACAGTGTCATCCACAGATATCCCCCATAACAGTGTCATCCACAGATCCCCCATAACAGTGCCATCCACAGATCCCCCATAACAGTGCCATCCACAGATCCCCCATAACAGTGCCATCCACAGATCCCCCATAACAGTGCCATCCACAGATCCCCCCATAACAGTGCCATCCACAGATCCCCCCATAACAGTGCCATCCACAGATCCCCCATAACAGTGTCATCCACAGATCCCCCCATAACAGTGTCATCCACAGATCCCCCATAACACTGTCAGAACTAATGTTCTAGCGCCCGTTATTGTACGGGCCTAATGTCTAGTATTTAATAATTTAGGTTTCAGCTAAAAGTTAATAATCGGAGGTTTCAGCTAAAAGTATGTCTGACAGAGAAGTGGCTGGCCATGCACAGAGGAGTGAAAGAGGCCTAAATGTTTCTGGTGCAGGCAGAGGTCACAGCAGAGAAAGGGGGCATGGCAGCAGGAGTCGCAGCCAGAGACCTGAGCTCCCAGTGTTTTCTAGCGGTCTTATTTTAACCAGAAAACCAGCAATTCTTGATTGGTTAACTCAGTCATCCACTTCATCCCAAGTGACATCAGACACCCCCAGCCAACAGTCGGTGGGTTCGTCAGACACATCTCATAGTTGGCATGGCCCGGGAGCAGGCCCTGTGCCCTCACCTGTCCTCAACCTGCCTCTGTCCTTTTCTGTTCCCTCACTGCGAGAAGTAGTATATGCTGTAGGCTCAGCTACACTTTTTAGTGAGGAAGATCTACTAGAGGGCAGTGAGCAGGTACTGCCCAGCTAAGATCTGGAGGAGACAACCGCCGCTTCCTCCGCTAGGCGGGCAAGTAGTGATGAGGAGAGTGGCGTAGGTGGTGGTGTTGTGAGCGGTCAGACTCCTGACCCAGAGGCCATTGAGGAGGACATCAGTGACGTGCAGACACTAATCAATGATGATGAAGCCGATCGCACTTGGGAGCCAGGTGAAGAAGGGGCTTCATCATCAGGAGAAGAGGGTGGCAGCATGCCCGTGAGGCAGCGGCGGAGCTGGCAAGGTGGTAGCATGGCTGGGAGTCAGCAGGGTTGCAGCAGTAGGAGGTCGGGAGCCAAATCTGTCCATGGTAGACCATCTGCTTCGCAGGAGCCTACCTGCCCGGGATGTAGGTGTGCAGGGGTTCACAGAGGCGGTAGAAGTCAGTCAGTGCAAACTGTTGGGGAAAAATGACCTACTCGGGGGTGTGGCAGTTTTTTTTCCCCAAATGCCAGAGGATGAACATGGCCATATGTCCAATCTGTGGGCAGAAGGTGAAGCGTGGCCAGGGTGCCAATGTTGGCACTACGGCCCTGCGTCAACATATGCAGCGTCGCCATACAGTGGCCTGGGAGAACGGTGGCTCTGATGTGGTGATCCAGCCTGCCGCAGCAACCACTGCATCACCCAATGGCACACACCGGTTTTTAGGTAGTCAAGGATCCACCACCTCAGCCGAAGGGAGCTGTCTGTCCTTCCCATTTTCTGCTGGTCCAGATGCTCCCGCTCCTTCTCCTCTTAATCCATGTCAGTCATTCCAACACCAATCGATTACCAAAGCGATTGCCAAGAGACAGCAGTATGTGTGCACTGATCCATTGGCACAGAAGCTGAATATGCTCCGGTCCAAGTTTCTGGTGCTGCAGTCCCTCCTTTTCCAAGTGTTGGACTCTTGCACCTCTTGCACCTTTCAGAGAACTGATGGCTTGTGACCGAGGTGAAGAGTCCCAAGCCGTCATTTCTTTGCGAAAAAGGCAGTACCAGCCCTGCACAAATATACAGAACAGAAGTTGGGCCAGTCCGTGAGCCTTCGGTGTCTGCCAAAGTGCAGGGTAGTGCCGACGTGTGGAGCTGTAACTACGGTCAGGGACAGTACATGTCCTTTACGGCCTATTGGGTTAATGTGGTTCCTGCAGAGCAACACCAGCAACTTGGACAGGTCACGCCGTTTCTGCTTCCACGTTCTCACGCCATTGGTCCAGCGACAATGTCTGCCTCTGCCTTCTAATTCTCCACCATGTCCTCTTCCTCCACTGCAGGGACAAGTCACAGTGCCCCTCCAGCATACCACATGTGCAGGGCACGGCGATGTCACGCTGTTCTGCACCTAGTTTCCCTGGGCGAACTGAGTCACACAGGGGAGGAACTGCTCCGTGTGATTCATCAAGAAATTGAATCCTGGCTTTCTCAGCGACAACAGAAAATCGGAACCATGGTGACCTACAACGGGAAGAACATTGTTTTAGTGCTGCTTCAAGGATGTCTGAGCCATGCACCCTGCATGGCACATGTGTTCAATATGGTTGTTAAGCGGTTACTGAAGTCTTCCACCCATCTGCAAGACATCCTAAAAATGGCTAGGAAACTTTGCACACACTTCAGCCACTAGTACACTGCAAAACACACCCTCCTTGAGTTGCAGCGGCAGAACCGCATCCCACAACATAGGCTGATATGCAGCATTTCCACCCATTGGAATTCCACCCTCCATATCTTGGACCGACTATACGAACAGAGAAAGGCCATCAACAATTTCTTGATGATGCAAGCAGATAGGAGTACTCCCCTGTGTAACTTCAATGTCAGCCAATGGGAGCTCATGAATGACACCTGCCATTTGCTCCCGCTCTTTGAGGACGCCACGTTATTTGTCAGTCGCCAGGACTACAGGATGAACAACGTCATTCCACTGCTTCATGTCCTGGAACAGATGGTGGTAACAATGGCTGGTCAGGGGATTGGAGATGTGGTGCCTAGATCTAATGGCCACATGAGCCCTGTGGGGGCTGACCTGGAAGAGGAGGAGGAGGACATTGGAGCACAGGCAATGTTTAGAGAAATGGGTGGTTTTTCTACTCAGCTGACAGGAGAGGAGGAGCAGGACCAGCCAGTGGAGCTACAAGGCGATGATGAAGACGAGACAGAGGACCCTTACACACCGTGGCAGTATGCAGTGGAGATGGAGGCAGGGAGTCCCTCCGAGTCACTTGCACTAATGGCCTGCTGCATGCTAACTTTGTTGCCTAGTGACAGTCGAATTGTCACCATTTGGCAGAGGGATGACTTCTGGCTCTCCAACTTGTTGGACCCTCGCTACCGGTCCAGAATGGGGGCCTCTTTTACACCCACTGAGATGGAGGACAAACTGAACTACTACAGAGACATCCTATGTAGTCAGTTGGCCGATGCCTATATGCGCCATCGTCCATCCCCTCGCAGGTCTGACCGGGAGGGCCCTCTGTGCTCACTTTCCACTGCCATGGCTGTTAGGGAGGGGTGGGGTGGCAGGAGCAGTACCAGCTCCATCAGTAGCAGCCTGAGTCTAAGGTTGCTGATGAGTAGCTTTCTTCACCCACATAGTGAAGAAACTACTCACCAGCAGTAGGTAAACCTGGAACAGGACCTGAACCAGCAGGTGGCATACTTGGAAAGCACCCTGATAACCCACATTGAAGATTCGCTGGACTACTGGGCAGCCAAACTGGATTTGTGCCCGGCCAGTCGTGTTGCATCAGAGCGGGTGTTTAGTGCAGCGGGGGCCATAGTGACCCCAAGGAGAACTCGCCCGTCTACCTAAAATATGGAGAGACTGAACTTTGTCAAGATGTATCAGGCGTGGACCAGCCAGGATTTCCACCCATCAATTCTTGATGCATCTGATTAGATCATCCATGCCACCTCACCTATTCTTTGAAAAAAAAGACCTATTTCTTCTGGCTACCTTCCTCAGCTACTACTCTCATGCTGCCACCCACCTGATGCCACACATCTGATGCCAAGTGCTCCCTATTTCACCCACCTTCGTCAGCGGGTACTGGTATTGACACCCACCGCCAATTATAGCTGCTGCCATCTCCACACTATGTCACCTTGCCACTCTGTGGTATCCTGATGCTGCTGCGGCTACCATCTCCACAGTATGTCGCCTTGCTATTTTGTGGTCTCCTGATGCTGCTGCCATCTTCACACTATGTCACCTTGCCACTCTGTGGTATCCTTATGCTGCTGCCATTTCCACACTATGTCACCTTGCCTTTTTGTGGTCTCCTGCTGCTGTTATCTCCACACTATGTCATTGTATTGCTCTTTGGTCAACTCATGCTGCTGCCACCTCCAGACTCGGACATTGTGCCACTCTGTGGCCTACTCATGCTGCTGCCACCGCAAGACTCGGTCATTGTGCTGCTCTGTGGTCACCTCATGCTGCTGCCACCACCACTCTTGGTCATTGTGCCACTCTGTGGTCAACTCATGCTGCTGCCACCTCCAGGCTCTGTCATTGGGCCACTCTGTGGTCTCCTCATGCTGCTTCCACCTCACCACTATGACATGGGTTCACTCTGTGGACTTCTTATGCTGTTCCCACCCTCCCCACTTCATGACTGGTTCACTATTTTGCTTTTGGCTTGGCTGACATCATCATTTATTTAAACTTTCTTCTGATCTGTCAGAAGCAAGGAAAAATGAAAAGCATAACGGATCCTGCCTATGTAGCAGCAGTAAGGCCGGTATGGTCCCATCAGAATTGGCTTATGATTTGGTAGCCAAAAGCAGGAGTGGGTACAAAACACAGAAGACATGCAAATATTCTATTCACGTATCATCTCTGTTTTAGATTCACTACTGTTTTTTTTTTTTTTGGCATTAGCAATACTGATGGATTATTGAGTAAATGCTGACTGAGTGAAGGCGTATGCTCCACAGACAGGATCCTTTTTTTATGGGTTATTGTTCTGACAGATCAGAGGAAGAGCAAATTAATTAGTGATGTCAACACAAACTTACTGCTGACAGCCTCTCCACTCTGTCAGGGGGTCTCTACTTGTATAAGCGTTTAATAGAACGGTTCTGTAGACATCTATGTGGAATCAGCTGACGAGGGTTTTAAAGCAGTGCGCTTCTTCTTGACACGAACATCTACCTGTAAGGCTGAGTTGATACTTGAGTTATTTGGTCAGTTTTGGCCCCGTGATTGCCCAAATAAGTGAAGTATTCAGTGATTCTAAGAGCGACCCCTGTCATCTGCATGTCATACTGACTCACAGTATTATTTCACTACCACAGCAGACTCCCTATGTGTGTTACTGCAAGTCACAGTGTTCTACACTCCTATAAAGGTTCTTTGCTGCCCAGAAATAGCCGTTTTTTTACGCAATTCGGCGTAAATAAATTCGGATCAAAGCAAATTTTTCCCAAAAATTCGCCAAACTGGCCGAATCGAATTTTTGAAAAATTCTTTCAACTCTAATCTACTCAGACCTGATAAAATGTAAAGTTGCATTTATTGCGCAAAATATATGCGCATCATTAGTGTCGATTTGCGTGAAAATAATGACTGGAGATCACAAATTCTAGAATCCGTGAATTTATTGCGAATATTATGCGAAAACGAATATTGCCTATGCCGCTCATCACTGGTATCCAGTGATGAAACTGGACCACGTGAGTTCGACATAGTTGACATCAGGCGGGGCTGCGAGTTGCGGTATTTAGTAAGGACCCATTCAAACATCCGCAATTCTGTTCCGCATTTTGCGTAATGGAATTGCGGACCCATTAATTTCAATGGGGACGGACGATGTTCCGCCCGCGTCCGCAATAGCAGATCCGCACTTCCGGGTCCACAAACACGTTCCCGAAAAAAATAGAACATGTCCTATTCTTGTCCGCAATTGCGGACAAGAAAAGGCATTTTCTATATAGTGCCGGCAATGTGCGGTCCGCAAATTGCGGAACGCCCATCGCCGATGTCCATGTTTTGCAGATCCGTGGATCCGCAAAACACTTGCAGACGTGTGAATGGAGCCTAAATGAAAAAAGACATTATGGTTATTAATGGTGTTTAGTTTTAGGCAGATGATACTCATGAATTAAGACATATTACAATAAGTGTATGTTTTTTGATTTATGAATATTGAAATGTAATAAAACAAAAAACTATTTGTTAAATGTACAGTGTTATCTTGTGACAAAGGCCATTGAAGACAATGTATTAGCATAGTTTATTTAGTGTGTCAGGAACGAAGAGGAGTCATCATGAATTGTAAATTGACAAATGTATAAGTTTGTTTTGGTTGAAGTATTTTTACCACTTGACTGAATAATTGAGGGGTTAAAGACACATGTATGTGTATGTGTTTATTCATTTTAGGGTTCAATTTGCTTTGGAAGAGGACCTCTATGGTACCATTGGGAAATAATGACCATGACGAATAAACTTGCAGTCTTGGACGAACAAGAGTTATAAGGACTTTTGTTTTTTTTCCTGTTGTTTATCGATCTAATGCAGAGATCATCCTGCCATACACTGAGTTATCCTGGACTGGGTTAAAATCTATGAACTAAGCTTTTTGAATTGAATTTACTGTGACATTGAATATCATCTTCTATATTATGTAGAACTGTTCAAGTGTCATCTTCCCTAAGTGTATTACCAAAAAACAAGGACCTAACCCAAGAAGGGTAATTCACTTAACATATACAATTGCCATAAGGCACTAATCCCTTTATTTATCTTGGGTATTAAAACATAACTTTTATTATAATAAATGTATTAATAAAGGAACCCAATGGTTACATATTAAAAACGCTGCAGTGCTTACTGTGGGAATAGAAAAAAGGAAATGGGAAACACGGGGCTGTGCACTGCTACCCGTGAGTCCCAGCTAAAGGAGCTTGGAGTAGGGTGACAGTGCTAGGTATAGTCCGTGAGGGGCTATATTTGAATCACAAGGAACGTCCGCTCCTAGAACAGTAATACTGTATGCAGATAGAACTATTTTAATCTCTGCTGTGCGACTGTGTGAAAAACAATAATCCGAAGTCCGGCTGGACTAGTTTATAGTGTTTATAGCAGCTAGTACCAACACTATAGGAGCTTATGGTTTAGGGTGTCAGATCAGGGGCTGTTGCTCCGGCTAATTACTAGGAGGATCCATACAGTATTACTGTTCTAGGAGCGGACGTTCCTTGTGATTCAATTATAGCCCCTCACAGACTATACCTAGCACTGTCATTCTACTCCAAGCTCCTTTAGCTGGGACTCACGGGTAGCAGTGCACAGCCCCGTGTTTCCCATTTCCTTTTTTCTATTCCCACAGTAAGCACCGCAGCGTTTTTAATATGTAACCATTGGGTTCCTTTATTAATACATTTATTATAATAAAAGTTATGTTTTAATACCCAAGATAAATAAAGGGATTAGTGCCTTATGGCAATTGTATATGTTATGTTATCTTCCCTAAGTGTATCAGCTGTTTAGCAAAGCCAGGACTGACAACCTCAGCAGTACCCAGGGGCTGCCAAAGTTAATGACCATTTGTGGTGACCTGTCTGCCACCCAACTAGAAACAACATTAACCACTGGTCTACCATGCTGAAAAAGACCTTGCTGCTCACACTACTGTTGTCTGGGGGTGGACAGCAAAGGTAATTGTACCGCCTACAGTACAACCAACCAGCAGGGCCAATGACCGTGTACAACAACCTGCAGACCAGTGAGGGTTGTCCTAAAGCCACTGTAAAGAGGCTCTGAAACCCACACTTAGGATTGTTATTACACCTGCAATCCCTTCATACATAAACACAGAAAAAGGAAGGGTAAGACACCGAACTAAGTTGTGGCAAAAATAGTGCCATGCAGAACAGTGCACAAAACACCAAAAATGGAGAAACGACTTTGATATTTGTGAAGTTATTCCAAAGTCAAGATCTCTCATATTTTATATTACCAGTGATTGTGTAAGTTTAGGTTCCAAGAAAATCAGAAGTAAAGAAGACCTCTGTGAAAGACACGTCTTGTTAGTCCAATACACAGTTTTTATTTAATTATTTATTTTATAAATCCAATGGTTCCAAAGTGGTTTTCTGTAAAATAACTAGGATCTATATTATGTTAGTTAGTATAGGTCATGATACTATATTTTAGGATAGGTGAAAATGGATTAAAGTGGAAGAACCAGGGGTGGAATTTGTTGTAAGGGTATTTTTAAGTACTGATTGGTTATGTCCCCTTTAATTCTGTCCTTTTTATATTACCTTCTATATTCTGTGTAATATTATTCCTTGTAATGTATTGAGTTAGGGATAGTTAGATACCCCCGTTGTGCTGAGAAGGCCAAATTCCTGAGTGCTTACCTCAGAGACATGCATACTGCACACTGGATATCCTTGGGAGGGGCAAAAGCTTTAAAGTTTTATGAACGCAGACAGTTAATGGGCACTCCATTGAGGAACATCATCGACCCCAAAACATACAGCGACTCTGCCCTCCTACATATAATGGCAAAAGTTGGCTACAAATGTAGAATTTCTTCCTATTAGTCAGGCACTTGGCTCATCATTTACAAATAATTGCCAATATAGGCTTGACGCGTTTCTTAGCTACACTAGTGTGCAGCTTAGTAATCAGGAGCTATGAAAGCCGATACAACATACATACAAACATAAAGTCTATCACACTCTTATGCACAGCGTGTAGACACGTAGCCTAACGGAACTGGGGCGTCCGCTCCGTGTTGCGCCTAAAGAAGAAAAAGCCCCCCCCCCCACTGGGCTGAACAGAGAAACGCGGTAGCCGATCAGTCAGGGACACTGCCAGACAGCAGACACACCCCTGCCTCTATATAGTGGGGCAGAGTCACTGTATGTTTTGGGGTCTATCTTTATAGCCACAGACTCCTTCAGTTACTTAGGTGTACTGGAGCTTGAGGGTGTAGGTAAATTGCACCTGCTGCATATTTATCCCTTTTAACTCCATACACAAAGATTGACTCCCCAACATATATATACAGCCTTTATACCTGGGTGGAGGCATCCACACCCAATACACATGGTTGTTGAGGCCGCTATTTATTTTTTTAATTTGAGCACCTAGGGTGAATTATCCACATTTTATTTTAATCTATTAAAAGTTATATTTTAGCGACTATTATTCTTATAGTGAAACTAAAGGAATTGTAAGCATCTATTATTTCACAGTGCTGGATTTTGCTTTTAAATTGGATTCTTCTCAATCTACACCTTTGGCCAGGAGCAACAGACCAATCTATCATGGTCAACGTCTACTCACGCTGCACAGTAAATGAATTCAGTTGCATTGGGGTAACCTATGATTTGTCTCTTTCTTTCAAACCACACATCCAAGCCCTTTCCACATCCTGCCACCTCCAACTCGAAAACATCTAACAGTCCTGTCCCCCCCCCCCCCCAGAGTCTGCAAAAATGCTTGTACATGCCCTCAGCATCTCCAGCCTAGACACCTGTAACATCCTCTTTTGTGGCCTCCCATCTAGCACTGTCACACCCCTCCAATCTATCCTGAACTCTGCTGCCTGAATATTTCTCCTCTCCACCGTTACTCCTCTGTCTCTTCTTGTCACGGACGTTCCTGTAACAGGTGCCAGGAGATCAGTGAGACTGGCAACACGTGGTTTGATCTGACAGGTTCCTTGTGGATCAATTTGTGTCTGTGTTGTTTCTGGTAATGGCCACACCCCTTGCCTCAGGTGTTGCTTATGTGGTCATTTAACCTTCCCTATTTATTGTGGCTTCTCCAACCATGCTGTGTGGTTTATAGCTTCAGTCTTGTTGTGAATTGCTGGTGTTTGGATCTCGGCAGAGTTCCTGTGCTTCCATTTGAAGTTAAGTGTCTTCTTCCCCTTTTGTTTATTGTTTGGGTTTTCTTAAGTTGCTCTTTTCCCTGTCATTTGTGTTTAGGCCTGAGGGAGACTCACGTTCGTCCTACCATTTGGAGGAACAGGTTGTCTCTTTTCCTAACATTAGTACTAGGGTCCTACAAGGTGAGTTAGGACTTTAGGTTCCTGTGTATGAACTCACCTACCTATGGAGTCAGTTCATACTTGCAGTAAGTCAGAACTTTGATTAGGTTTTCTCTAGGAGGTGACCTGTTCCTTTCCCTAGTTTTCAGGCCTTTTCCCCTCACCCCTTTCTCTCTTACATTCTGTGTGGGTTTCCCTCCCTCACTGAAGCATGACACTTCTCTCTACCAATCTCCTATTATTATCATTATAATAATTTTATGTTTCTTGTAGTTGTCCAGAATCTCTAACAGGGCAGATTAGGAGGAGTTTGTCCCTGGTATAGACAACGACCTCCTTATCCAACTGATGGAGGAGACCCAGCATTGTTGGACCACATCAACTACACACATGCTCATATTGCGACCTGGCATCTCTGGGATCAGGTGTACAGTATGTATCCCTAATACCATTGTTATACAAGGGGCTGGATCTCACAGGCTTCTGTAGAAGGCAAGCCCCGATGCCCTGCTGCAGTAACGGGGACCCGATAGGGACATGGAGGGAACCTGTACCCTCCGCAAACCCCCTGCATGCTTCAGCATACAAGGGGTTAATACACTGGCATTGGTGTTTTTATCAATGCCGGCATGTACAGCAGGGGCTGCTGGGTCCGTGCCTCTGATCAGGTGGGTGCAGGATCCACAGCTGTACTGTGCTGGTTCTTAAGTCACAAATCCCAGTAGTGAGTGTACTTTGTAGACAGTGTGAACATCCTGTCTGTAAAGCTCTGATAATCTAATTTCCATTAAAAAGGCACCCCATAATTGAGAAACGCATCTTCTGTAATTGAAAAAAACAAAAAACTGATGATACAGATGTAACAGATCTGGTCTTTTGCCGGATATGATTAACTGATCCAGTAAAATATTCTTCATGTTGAATCTGGTATTTTCCTTAATTTTTATCTTAAACTGCATCCATTACTAATAGACCACCAAACGCTAATGTGAAACTAGCCTACCTTAATCATTACATGAAAATGCTGTCAGCAGTTATTTTGAACTATTAGTAAAAGTAGACCACGGCTGTGCTACCAGATTTGAATATTTCTATAAACTACACAGTCCTTCTTATGTTAACATATTTCAATGCAATTTCTATCTTAGAGAACTGACAGCTGTACATGTCAATATCACCGCATGAGACCCTTAACTTCACCTGAACAGGAATATTACAAGAGCACATGGGTATAGAAGTATACCAGCAGGAGTACATGCAAGGGGCAACCTTTGTGGCAGATGTGATGAACAGCTGCCAGGCACAGGAGGTTATTTACTCTGCACCCTCTTGTGTGATATACATTATTATATTGGGGTGGCTATTGTTACCCAATTAATATATGAGAGTTTTATTTTATTTTATTAGATTAAAACAGTGGAAAGTGTTTTATTTGCTGACTGCTTGCTCTGTACAAATTCAATGTATTGGCTGGTTCAGAAGTTAAAATCACACATAATTATCAGGCGCTTGCAAATATTTTCAAAGCTGTCCAAATGCTTTTGGCAAATGTTTAAAGCACAGCAGGGAACAGCCAATTATTTTCACCTACTTGTCAAATGCCTCTACAGTTAGAAATCATTTAGATATCTCTATGACTTGACCTTGGAGACTGTTCAGCCCAGAACAATTCGCAGAGAGATGTGCTTTGAGATATAGTCACTGTCCTGTTCATCGCAGTTGATTACAGATGCATACTCTCTGGATATTTATGTTCACACCTGCTGCCTAGGCTGTAACAATGCAATACTGATGCTTAATGCGTTGGGTACTCATGCCTGACGCATATTGTTTTGTTTATAATTATTTTATGCACTTATAAGCTTTGAATATAAAAGCTATTAATTATACTCTGCCTTCCATTATATATAGAAATATGGGGTATAATAGTGCCAAACCCAACAAAGCCGCTATGCACAGGAGGGCCACACATATCTCTGCAGCATAAAGGAACAATGAGGTTTCTTATTAAGGCATGTTTTTCTAAGGCCAGATCACCGGTGAATGTTTCCAGCAGGCTGTTCCAGGAGAGAAAAGCCTGTCGAAGTTCACCGGATCTGGCATTACTGGATTCTACTGATCAATACTGGATCCCAATTGACTATAATGGGATCCGGTGGTCATCCGCTCACTTTCTGGCATAAATGCCAGATTTAGGCTACATGCACACGACAGTTGTTTTTCTCGGCTTCCATTTCAGTTTTTTTTGTGGATAGGATAGGAAGGAACCCATTCATCTCAATAGGTCAGCAAAAAAATGCTAACAGTTCATCTGTCTGTGTTCCGTGTCTGTTGTTCGTGTTTCCCTTCAGCAAAAAAAGTAGTGCATGTCCTACTTTTTTCTCATTTGCGGACAAGGATAGGCATTTATCACAAGGGATCTGTGAAAACAAAGGAATCCTCCCAAAAAACGGATGGACCATCATTTTTTTTTGCGGATCCCGATTTGCGGACAGCAAAAAGCAACTGTCACGTGCATGTAGCCTTAAGCTGGAAAAATACCACTGAAGTCAGCCTGATCAGGCATGCTAGAGATGTGAACACTTTTGTCTGTTCCGTGGCACTTAAAAAAAAAATAACGCCCTATTCTTGTCCGTTTTTTGAGGACAAGGATAGGATAGTTCTACAGGGGGCAGGACTTTCTGTAAAATGCCGAACGTATATGGCTGGTATCCATGTTTTGCGGATCAGTGATTTGCGGACAAAAACATCAACGGATGTGTGCATGAGCCCTCATTAAAAAAATATATTCGGTGAAATATGCTTCTTAATAATTTTGGCACATTTCTGGAGGTCTGTATGCCAATTTTCTGGTGCAAGTATTGCTAAATTTGTTAGATTCCATGGGAAACACCCCCGAGGGCCCCACCACCACCACTATTGCAAAATCCACTTTTTTTTTAAGTGAATTGTTATGGAGGATAAAGTTGAACATTTTTGTATAAAACAGTATGTCCTCTAGAAATGGGCAAACTTCTTGAAATTCGTTCAATTAGTGGATGAATCAAATCAAATATGTAGGCACAATCAAATATGCTCCAATTGGCCTGAAAACTTGTATATGACACTCTGAGGTCTCCTAGGATTTATTTTTTATCTTGTTGTTACATGTATCTAATTTTTTAATTTCTTTTAAGCTCTTTAAAGCAATGACAGAATTTGCAAATCATGTTAGAATATTATTGACATAGTTATGGGTAAACGAATCGTTGATCGTGGTAACAAACTGCGTTACATATATCTTTAACAGTGGGGCTAGGGGGAGAGGTTGGATTGAGAATTTGGCAACAAGGAGTGGGAGGAAGGTGTGGTCTGGGATCTTCTTTTTATTTTTCACCTCAAGCAGCAGATAGGCTAGAATAGGACCTACACACACACACACACACACACACACACAGACACACAAATGTTAATGTCATAAGAAACAGTGGCGTGTTCTGCACAAGTGACCAAAAAATGATGTGTTAGCGGGGTCCATATTTATACAGACAACTGTTTATTGCCACGAGAAACAGTTGCTTGTTATGCTAAGTTGAAGAAACCATGAGAAATTATCTCTTATATTTCGGAGCAGCAGCACTACATGGTGGTTGTAGAAAGAGTAGCAGTACCAGCAGAGCATGGAACAGCCTAGGTAGATATGTGCATGACTGTGTTGGGGTAGTTGTAGTACTTGTAGTAGTGGCAGCTGTGTAGTGGTAAATGTAGTAAGAATAGGGGTAAGTAGCAGTAGCGAGATTAGCAGCAGGGAGTAGCAGCTGCAGCGACTGTGTGACCAGCTATATGGTACAGAATATGATGGTAGGCAGTGCAGTGGCATGATAGGGCACTGTTAGAAATGACAGACCTATTCATCAGCCTCAGCCAAAGGTTTGTGAAAGAGGTGGATGTCTCAGTGGGGGTGGTCAGAGGCCTCCTGGTCAGACATATAGGCAGTAGGCATCTGCTCGCCAAAAGCTGCATACACTATATTCTGTTAATAATGCCTCCATCTCCCAACAAGAAAACAGTCCTACATTTTGCTTTGATAGCAAGGCTCTAAAACCATGGCAATGCAGTAATCATCGGATGGTAGTGATACATTTGTCATTATGTAAGCAAGCAAGCATACAGCTTGCCATTCATGCCAGCATGCCCGAGGACCCATTTATTTCTGACTCCACCCCCCATTGAGCTGATTGGTCATCATGGCCAGTATCAGCCTCTTCCTCCTGCACAAGTAACCCCTCCTCTTGCTTCTCCTCCTCTAGTGGTAGCTCCTTATCCTCCACTTCCTCCCTTATGGGACTTTCTCTGTGTGGGTCCCGAACAGCTACAGTTCTTATTCCAACATCCCTTGTTGTGTCAGCATGAAAATCTGCTCTAAGATAAATATTTTTGGGATGACATTGTTCACTCTGCAGTTGTCCTTACTCACAAATCTGGTGGCCTTTTTGAAGGGAGTACACAATGTCTCTGATGAGTTGAGGTGGTCTGGTATGTGACAAAATCACTGCTTTATGCTACTTGTACAGATGCTCCAGAATGTGCAAGGTGGATTTCCAGAGAGTTGGAATGTCACAGATCATGTGGTACAAAGGCAGACCGTTCTGACCCTGCAAGTCATGGAGGGAGTTCCTTGCCACATCACAATGGCCAAAATGAGAGGATAGTCTCGTGCACATGGCCAGCACCCTCTGCAATCCACCAAAGTTTTTCTGAAAGCGTTGCTCCACTAAATTGATCAACGTTCAGGGAGCAACTGATCAGCCATGTGGTTATTCTCACCCAGGCTGATCAACTTTAAAATGACATGGCAGTCCTTTACTTTACACATATGATAGGAGAGAGAAAAAATAGGAGCAACACTCTGATTTGCTTCTGATAGGGATGGAAGGATGTCTATGGAAGAGGGCATAGAGGAAGCAGATAAGCGCCTGGTGCAACCAGTCTAACACAAACATGGAGGTGTCAATAGGACCTGTCCTTATTGCTTCGGTGCTGCCTCACGGCTGATTTGAAAAACAGTGAAGCATTGAGCCATGAAAGACAGGAGTAATCCACGTTTTCCATCATGTGAAAGTACAAGGTAGGGATGACTTTTTTTTTTAGATAATTCATTTTGGCTAGGTATCTTCCAGTGAGGCCGAGCAAATGCTATCATCTCCCTAAAGCCAGTAGAATCTACTAAGTGGTAAGGTAGTGACTGCACCTCCAGCAACTTGGCCAGGTGGGAGATAAGCTTGCACACCAGCGGATTGTTGGGCACATAGAGTTGTTTCCTGACCACAAATTCTGTCATACTGTAAACGCCTTACAATGGAAAGGTGGAGCGTGGGAAGCAGAAAGTGGTGATGATGATGTGAAAAGCACTGTACAGCTCATGGATGCAGCCTGGCTGCCACAAGGGAGACAGGGAGAAGGAGAACACTCTTTTTATGTGAGCTGGCGGCCATTTCTTTCTCCCTACAGGAACTGGTGGTGCCGCTTCATATGCTACAATAAAACCCTGGTGCCTATGTTTGTGTTTGAATGCCTATGGCTTACCGTATTTTAATCATGCAGATCTTGCACATGAAAATGCTTGTGTCTTTCATCGCTACGTAGAAATACTGCCAAATGGGAGATACTTGCACAGAGTTGGTGGAAGATGAGCTTGGCTTCGGTCTGGAACATTTTGAGCCTCCACCCACAGCATAACTAGTTCCTGAGCTGACCAATAGAAGCAGATCTGGCCCTCACAGTTTTTTGAGAGGTTCTGGCCTTATGTTGCTTCTGCTCTTTATTGCTGCAGAACGGCCACCACTTTCCTCCTCTGATGTCACCTCTTCCTCAGCACGGGCTCCCAGGTTCTGTCCAACACACAATCATTCTCATTGTCATCCTCACCATCCCCGCAACTTTTATAAGACTGTGATATGTCACCGTAGGCTCCTTGGCACCCCTTCCGATTCCCTGCTCTGTATTTGCTCCAAGTGCCACTGTCGCTACCACTGGCCTACTGCCACCATCAAGTCCCACTACTACCAGCACAAACACAGCTATGCATGGGGTCTGCCGCCTCCTCCTGAAACTCCTCTTCATGGCAGTCTAGAGTGTGGTGACTCTTGTTGCCTCTTCTTAAGAAAAAAGAAGGTACCCCACTAGGAAGATGCAGTAAAGTTAGAGATGATGTAAGTGAAAGCCATTTCTGGGGCTTTTCAAGGAGTTGAGGGTTGAATGCTGTGACTCCTGCTTCCAAAGCACAATCTCATCGTGTCTGTCCTCAAAAATAATGTGGCACTTATAGGAAGCCAGTTATAACTGTGGCCTACTACCACTATTGGTCAGGTGGCAGATGCTACTACTGCTGCTACTACCCACATTCTGACTCTCAGATGACAAGGCATGAGTTGTTTTCTATGCTTCCATTGTCCACACATTTTATTATAAGGCCTATAAATAAAAAGGCATAGGTTTGATACACAGATTATTAAATGGTACTTGCTGCACACTGATATTGACAATTTACTTTGATAATGCAATTTGTGCAGTAAAATGTTTGAACTACACTATACATTACAGTAATAGAATGTGTTCACTCAGAGGGGTATAAGACCATTTTTATAGTAAAATATATTTGAACTATACAATATGTTACATTAATAGAATGTGTTCACTAACAGGTATAAAAATACAATTTTTGCAGTAATATGTGTTTGAAGTACATGGTATATTGCATTAAGAATGCTTTCTCTGATCAAATCTACCTGAAATATACCTAATTCTATTTTCCTATACTCTTATTCTAATGTCTCTATCAGAGTAGATAAGTGGTTTGTGTCTGTAATAGTGTTTTGTCAAACACTGCCATAAAACATCCTTTTAGGTTGCTTGTTGAACACAGAATGGTGTTCTATGAGGTTCTCAACAAAAGGACCTTCCTGAATCCTACCCCTATTCATTTGTGTATGCATTCTTTACATGGGCACTGTGAGACAATCTTCAGCATACCACCAAATTTGCTAATTAAACTCCTAATGTATCTACTATTTAGGGTAAATCTACACAGGGTGTGAACCATGCAGATTATCCACCATGGATTTACAGGGATACAATGTACAGTATATTGCAGTAACAGCAAAGTGGAAGAGAATTCATGAAATCACATCCACACACTTGTTCAGATCTCATAGGGCCCCATAGCAAAACTTAGTATGACCCCATGAGTTGTATGAAAAATTATGATTTTATAAATAAATATACATTTTAATAAAATAAAAAAGTTGTGTTCTGCTTGAATTACTGTATCAACTTCTGTTTAGGAAAAAATGAAAAAGGCTGGCCCCTCTCACACATTGGTGGCATATTGTTAGGATATGCCACCAATGTCAACTAGGTGCAGGTCCCACCCCTGGGGTCATTTCTTGGGAGTTCCATTTATTATTTCACTACAGTGTGTCTACAATTGTCAGCACAAGCTGCCTAAATCAGCACATTAAGCCTCAAAGTGCAAAATGCGCTGTTTTATTTCTGAGCTCTCTCATACGTTTTGGAAATCAATAGGGCCACATGGAGGGCGTTTCTAAAAGCAGAAAACATAGAATAATGATAATAGGGCTTATTTTTAACACTGAAACATGCTGGACTTAGTATATTGGGCACTGAAATAGCATATCTGTGGAAAAATTGCAATTTTTACTTTGTACCATCTGCTGTGCAATAGTTTTTGCAAAACACCTGTGGGGTCAAAATATTCACTCCACCCCTTAATAAATACTTTAAAGGGCATATTTTACAAAATGAGGTAACTTCTCGTGTGTTCTATTTATTATTTCACTCTAGAGCCTCTGGAGTTGTTAGTATAAGCAGTGTAAATGACCAAATTGGGGGTGTACTCAGTAAAAAATTATGTAACACAGGTTTA
Source organism: Bufotes viridis (assembly GCA_033119425.1). Classification (NCBI taxonomy): domain Eukaryota; kingdom Metazoa; phylum Chordata; class Amphibia; order Anura; family Bufonidae; genus Bufotes; species Bufotes viridis. The sequence goes on along the minus strand of CM065592.1, from coordinate 88,360,397 downwards.
GTTGTTTTTTCTCCTGTTACCACTTGAAACATGTGAGGCTAAAACAACATGTAATGTAATTGAAATAAAATGTATTTTTTTCTGTTTATGCCAAGCCAATCACTGTACTCCATGTGCATTCCATGAAAGGTTTAGTTTTCAAATGGGGTAACTTTTTGGGGTTTCACACTGTACTGGTACCTCAGGAGCTTTGCAAATGTGACATGGCACCCAATAACCTTCTATTCTTAGCACTGCCTAGTGCCCATACAGCAGTTTACAACCACAAATGGTGTGTTGCCATTGAAGGGTTAAATCAAGCAAGCCATATGCTATGTAGTGAGGAGTTAAATAAAGAAATGCTATTTGATCTGTACCAAGGACATAAGTCAAGTATGTTTGCATTAGCCTATATAGGGACTTGTTTGTACTCAGCAACCTTGTATATGTAAACCACACCTGTTAATGCTTGTTAGAATGAATGTATATAAGACTGAGACTACACAGATAAAAATTAGAGCTATTTGTACTGAGACTAGAAGCATGTGTCAGTGTCTCTTTGAAATATACTCTCAGGACGTCCGAAGGGAAAACAGGGTGCAGAAGAAAGACCCTTTCAGCTGGGGGTTCGAGTCCGGGATAGAACATACAGGAATTCGGTAAATATGGAAAATCCCTGCCTTTAGGATTGGGGAGATTCCGATGCTTTCCGAAAATTTACTGTTGTTTCTATCTTGAATCCACTTCAGATACACTGAAAGGAATAGTATCTATCTTTAGGCAAGATAGAATAGTGGCAAAGTCTAAAAGATAAATTATTTTGGTAAGAATTTAATAGCGCAATCCTTTCGGTAAGGATTAATCTATCTTTCGGCAAGGTAGACTTTTATATAGACTAATGGCAAATAGAGCAATCCTTTTGGGAAGGATTTAGAAAACAGGAATTCTTTTGGCAAGAATTCAAATATTGTCTGTACCCTGGTCTCTCTTGTCTCCCGATGTCTAGCGCTTATTATCTGTCACTTTCTTGTGCTCTCTGTTATGTTATGATGTTATGAAACATTAAGTAATTTTATTTTATGCTAAAGGTAAGCAGCCAATGAGTTTGTACTAACTTTATTGTGTGTGTCCTGGAGAACCGTAAGAGGCCCCACCACTCTGGCAAGGGTAAACCCGCTAACCCAGAAACTGGTGAAAGCAAGTGACAGTTTTAAGGGATAATACTAATAGGCAGTTGAGAAGGAAGTTGAGCACAGAAATAAGTCCTCTACCCAGTTGACAGGACTTGTCAGAGCTTTCATGGTTCAATACAGCCAGTCCTGGAAAGAGTTTTGCACTGCTTCCGTCTCAATTAAATTATAAAAAATGGGTGCAAAGCAAGGAAAAGTCTTTCCACTCCATCCGCATGTGGGAGAAACATGCAAGGATTATGTAGCCCGGGTCTGTGGGACTAATCATTATTTAGTTACTCCCTGGGTGGATAATATGGCAGGATGGACAGAGGGGATGAAGAGTATAAATCCGTTCCCTTGGGAAGGGGCTAATGACACCTTCCATATGGACATGGTAAAAGGGTTAGGTTTGGGTGACATTGAAGCTTACCCATATTATAGTCCTGACCCTCAGTGGGACATGCAGTATATGAAGATGGGAGGGGAAAATTGGCTTACTTATGCACCATATTGGTATGACAGATCAAATAAAAAGGTTAAGAAACAGAAGGGATATAAAAAGAAACATGAGTTAGAAAAAGAATTGACAAGGGGTTCACTTCAGAAGCCCTCTCCCCCCTATTTAGAAAATATCCCAAAGATATATCCATCCCTCTCAAAAGATGATTTAGATCTACTGGCAGCGTATACTGCTACTAACATCTAACCATCTACGCCTCCCTAGCTCCCGCAGCCACCTCCGCAGTTGCCCCAACCTATGCCTGATTAAAGTGGTCAGGATCCAGCAGCTGGTGCTGTCGGTGATGGGGATGTCATATCTCCCATGAGACTGAGATCAAAAAAGTATTTTCCCAAACCTGAACATATACCTCTTCCTGAAAGTGACCCCGAGGAACAGTTCCCTTTTATGACTGTAGGGGATATCTTGTTAAAGAAAGCTCTTGATGTAGATGATATTAAACAACACTAATCAAAGATTCTCATTAAAACCAAATTTTTATTCATTAATTTACCATAAAATACTTATATCACATGAATAAAAAACTATGGGACAAGAACAGATGCACAATACCCTCCCACAATATTATAAGCCATACACATTAATAAATACAATAAAAGTCTCAAACAGATATGCTATAGCCCATGCTAAATCTATACACCGCAGTAACCCACAAAGACACGTCACAGTGGTTAATTAATACATATTCAGACACATCTGGTATACCATACCTGACTAACACTGTGGCAGCCTTCTATTAATGCCCGCAAAACAATGTGTGGCTAATGGCAATATCTAACTGCAAGGCCATAACATTTAGTAACCAAAACATCCACAGGTTGGAGGCTATTAGCCTTACCTAACAAGATCGTGTGGCAGGGGAGAGTACGGGCGCTCCTCGACGCGCATTTCGCGTATTCAGCTTCCTCAGGAGGAGTGTATGAAGATAGGGAAATAGGGGAGTTTAAAAAGGCATCCTGCACCAATAGAATTTGTATTCGGCCATCACGGGATACACGACGGCCACAGAACGGCGCATGACCAATCTCGCCCCGCCACGTCATGAGCACTTCCGCCCCCACCCCGAAGCCGACATCCGGAAGGTAATCACCTATTGATAGCCAGTTGCGAATGCCGAGCTAAAAGGAGAGAGGGCGGAAGGCAGTGGAGGGCTTAGAGCGGCCATGCGCACAAGCGGCAGCCCTGTAATACTGACAATCGAAGAAAGGGATATAGAAGAATGGGTCCTCTAACAATGCCAACATGCAATTACTACATAGTGCCAATCATGAAGCACATAAAGTGTCATATTACCACTCATTTTAAAGTGCCGCTGTGCTGTGCATGTGTCAAATCAAATAAATAAATAATTTTTTTTTTATAAACGATTCATGTGCTAATACAAATGCAACAAAATTAATAAATATACTAAGTGCAATTCACATACAAATCCAGTGCAAATGAGGGTATTATCAAAAATAAAAAAATATATGATAATTATAAATACATATCCAAAAATTGAAGCAGCACTCCAGAGATGTAAAAAACAAGTGGATCAACCTTTATTCCCCTGCAGGGGAATAAAGGTCAATCCACTTGTTTTTTACATCTCTGGAGTGCTGCTTCAATTTTTGGATATGTATAGTTGGTAAACAGCTGAGCCAGCTGATTTGGAAGGATTGCACCCGTCTTCATTTTTTGAGTGCTGCTGTATTTTTCTTTGTTTTTAATAATTATAAATAAGTATGGATTTTATAAGTCCAATAAGTGAAAAAATATATAATATAATATAATCATTCCTGTGTGTATTGTAATTTCGTATTTTTATTGTTTTATTAGTTTATGTATTTGCACATGCACTCACACTATTGAACTATTGATTCACCAAGAATCCTTGTCCACTGTTGTGGAAACTCAGGTGTTGATTAACTAATTATTGCGATGATGCGGCTTCCTGTGCATATTTGTAAGTGCTGTGACCCCGCCAATAGTGAGAAGCCAGAAGGTACCATTCCTGAATAAAGTTGTCAGAAATGACATCCTGGCCACTCCACCTGTGCAAAATCCTTTTTTTATACCAGACAAGAAACCGGACCGGCCACCAATGAGGGGTTACCAACAAATCACACAGTACTTCAGAGTAACCCCACAAAAAAGAAAACTAGATACCGCGGCACTAGAGGAGGAAAACAACAAAACAGGAAAACGAGACAAATACTCACCAAAACGTGCATAGATAGAGACCCACAGTCTGAAAATGATACACATACGGTAAAAATCTTTAACCTATCCAGCCATACTCTGACACCATCGGAAAATAACTTGCTGCAAAAGGGCCTTTCCTTTTGCCCATTCAATAAAATCAATACATTTGAGCTATTTATGGATATACAAAAATTTAGACGTAATCTTACGATAAAAAGACATTTTAGTCTAGAATCCAACACCATCCCAAATCAACCTAATATAATGGAGGAAGAATTCAAACATGTTGATGTCTGTCCCAAGTCTAACTTCTTCCCCCTACAAAGTCAAGGCTATTGTATCCCTACTTTCTTTGACCTAGTAACTACTGATCTGAAAAACATCACCAGTGAACCAAATAGGTTACAGTACAAAGGAAACCTCACCAAACAAGAACAAAAAGCACTTAAAAATTTAAAAAAGAATTAAGATTTAGTAATTCGCCCCACTGAAGGGTGGAGGGATTGTAATCCAAAACTATAATGATTACGAAAGAGAGGCCAAAAGAATCCTAAGCGATACAGCATATTACACTAAGATTACACACAACCCGTTTCGGGAAGTAAACAAAGAACTAAATAATCTCATTAAAACGGCATATGAAAAACATCATATAGACAAGAGAGAAAAAAACTTTCTATCACCCCGCAATCCATGTAATCCTTATTTTTACCATCTTCCAAAAATACATAAGTCACTAGTGAACCCCCCAGGCCGACCAATTATATCCAATACAAAATGTGCAACTAGTAAACTATCACATTATATTGACCTATACCTCCAACCATATGTTAAAAAACTCCTAAGCTACCTCCATGATTCAAGCCAATTGATAAAAGAATTGTACACAATTGATTGGCACAATACGTATGCTTTCCTTACCCTAGACGTTACAGCACTCTACTCCAACATCCAACATGAGTTAGGCATAAGCTGCATTAGGAGAGTACTAGAACGTGATATAACACTGAAACCATCACAAACCCAGTTTTTATTGGACAGCCTGCGCTTCATACTAGAAAACAACTACTTCATATACAATAATACTACATACCATCAGTGTAAGGGGACCGCGATGGCCGCGATGGGTACCCGGGTAGCACCGTCTGTCGCTAATCTATTCATGGGGCAGTTTGAAAAAATATTCATTCAGAACCACCACATATACAAAGACCAGATAATATATTTCAAAAGATACATTGATGATATCTTCATAATTTGGGATGGGGATGAAGAATCAGCAAAAAGATTCAGTGCGTCCCTAAACAATACTACTTGGGGCATAAATTTCATTCCTACTTTCAATAAAATAGAAATTGAATTTTTAGACATTGTGGTCACAAATTCTAATAACACTATATCCACCAAAACCTATTTCAAAAAAGTGGATACTAATAGCTATATCCATTTCACTAGTTTCCATCATAAAAAATGGCTATGCAATATACCGTACAGCCAATATAAAAGAATATGACGCAATTGCACCAATGACGATGACTTTTTAACTCAAGCGGACATACTCAAAAAAAGATTTGTTGACAAAGGATACCCTAAACAACTTATCAAGAATGCCCTAGACAGATGCAAAACCAATACGCAGAAAGAACATCTGAAGAGTGTCCTAAAATACCCCAACAAACAACACTACATCAACTTTATCACCCAATACAGTACGTCGAACAAATATGTTCAGACTACCCTTAAAAAATACTGGTATGTACTATTACAAGATCCGCATTTGGCATGATACCTACCAAAGACACCAAGAATCACGTATAGGCGCGCTCCAACAATTAAGAGCATTCTCGCTCCAAGCAAATTGAGACAACATAATATAATATGCTGCCGAGTGATCACACACAAACAAACTATGTTTAAGTCCAAATATAATGGCACAACATTCCCGATAAAAACCCGCCTGACATGTCAAAGCGACTATGTCATTTACCTTATTGAATGTCAGTGCGGTCTACAATATGTGGGCCGAACAACACAGCCACTGCACTGTCGGATCAACCAACACCGCTATAACATCCAAAGATTATATACTAAACATAGCCTGTCGAGGCACTGCGGTACAACAAAAGAAAAAGAAAAACATTGCTTCAAAGTTACACCCATAGAACAAATTTCTATAATATATTTATACGGGGGAAGGAAGAAACAGAAGCATGACCAGAAGTATTATCCATCTGGATATCCTAATTATATGGTCACATATATGTAGCCACCCAAAATATTTTATTTCCCTTTTCGATCTGATACCTAAAACTATTAATGCAGGCAGACCCTATGCGCTTAATAATACTATTACTGCAGGCATGACCCTATGCGCTAACTATAATAGAACGAGGACATCGGATGAATATATCGCTCCGTTACAAGAGCGTGACCGCCCCCCAACATACCATGGTACAATAATAAGATTACGACACCACTCCACACGTGCCACTGTCTCCTGTCCCCGAACATGCCGCAACTACGAGATAGCTATACTACTCTACAATAGGAGCGCGACTGCTCTAACAGCAAGATGCCGATATCGCTCCTCAACGTGAACGCAACTGTCCCTGGCCTCCGGGACAGTCTCTTTTCTCTTTCAACCTGACAGCTAAATCGCACTTGCAAAAATCACATTGTGAGCGGCAACAATACCCACCTACCTCATACTCCCCTTACCGTAGTAAGACCAATCACGCTCCTATGCGGGCGGAGATATAACCCTCACCTCCCCTACCGGCTTCATATCACTGAACAGTGAATAGCTAGCCACACATCCGTTTAACAGATGTAAATACCAACGGCAACCTTTATAATACACCTGGGAACCTTCCTCTGGACACACCCCCAGTAATCCCGCTCCCCTCCTCCTCCTCCCGTTCCTTTGTTTTTGGCACCAATACTCATAGCACATGGCTATATAAATGTTTGTAATGTGCACTTTTTTGTAATACTGTCCTGAAGAAGGTGGTACTTCACCCCTGAAACGCGTAGACCAATAAATACCATCAGATACCTTCCGTCCTGTGGTCCTTGGCGGCGCCGTTGGAATAGGTTCCGATTTTTCGTTTTTAATTTATGATTTACGTCTACTCCAACGCTCACACGATTTGAGCATAGGAAGGAACCTAGGCTGCAGCCATCCCCCCGCATGCTGGTCGGGTTCCTAATACCAGCAGAAGTCTCTACAGCTGTTGTGACTATTTCACAACAGTATCTAGTAAGCACATTACGTTATCTACCTTGTTACCATTTGTAAGCAACACCACACATGAGGTGCTGTCCTCTTTCCCTGTCTTTTTTTCTTACATATTCGAGAAGCCAGAAGAAGCGCACAGGCGCGAAGCGGCTGTTGCTTCATGCTGTGTTTGCACCGTATGTACCCCCCTCCTGCTATGGAATAAAGCGTACCCCTCGACAATCGGTGAGTGCCGTTCGTTTTAATATTTTCCTTCGCTTGAAGATACTTGCATACTTACTGCTGCTACAGGCTGAGCACCACAGTGAGGCATCACTCCTTGCTATTGGTATCCAAATTAACTATAGGTGTAGTGCCACTGGTTACCTTCTCTACATTTTATATGAAAAAATATATATATTTAGTGAAAATAAATATCATTCATAATACTAATGCATATAATTATGGATTTTATAAATCTAATAGGTGAAAAAAATATATATATATATTTAGATAAAAATAAATGTCATTCATAATACTAATGCATATAATTAGCAATATAGAGGAATTATTTATATTACGAAGCACCAGAAAAAGGCTTTGTATAGAACAAGTCTGATTATCCACAACAAATCAGTAGATCTTGAGATCCCAGGTGGAAGGAAGCTATTTTCAAACGCAGGAAACGATTTTTTAATTTATTCTAAAAAACACAAAAACAACCAATTAGTACACAAGACAGTGATCTAAAAATGAAAAACCAAAACCCCCTCATTTAAACCCCTAAAATAACAATGCCACTACTTATAAGAAAGAGCCAAAACCAAAATTCTCATTTAGCCCTATAGGAGCCACAGTATTTAGTCTGAAAATCCAACGACTCTCGATTTGTGCTAACCTTTTTCCATAGTTGCCACCTCTAATACCCAGATGGATCTTGTCAATCCCATGAAAACGAAACAGCTTTGCGTCACACTGATGGTGCAATTTAAAATGTTTAGGGATGGTTTTTAAAAGCATGATGTCCTTTTCATCCTTAGCTTTCTCAATGTCATGCACATGTTCTCGTATTCTTCTACGAAATTCTCTGGTGGTCAGTCCGACATAAATCTTGTCATGTCATAAATCTTGTCTTAACAGGTTGCGTAATAGATGACCCCTGTAGATGTACATGAAATGTAATCCCTAATCTGGAATGTACAGGATTTATCTGAATTTGTGAAATGTTTAACTTTATCAACATTAGCACAAGCTTTACATGACCCACACGGATATGAGCCACAAGTCAAAGATTTTTTTCTCTTTTTCTTATGTGTAAGGACTATGTACCAATAAGTCTTTTAGGTTCCTTGCCGTCATCAGAGGTTTTTCAGAAATGCATGACTTTAATTTTACATCTGTTTTCAAAATATTCCAATGTTTGTTAATTGAATAAATTTCCTCCCATTGTTTATTATATGTCGTGATAATACGAATCTCCTTGTCTCCTTCCTTCTTACTTCTTTGGTTTGGACAAAGTAATCTTGCTCTCTGGCTGTCTAGGGCCACCTGTGTTCCTCTCTTAATCTGTCTGTTGCTGTATCTCCTATCTTTGAATCTTTCAGTCATCTTTTTAGCTTGTACTCCAAAATCATTATCCTTTGAGCATATTCTCCTTAATCTTAAGAACTGACCTTTTGGGATTCCATTTATTGTAGCTTTTGGATGAGCCGAGCTTGCATGCAATACTGAATCGACAGCTGTTTCTTTTCTAAAGATATTCGTCTGCAACTTCCCCTCTTGATCCACCTCGATCTTCAGGTCCAGGAAATCCAGATCTCGTCCTGCACGAAAGGTAAGCTTGATGTTAAAAAAGTTGTTATTTAATATTTGTTTGAATTCTTGGAGTTCTTCTATCGTGCCATCCCATATAAACAGGATGTCATCGATATATCTCATTAAATTGTGAACCTTATCACTGTATTTGATAGGTTCCTCTTAAAAAATCTTTCTCTCCCAAGCCCCCAAAAAGAGGTTGGCATACGAGGGGGCACATGTGGCCCCCATCACCACTCCTTGTGTTTGCAAATAGTATCGATCCTTAAAAACAAAAAAGTTAGGATTCAGTATAAACTCCAGGAGTTGCAACACAAATTTATTAAAAATGGGCTCTTGATTATTACTTTTTAGAAACTCAGCTGCCGCTTTTAATCCATCTTCATGTTTAATACATGTATACAATGATTCAACATCAGCGGTCACAAGAAGCATATCGTCAGACATCTGTATTCCCTCCAGACGATTCAAAACAGCTGTGGAATCCTGGACAAAAGAAGGTAGGCTCGTTACTTCTGACTGTAGAAAATAATCTACATACCTGCTGATATTTTCACTCAGGCTTTCATTACCTGCCACAATAGGGCGACCTGGTGGATCTAGGCTGTCCTTGTGCACTTTAGGAATAATATAAAAGGTGGCAACCTTTGAATATTGCTTTGATAAACATTCTTTGACCGATTTAGAAATTATGTTTTTATCAGCTGCAACATCTAAAATTCGGTTTAGTTTATCCTGAAATACCAAGAGTAGATTATTAGGTAATATGCAATAACATTTTTTGTCTCTTAACAGCTTAAAGGCTTGTCGTTCATACATGTCTACAGGCCATATTACTGTGTTCAAATGAATTAATTCTTCCAAGGCCTTAAACTCTGATTTCAGTTATTAGGGGACATCTTTTTCTCAAGTCTACCCAGCTCTTTACTCACCATCTTAACAAAAATTTCTATAGCTGGATAAAGGTTGAAGGATGGAAAGACCTGTGATTTTTTCAAAATTTCCTTTGGAATATTACATATTTTCTCAGGCTCTTTACATTCATTCTCCTTAATTAGATCCTCCAATATTTTTAAAACTTCCTTTTCTTCCTCCGTTTCATACCAATCATCATTTCTTTTATTTGTATGTAGTTTTTTTTAAAGGAGCTTTCTTTCGAATAGATGGAATTATTGTTGAAAATGAAAATATTGGATTTATTAATGTGTATAACTTATAATATTGTGGGAGGGTATTGTGCACCTGTTCTTGTCCCATAGTTTTTTATTCATGTGATATAAGTATTTTATGGTAAATTAAGGGTGTGTTACACTCCTGTAGGGACCGTTATTGTGAAGTATGTAGATGATATTAATAAGATTGTCAAGCACTGCCCTAAAACCTCTTCATCTTCATTTGGGACGTTTCATTATTTGAAGAGAGCTTGTAAAGGGAGATGTCGGACACAGGAGGATATGCGCCTTATAATAAATGTTGGGCACAATTCCCTCTGGGATTGGAGCAAAGTTCCCTCTATAAGCACTATAGAGCCCCCGAGTACCCCGGCTGGAAATCATAAATTAAATACTGAGGTGGGCATAGACACAATGTGGGAAGAAATTAATTGTGAAATGGAGAGGTGTTTTCAGATTAGGTCCTCGCTGCCGACTGCTGTAGCCTGTAAAAAAAAATCAGGAGAGTCTGTTATAGACTTTTGGAAAAGGTTTAATGAAGTTTGGACTCTGGAGGAAGGAATGAGTATTCAGGATAATATGCATTCTATGCTCATTCAGACTTTCCTTATCAATCTACAGCCACATCTCCAGCTTACTGTTAAACCAATGATCTCCGAATGGCCTAGTCTTATAAAAGATCAATTCCAAAATAAGTTAATGGAAAAAGATGCGGCTGTTTATTTTGAAATGGTGAGACCTAAAGAGGCCCATTTTCAAACTCAGGATAGGAATTGTCCCACAAATCAGCCCAATAAGGGAAGAGGCAGTAGAAGGCGTAGAGGTCAATTCTCTGGGAAAGGGGGGTATAATAGAACTCGTCCTGCAGGTTGCTTTAATTGTGGTAAGAATGACCACTGGATCAGTCGATGCCCTTAACCACTCAGACAACATGCCCCAAATGATACCCAAGCTCAAGGCTCCCAACCATATCCACAAGCTCAAATCCGAGATCTTTCCCCACCACTGCCATAGCCCCAGAATAATACCCCTCACTTTCCCGTAGCCTGGGGAAGGCAGACATCACAATGAGGATGCCCGGGGGACAGTCTTCCAGCATTCACTCCCATCACAAACCATTATAAGGAATCACCACTGATAGTGTTAACCATAGAGGGATGTCCACTCCCTTTTCTTGAAGACTCTGGTGCTACTAGTAGTACTATATGTGAGGATTATTATAGTGGTCCAAGAGAGAATGCTGAGCTCTCTGTGAGAATTAATGGGATACTGACCAGATCTTACAAAACTCCTCCTCTCTCAATCAAACAGCCATACAATCACTAGTCAATGTTCACACACAGTTTTAGGATCATTTCAAATTGTCCTGTGAATTTATTAGGGAGAGATTTGTTTGTTCTGTTAAGGTTAAAGTTAGGGATTAGCAAGACGGGACACCTACATGTCACATCCTCAGTTATGCCTATTTATGTACCAATAGGTAATTGTTTTCTATATTTGGAATGCCAACCACAGGATCCGCTACTTGACCAGGTGCCTCCTGAGGTTTGGGCAACTACTGACCAAGATATTGCCATTATCTCTTGTACACCATACTATATAAGGCAATGCTTAAGCTCGGCGCTGCACCTGTTTATATTAAACAATACACCCTTTCCACAGAAAAAGAAAAGGGGATTGAGCCTATGTTGATGGAATTCCTAGAGGCAGGGGTATTTGAGGAAATTATTTCCCCCTATAATACACCTATCAACCTAGTGAGAAAGGCTGACAATACCTTTAGGTATCTTAGAGCAGTAAATGCACAGATCATACCCATAGCCCCTGTGGTTCCAGACGTACCATCTCTTCTATCAGCTCTTCCTGCCCATGCAGAGTTTTTCTCTGTTATTGATTTAAAGAATAGTGTTGAGCGCGAATATTCGAATAGCGAATTTTTTTAGCGAATATCGGCACTTCGCTAATTCGCGAATATTTCGAATATAGCGCTATAAATTCGCTATTTCGAATATTCGTTTATTTTTGTTTTTTTTTTAGTTATATTTTTTTCTTTCCCTCTTCCCAACAGTAGTTCTTACCTGTCCTGAGGATTCCTGGCTTCCTGGCTGCTCTAGTCAGTGCCCATTGCCGCTTCTGCCGACTTCCGTGCTCATGGAGCGTCCCCATCCTTGGGAACGTCTCCATATACTAAAATGTACTGTCGGATTTGAGGAATTACGTTGAAATCGCAATGCGATTAATTCAAGTTATATTAATCGCATTGCGATTTCAACTTAGAGCTGGGTTTATAATGGGTCAGCTTGCTAGAATGAACGAAGTTAACGAATATGGAATATAGCAGCACTGCTAAGTTGAATTCGCAATGCGATTAATTTAACTTAAAGTAATCGCATTGCGATTTCAACTTAGCACTGCTAGTGCCACTGCTATATTCCATATTCGTTAATTCTAGCCTATGTAAGATAGCAGTGCTAAGTTGAAATCGCAATGCGATTACTTCAAGTTAAATTAATCGCATTGCGAATTCAACTTAGCAGTGCTGCTATATTCCATATTCGTTAACTCGTTCATTGAATCGTTAACTTCGTTCATTCTAGCAAGCTGACCCATTATAAACCCAGCTCTAAGTTGAAATCGCAATGCAATTAATATAACTTGAATTAATCGCATTGCGATTTCAACGTAATCCTCAAATCAGACAGTACATTTTAGTATATGGAGATGTTCCCATGGTGATGGGGACGCTCCATGAGCAAGGAACTTTATGGTTGGCTTGGTAGAATTAGCGAATAGCGAATATGACGAATGTATTCGTCATATTCCTCAAAACGAAGATAACGAAGTATTCTACATCTTCGTTTTAGCAACCTATTCGTCAACCTCGCTAATTCTAGCAATCAAATAGGAAGGTTGACTATAGAGACAGCTGTGTTAAATTCGCTATGCGATTTATTTTATATATTTTTTTAATAGAATAATTATATTACTTGATATAATTATTATAATTATTCTATTTATTAAAAAATATATATAAATAATCGCATAGCGAATTAAACACAGTTGTCTCTATAGTCAACCTTCCTATTTGATTGCTAGAATTAGCGAGGTTGACGAATAGGTTGCTAAAACGAAGATGTAGAATACTTCGTTATCTTCGTTTTGAGGAATATGACGAATACATTCGTCATATCCGTCATCTTCGCTATAATTCTAGATATGAAACCAATAGGAAAGTAGCCTTAAGTTAAAATCGCAATACGCGATTATTTAAATCGCATATTAATCGCGGTAACTAGAATAATGACGAATATTCGATTTCGACGAATATGAAACGAATATTCATTCGAATATTCGCGAATTTCGTCGAAATCGAATATGGCACCTGCCGCTCATCACTATTAAAGAATGCATTTTTTTCGGTCCCAGTGGACAAGGAGACACGGCCACTCTTTGCTTTCACATGTAAATTTCGCCAGTATACTTGGTGTAGAATGCCTCAGGGTTATGTAGACTCCCCAGTAGTCTATTCCATTGTCCTCCAAGCTATACTACGCCCTTGGACTGCTCCTCATGGTTCTGTCCTTCTTCAATATGTGGACGATCTCCTCATATGTAGTTCTACTTGGGAGGTTTGCCAGGCAGATTTATTACTGTGGTTATGTGATAGTGGTCATACATTTTTTGGAAAAAATTATAATGGTGTATGGACAGTGTTGAATACTTGTGCTTTGTTATTAGTAAAGGTGAGAGGAGAATCAGCCATGCCAGAATTACTGCCGTAATGGGTTTGCCCCGCCCACAAACCAAGAAAGACATGTTAACCTTTCTTGGCATGATTGGTTACTGCCACCAATGGATTGCTGATTGTTACTACTATGATAATATTCTGAGACAAGCCACTCATACAGATATGCCTGACTTCATTATATGGTCTGATGAAATGTTACAAGCTTTTAGTCATTTGAAAAGTGCAATGGTTTCAAGTCCTGGTTTGGGCCTACCCGACTATGGCGTGATGTTTCACTTATTTGCCAGGGACAATTGTAAAACCATGGTGGGAGTCCTGGCGCAACAACATGGAGGCAAATTCCGCCCTGTTGCCTTTTTCTAAAAGGTGGTTTCCGTACAGGTTCAGGGCATGCCTGCCTGTCTCAGGAGTTTTGCAGCTTATCGGCAAAGAGGGGAAACCATGTATTCCAGTTGCAAGCGCCCCAATTTTAATTGCACAATATCACGGTCTTGGGCATAGGGAGCACAGGCAACCACTGACCTCATTCGGAGAGATTTTTTTATACCACATCTTAGGTCAAACGTACAATCTTATGTTTCACGGTGTATTATATGTCTCAGAAACAACCCAAATAATTCAAAGAAGGCCCAACTCTAGCATCTCAATTATCCAACTTCACCATTCACTCACTTACAAATTGACTTTACCCATATCCCAAAGACAGGAAGTAAGCAGGAGTATGCCCTTGTAATTGTAAACATGTTCTCTAGATGGCCGGAGGTTTTTCCCACTACCAATGAAACCACACAAACTGTGCTAAAAATCTTGTTACAAGAGATCATCCCCAGATGGGGGTGTCCTGTTCAAATTAACTCAGATAATGGCCCAGCTTTTGCGTCCAGGGTATGTAAAGAGCTTTCCAAAGCCCTTAGAATAGAACTGGAAATTCCACCTCCCATATCACCCAGAGAGTTAAGGAGTAGTAGAAAGGATGAATCGAACAATTAAAGAAAAAATAAGGAAAATAACTGGAGGCACATTTACTAATTGGAAAACGTTCTTACCTATAGCCCTAGCAGAAATAAGGATGCAGCCTAATAAGAATACTGGTTACTCACCATTCAAGGTCCTAATGGGAAGACCTTTCCCCACCCCTTAGGGTCCAAAAGCCCCCGTCTGAGGAAACTTGTAGAAACTTTAGATCAAATTGAACAAAATGTTTCTCGTGCCTCTCCCTCTCTCCACAGGAACCTATGCATCCTTTCCAACCAGGAGATGTGGTGATAGTCCAGCACCTGGCAAAAGGACGAAAACAGATTGAGTTCCCGTTTGGACCACCCACCCGAGTGGTAGCAGTCACCAGAACAGCGATTCTCACAGAAGAGGCTCCAATCTGGATTCACGCTAGCAGGATAAAAAGGGTCCCAGAGGCTACCTCTCTGGTGACGGATAAAGACAAAGAGGGTGAAGTAGGTGTGAAATCCCTGAACAAAGAGGGGAGCTCAGAAGAAGTTCTCCTGAAAAATGCCTTGCCACGGGCTGAAGATAATGACCCCACACTATTCTGGGAGATTTGTTTGTCTGCTGATAATTATTAGTATTTGTATTTTCTTGCCAGTCTGGCTTATTACTACGTATATTTATCACCCAGAGGAGAGGAGTTTCTTCTGTGGTGCACTAAATAATCGGACAGTACATAAAAGAGCTCAGGAACAAGATCCCTTTGCTTCTGGCCCCTTTTATTCTGAACAGAACAGTATAGTTAGAATGGCAAATGCTCTAAATGTTAGTTCATTGTGCCTTAAAGACTTACAGAGCCCACGGGATCTTATACAAACATGTGTTATTGCTGTGCCTATACCCGATGAATCCCTCCTTGAAGTTTGGTCAATAGCTAACAATACACAATCTTTTAATCCCTTCTATGACCTCTGTGGGGAGTGCCAGAAATTAGGAGATAACCGGGATAATATTAGGATAATTACTATCAATGTGACTGCAGTAGAGACCCGTTTCACCTTTTCCCAGGATATGACTTTATATGGTGATGGTAGAGACATAAAAAGTGGATTACCTAAGAATATTGTATATGATTACATTGACGACACCTGTAAAAAGGATATTAGGCTTGCTAGCTCCTGAATAATTCCATGAGTTGTAATAAGACCATTGTGAATCCTAGTTTTATCTATAATATAATGCTCCATAAGGGATGGTTTTTGTCTTGTGGTAACAGCACTTTCAATTACATTCCTGATAATGTTATTGGAGGTCCCTGTGCGTTATCCAGGCTGACTTTGGCCCTTCCCAGTCAACCCCCTATCAGGAGAGCTCACAGATCGGTTAGCAAGACTTTATCAGAAGACTCTGGCTCTACTTTTCCCCTTTTCAGCTATGCAGAATATACAAGTTTGGGCACCTCTATATTAGGACTGCCCGGAAATGGCTATATATAATACTCATATTATAAATTCTATTGCATGTACCTTGGCTAAATATCTGAATCATACCTCTATCGCTTTATCAGACATACTTTTAGATCTACAAGGAATAAGAGGAGCAGTGCTATAAACTAGGTTTGCTGTAGATTATCTGATACTTAAACATAATATAGGATGTCAAGATTTTAAAGGAATGTGTTGCTTTAATCTATCTGACCATTCCAGATCAATCCAGTTCCATGTTCAAGTGTTACATGAAATTGCTAATAAGATTAAGAAGGATGTTGTTGATTCATCCTCCTCGTGGGACTGGTTATTGAGCTGGCTGCCGGATTTAAGTTGGTTAAGAACATTATTTATCAGTATTATAATTATACTTGATTCCTTGATTATCATATGTTGTTGTATTCAATGTATTCCTTCTCTCATTCAGATGTTTTGTGCAATGTGTCCAAAACCCACAGATCCTGGACAACCATATGCTACTTACCTCTCTTTGAGAGAAAGAAGATAAGTCATATTCATGACTTAAGAGCAGATTGAAGGGTTAAATCAAGCAAGCCATATGCTATGTAGTGAGGAGTTAAATAAAGAAATGCTATTTGATCTGTACCAATGACATCAGTCAAGTATGTTTGCATTAGCCTATATAGGGAATTGTTTGTACTCAGCAACCTTGTATATGTAAACCACACCTGTTAATGTTTGTTAGAATGAATGTATATAAGACTGAGACTACACAGATAAAAATTAGAGTTATTTGTACTGAGACTAGAAGCGTGTGTCAGTGTCTCTTTGAAATATACTCTCCAGGCGTCTGAAGGGAAAGCAGGGTGCAGAAGAAAGACCCTTTCAGCCATATTCAGAAAAAACTGCATAACAATTTGTGGGGTGCTTTTCGTTGGAACATTTTTTTTCATTTTCATAGTCGGTTTCTAAATTCTATGAAATGCTTGTTAGGTCCAAGTGCTCACTACACCTCTCAATAAATTCCTTGAAGGATGTAGTTTCCAAAATGAGATCAAATTTTTTGCATTTCCACTGTAACAGTATCTCAGCATCTCCTCAAAGGCCATATGGTGCCCAAACAGCAGTTTATATCCTCATATGGGATGTTGCCGTATTCGAGAGAAAATGCTAAACAAAAATCTCACCTATATTTTAATGAGCATGTGTGCAGAAGAAAATTATGCTATAAGTAAGACCGGATGGTCTGAAACACATAAGCATCTTTTGTACTGACTTCACTGAATTTTTTTTTTTTTATTCATAGTAAAAAAGTTAATGCAGACTCTATCTGGTTGCTGGATAGTCCTTTTCCTTCCTAGAGATGTTATTGAGTTAGTCTGAGAAATCAGGAAAAGAACAAATACTGTAGCAGTGCTATACAGATACATTTTATTGAATACCTTTTTGGCTATAATAAATTTGAATTACATGCAGTTTTAAAAGTATTTATATCCAGGGGCTGGTCTAAAAATTGTGTAATATTTTTCATGGGCTGACCTTTTAAGGGTCCTAACTCCAAGTATGACTAAATAACCAAATGTATATATACTAGTAGTGTTCTCTCAAGATGCTAAACAGGTTAATCAAATGATAGACTGCTCTTTTATATTAATTTTGCCCTGTGATCTCAGGTCAGTTACATGACATTTCCTTAAATGATTATTAACTTTTCACACAGCTTTGCATAAATCAATCATACAAGCAACCACAAGAAACTTTGTGATATGTCTTATCAGTGAGAATTGTCTAGCCCTCATATTATCAGCCGCTTACCTCCCTCCTCTCTTGCTTATCGATTTTCAATTTGAAAAATGATTTTGGGTAGGTTCACACTGACTTTTTTGGAGGAGGATTTAAGGTAGATTTTACTGCATGTTTTCAGCCAAAGCCAGAAGTGGATCTAGCAGGATTATTTGTCTGATTCCTTTTGAATCCACTTCTGCTTTTGCCTTAAAAACCTACAGGAAAATCTGCCTCAAAACCTCCTCCAAAAAACTCAGTGTGAACCTACCCTTAATCCCATGCAAGATGGACCAGCTCTGCAGGAGGATCATATTGCACATACCAATGCAAATCTATAAATAGGGGAGGGGGGGGAGTGAGCAGGAGAACAAACAGACCAGCAGAGTGCTGGAACTTCATTGATTGAGATAAAAACCTACTAAATGCATTATTCACAATCACAAAGGTTAGTACCTCTCTGTACTGTTCAACATGATCCCAGGGCTGCTTCTGAGTGTAAAAGAGTGTATGCAGTGGAAAGTAGCCAGCCTCCACCCACTATGTTTGACAGAACTGCAAACTAGACATTCACTATGCACCGAGGAAAACTGCTAAAAATGCCAGATACAAGTGATATCATGGCAAGAAATAATGTCATTCTTCATGTGCATGCAGTGTACTATTAATTAATGCAAAATATATTGAAAGGTAATTATTGACACTTCAAGTCAAGTGGTCTACAGTTTATGGGTGTTTAACTATTTATCTACTCAAGGAGATGAGACTTCAGTACTTTGATACCTGACAAAAAATAAAAAATAAATAAACAACAAAATTTATTTATAAATATATAACTACATTTATTTGCAGGTTTTACTTCACAAACAAAGGCAAGAAATAATTTTGCATATTTCTCAGAACATAAACAAATTCAGACATTGTTTTTGCATTTTCTAAGAATGAACTTTTACTTTACATATAGACACATTTTGCTATACAGGTTAAAATTCTACAAAATACATTGCAGTAACATTCTTTTCTTTTGCATTGGGTTTCTATGAGCAAGGTATTTTATTGTGTTCACACAGTAGACACATACAAATTTTTCCAATTTAACATTCAATGTTCTAGGAGATTCACATACAATTTTGGTACCTACATAAATATGGATATTTGGCTCACAGTCGTACAACAATATTTGCTATGATGTACAAGGGGGCTGTCTACCATACAATAAATGTGCACATCTTAGTGCACTCAGATAGAGAACTAATATTGCATTGCTATATCTTGTATCAAATGGCAAATTCAGCTTTGTTCATGTGACAAGTAGAGATGAGTGAAGTTTTCAAAAATTAGATTTGGATGCTTCGCCGAATTTTCCCCCAAAATTTGATTTCATCTGAGTTAATTCGTCATGAAGCGCATTATAAATGAGCTATTTCTCAGCCTGCAGGGAGAGTGTATCTCCATGTAAATCACTATGCATCGCAGAAACACGCTTAGCTAGTCCATTTTAGTAGTAAAACTGTTACCGTGCATGTGGAAAGGGTCACTCTTAGATTCAGATAACACTTTACTTATTTGGTCAGTTATAGGTCAAAAACAATGTTAGCTTCAGGTATAACATGCTTAACCCTGCAATGGCCAAAGATTCTACTATACAGTGTGTTGAGGAAGGGTTGAAATATATATATATATATATATATATATATATATATATATATATATATATATATATATATATATATATGTCCCCTTATAGAATATGTCCCCTTTCATATATATATATCCCATATATGCCCCCTCTTTCCATGGCCCCTTTTATCTTATCAACTTGATACAGGCCAGTGTTTAGCCTGTAGGCCATGGCTTGCATTGTTATTTGTTAAATCGCCCAACTGTCCCTGGGGGGTAGTTAGCATAGAGACGATAACTAGGATGTGGGTCCAGGACAGGAGATTGCAGACTTTATGGCACCTTTTGATCAGCACATGGCTTACATGCTAAACCTGTTTCCTTCTCCCCCATCTTTGCCCATGGCCAAACTACCTGGGGGGAGGGCTCACAAGGTAGATTCGTCTTCAGTGGAGTGAGGTTATATCCCAAAACCTCATATGAAGGCATGCGACTACAGAGGAGAGGTCTTCTGAACTTGGCTCCTGACTGAGAAGGACACACACAGATGGAACCTGAAGATGGCTGAGTACCCCCAACCCCTGCCCTGATTTCCCAGATCCCTACATTCCCATGTACCCCTTCCCTGCCCAGCAGCATCAACTCCTGCTGATGTGTACCCCTTAAGCTGCAACCCTTAACCAGCCCCGCAGTACCCCAGCCCAGGACCCTTGCAGTGCCCAGCAGCCCTGTAACCCTGAACCCCTTCAAGGCTTCTGTGTGCAGAGTGACCCCTGCACCTCTGGACTGCATTGTGATATTGCCGTAGGGACAGTGTGAGTAGCCAGGTGGGTTGGTTACTGCTGTAATGTATGTTACTGTAATTGTATAGCTAGTTTGTGGGGTGGAATTGGAATTGTATGTAGAATAGTTAGGAATATTGTATGTGTAGTAGTGTTGTAATTGACTGACTGTATTACTGTGTGGCTATAAATATATATATTCATATTCCCTTGTATATGGATATATATAATTATAGACTATAGACGTGTATTGTGTTAATAAATATCTAAGCACAGCGTGTAGTCTTTTGTTATCGTAGGCGCCACAGTATATAGTAGCAGTGTAAGTCGTACGTAGTTGGGTTCAGTGGATAGTGTAAGGCAAAAGGAGGTAAATAGATCTTTATGTAAGGTATAAATAGGCAGAGATTCTACTATACAGTGAAACAGCGGTCTCCTTTTACACCGTCTGCTGATGGCACAAAGATTGCTAGATAACCTGTTCTGTTACAAGCTGATGCAAGTAGTGGCCCCATGACTGAGTGGACAGGGTGACAACTGTAAATTTGTGTTGACATCACTGTTTATTTTTCCCTTCTCATCTTTTAGAAGAATAACCCCCAAAAAACAGATCCTGTTAGTATTTGGTCAGTAATTGATCAGTATCATCCCTAACCTAACCACAGTGTTTATCCCAGCCCTAACTCAACTCTTCAACCTATCACTAACCTCTGGTCTCTTCCCCTCTGCTTTTAAACATGCTACCATTACACCCATCCTCAAAAAGCCTTCATTTGACCCATCTTCTTTGTCCAGTTATCGCCCCATATCCCTTCTTCCATATGCCTCAAAGCTACTTGAGCAACATGTCCATTCTGAACTGTCCTCTGACCTCTCCTCCTGCTCCCTCTTTGACCGGCTACAATCTGGCTTCTGACCCCACCACTCAACCGAGACTGCCCTCACCAAAGTCACCAATGACCTACTACTTGCCAAAACCAAAAAACATTACTCTGTCCTCCTTCTCCTTGACTTGTCCTCTGCCTTTGACACTGTCAACCACTCCCTTTTGTTGCAAACGCTCTCATCTCTTGGCATCACTGACCTGGCCCTCTCTTGGATCACATCATACCTCACAGACCGGACATTTAGCGTCTCCTACTCTCACACCACCTCCTCGCCTCATTCCTTCTCTGTTGGTGTCCCGCAAGGCTCCGTCCTAGGACCCCTGCTCATCTCTATCTACACCTTCGGCCTGGGACAGCTTATAGAGTCCCATGGCATTAAGTATCACTTTTATGCTGATGACACACAAATCTACCTCTCTGGTCCAGACATCCACACCTTACTATCCAGAATCCCACAATGCCTATCTCGCATATCCTCCTTCTTCTCCTCTCGCTTTCTAAAACTTAACATGGATAAAACAGAATTCATCATCTTAATTCAAATAAATAATAATAATAAATAATAATAATATTGGTAAGCCCATGGAGTGGATCCAAAACAGAAATTACACATAATGGGAATATTTGCATGTTTTCTGGGTTTTGGATCCACTCCTGCTTTTGGCTTCCAAATTATGATCAAATCCTGACCGTGTGATAGAGGCCTAATGCTCAATTTGCATGAATTTTGGCAATTTGCTTCTGAAATCGGTTTTATTCAGATGAAAAAATGTCTTGCATGCAGGACTTTAATAGCCTCTATCACATGGTCAGTATTTGGTCAGTTTTTTGCATCAGTATTTTATCAATGTTTGTAAGTCAAAAACAGGAATGTGTCCAAAACAAAGATAACATGTGATAGAAATATTTGCGTGTCTTCTTTGTTTTCAGCAGGTGTGTGGCAGCATCAGAATAGTGGCTGAAACATGTGGCCAGAAGTAACGGGCCAGTTTTCACAATGCTCTGGCATGGCAGCACACTGCATAACATTACTGCAGAATGATCTATTCTAATGCATCAGTCACCGATGTGCGGAAATCCTGGCTGATCCACTCCTGATTTATCAGTTGAAAGGCTAGTTTACTTTGGGGTAATGCACTTGTGTATCTATGAAACAAGGTAGACACCCCAATAACTGTTATATTACATAGGTTAATAACCCCGCTATGAGAATGAAGGTGTGATAGAATTGCTTATATATGAAATCATGTGGGCACACCAATAACAGCTATATTGCACAGGTTATTCACCCCAATTTGAGAATTAAGGCCTAATGGAATTTTTTATCTATTAAACAAGGTAGATACCCCAATAACAGGTATATTACACAGGTTATTTACCCCAATATGAGCATGAAGGTATAATATAATTGCTTATTGATTACACAAGGTGGGCACCCCACTAAAACAGTTATATTACACAGGTTATTCACCACAAAATAAGAATCAAGGCCTAATGAAATTGTTTATCTATGAAACAAAGTGGGCACCCCAATAACTGTTATATTAGACAGCTTATTCACCCCAATTTGAGAATAAAGGTGTAACAGAATTACTTATCTATTAAGCAAGATGGGCACCTTAATAACAGTTATATTAGACATCTTATTCACCCCAATTTCAGAATCAATGCGTAACAAAATCTATTAAGCAAGGTGTGTGGGGGGCAATAGCAGGTATTAGGGATGAGCGAATCGACTTCGGATGAAACATCCAAAGTCGATTCTCATAAAACCTCTTTCCAATACTGTACCAATCAAGGTGTAATAGATTTGCTTATCTACTAAACACTGTTCAATTAGATATCTATGTGCCCTACTCAGGGGATTGAAGCAAACTGCACTATCCCCTATTGATCGCTTCAGCTTACAGAGCCTGCACTGTGTTGCAGTCTACCTATGACCTCCCTACAGTGTCTGTATAATCTCCCTTTGATCTATCTACACTGTCCCTATCCCAGATTATACTATTAAAAGCCTTGTAAAACCTTTACCTATCATTTTCACGTCTCTCCCTGTGCTCAGTTCACCATAAAATTGCAGGGAACAGGCAGGATGAGGCTTTTTATAGGACTGTGAACATCAATGGAGTTGGCTTTCTGCTGATTGGCTGGCTGCACCACATTATGGGGGATCCTTCGTTCCCGGGTTTCTTACTTTCACTTTGTAACATGTGCATCAGCCATTTTAGAAAAAAATCTGATTGTTACCACAAAGCAAGGGGAATTTCGGATTTGTCGCAAATCAAATTTTTCCTAAAATTCACATTGAATTCCACTTTGTTAACACCACAATTATAATTTGTCATTAGCTATCAATTGGCTATAGGCTTAGTTGTACTTAACATATGGATTTAAAGTAGGCAAAATCACACAGCAAATACAAGACACACCATATGACTCTCTTTACAACGCATTAATGGCTTCCTTTTAGTGTATTCACTGCAAATAACTCCCAATGTATACATTAATCTGAGGTCTGTGAAGGCTGCCATACAGTATACTGTGCATAGTATGAAACAGGCACTAGTTCATACCTTTTTCAACATATACATAGCTGGTAGAGACAAAAAGGACATTGTTTTGGCCTCCATTGGGCAAATGGAGTTGTATGGATACACTTAACCTGTACAGAAGGAGCTTTTCCAAACATGATGACCAGAATCACAAATGCTATGTGAACACAGCCATGTTCTAATTCTACAAATCCTAGACTAGACATTAAATTCATTGACTAAAAACCTTATAAACTCCTATGAGGTGAAGGAGCATTTTGAAAAGTATATGCACACATGTAGAGGAGGGAGGCCAAACACTTCAACAGAATCTTTTGTAAAAGAAATTTAAAAAAATGAAAAAGATAAACTTTATGCACACAGCATTCTCTGTTCTACAGTGTCCTCCTGGCCTTCACATGAAAGATGAACATCCTTCCGTGTACTGAACTACCAGAGTGACATTTGGCCTAGGTTGAAATGTACACATCTGGTTAATGGCCTCTTTTTGGCATTGGGAGTCTGGGTTTGTGTCTCTATAGTGACTTAAATTTTTCTCCTCTTCGGTCATAGGATGTTTGGAGAAAGCAGCGTTGAATGTGGTGTTATCTGGTGGTTTACGTGTAGCCAAGCAAATCTTAGTAGATCTTGAGGAAATTCTATTATTGGAGCTTTGGGGTTCACTACTGCAATTAAGAAGAGCAATAAAGCATCTGTAAAACTGAAGAAAGAAAATAGGATAAGTATTGTTTTACAGAACGGAGAATAGCAAAAAACACATTTCATACATCTAATTTTGTAAATTATATAATTGATTGGATATTTGTACACAACGGGTCATATATTAGAATAATCTTGTCATCTGGTTTTTCACTGGAGAAATCACCACTTCTAAAGTGTAACCTCACTTTTTCCAGTGATACAACTTCATTAGTAACAGTTAAAAATAAATGTATCCTGTGAAGAGAATAGTATAAGAAATCCCAAAGTTCATTGTCCAAGTGGAAAGTTTTTGCCCTGAAATATGCAAATCAGCTCTTAGCAAGCTCTGCCTTTAATACCACCAGATGTAAGGCAGCTATCCTATAAGTCAATTTTCAACCTTTTAAACATGCCTTGAGACATGACTTGGATAATAACTAAGCCAAAACCTCATCTGTGTTTTGGGGTGATTGCCCCTCATTAGTGCAGAGCAGAGAATACTGGATTAACTTGGTGTATCCCCCAAATCCTGACTTATGCCTGATGAGAAGCAATCAACCCAAAACAGCTGTCTACTAATTAGGTGCAAGTTTAGTTTTTATCCAAGTCATGTCTCAAGGCATGTGTAAAAGATTGTACATCAACTATAGCTACCTCACATCTGGTGGCATTAGAGGCAAAGCTTGGTAAGATCTGATTTGCATACACTTTTCCCAGAATTCCAAAGGAGCATTGCCCAGCCTTTAAGACTTTTTATTACTAGATACAGTATTCTCTGCACTGAAGTAAAGAATTGTTACGCATAATTTTTGCTTCAGTTCCACTGAACCTATTTTGTGGGGTTTTAAAATGTGTCACATACAGTAATACAGCACTTCTTCAAGTACCTTTCTCAGTGACACATTCATAGATCACAGATTTGCAAATCACTAGGGTGTATAAGTGTCTCCAAATGTTTAAACTAGTTCTCCATTTAAATTTATATCTAGAAAGATCTAAATATAAATTTAAAGCTGTTTGTCGACAGCTATTCCTTTAAACAAACATATAAGCATGTACGCTCGGCTCAGCTGAGAGTGAATATGTTCTGAATAGAGAGTAGGGCGTACGCCACTGTCAGACAGCTCTGGTGGAGGTTTATTAAAAGGATCTGGCATGTTGAAATTAAAAAGCCCAACATCTGCCATTAGGGGAAAGTCAGAATACCCTCATGCACATTACCTGTTTGGACAGTCCCACTGAAATTGGTGGGTTCAGCCAACCTTAATTAGCCACGTTAAGATTGGGAATGGCATAGCTTGATAAGCTGCTCATCCTTGGCTCCTGTTGGTACACTAAGGGCCCCTTTACGTAGGTGGATTATCAAGCCAATTATCAGGAATGAGTGCTCGTTCCCGATAATAGCCTGCTGTTAATTTGCCACCAATAACCATACAAATAAGCAAAATATTGTTTATGTGGCCCATAAAATAATTTGTGGGCCTGTGTAAATAGGGATGCCGTGCCAACAAACAAGTAGTAGCAATCATTAATTCCCATACAAAACAGATGATTGCTGCATCTAAATTCACGTAAATGATTAAGCAATTATCAGGAACAAACAGTTTGTTCCCAGTCATTGCACTATGTATTGGCCATGTGGGTCCTAACAGTCAACCTCCTTGCAGATCTTATATGACAGCCTCTGGTAGCCCAGATTTTTAGTCAAAATGTACCTAGAATCCCTGTTTATTTAAGTTTATACATCAAGTTAGATTTGCCACAGTGCTAAAAATAGGCAAGGATGCTTTACTGGACTTTATTAGTGAAGTTTTTTTGTCTTTTCTCGTGAATTTAGTATAATCTTTCAAAAAATAATTTAGGTAGAAAGCCTCCACAAATAGTTTTAGATAAAATGTTTCATTTATTAGAAATATATTCAGATTCACTCAGCTTGGCTTTAGAGAAGTTATCTTGTTTAAACAGTATTGCATGTCAATCACACAAAGCAATTATTATCAGTAATATGTAGCAATGAGCAAATTCCGGAAAATTGGTTTCAGGTCTACTTTTTCCAAATAATATATGTGCTTCAATCTCCATAAAATGATGTGTGCAACAACTCTCTCGCTCATCCCTCTTCCCTCTGTGTTTGGGCCAATCTGTTAAAATAATATTTAAAGGCTATGTACACCTTTGGGGGCTTTTGTATTATTAGATTGTACTTAGTTTGAGCTAAAAATAATTTTTTTCATTTGGTCAATTTTGAACCCCTGTCTTTGTGCAGGCTTGAGTTTCTCTAGTAGCAGGATCTGAATTGCAGCTCAGATGACAGCTCCTTATCTCTGCTCTCTTACATTATAAACACTCATTATAGCCCAATTCCTATTTTACTGACAAGAATGTGGCTTAAAGGCTATGGACACCTTTGTGCACTAAAAATCAATAACCTCATATCTTACTGTAACGCAGCACATAATAAAATTGCACTTGTTTGTTTACTGGTATCAGCTTTGCTTCACATGCACGCAGAAATGCTCTTCTATGAGTTTTGCTAACTGCTATCATCTCCTGAGAGGCTTTGTGGGTGTTCCTGCTGATTTCACATGCACCAGCACAAGCTCTGCTGCCCCACCCCCACATCTTGTTAAATAGCACAGCTAGCAGCCACTTACATATAGGCTGTTGGAACTTGCAAGTAACTTGGTAGTAAGATTTAATTCCAATCCACAACATGGTGAGTCTTACAGTATGCTACAACCTGTAAACGGCAGATCTATTTCTCACTTTCCATTCTGTAGAAAGTCCATTATTTGTAGACACAATAGATATTTCTGCTGGTAACGTTAGTGCAGCGATCTACAGTCAGAACTATGGTGTTATAAGCAGCATATAGATCTAGTTACTGACAGGTCTCACATGGTCACTACATGTTCTCTCTTCTGAACACAGTATTGTGTGCAGTCCGCACAGTGAGTGGTCACTTTTCCCACACAGATTAGTACAGTGTGACGACACACAATGCTATGTACACATATAAATTCATAGTGGGAGAGATTTATCAAAACTGGTGAAAACGACAGCACTCTCAAACACTTTATTCACTCCTGTGGTAGCAATGTTTTCAGCTCATTCACAGACTCTTTTTTCAACCTATAAGCTAAAATGTTGCAAATAGTGTTGAGTGAACTTGTGTATCTAGTTCGGCGTACAAGGCTAAGGTTATCTACGGATTCTGTTATGGATTTCGCTACCACAGACCATAATGGTCCATTCATACGTCTGCAACTGTTTTGTGGCCCACAGTATGAGATCACCTCCACAGTATGAGGATGGGGGATGACTATTGTGATCACTCATCCACATACAGCTGCATTGTTTCTGTGCATTAAAGTGATATTTTCACAGCACGATCTACTGTCCGAAAACAACAATTTATGTACCTACATGAACGTCAGTTTCACCCGATGAACAAACGCTTTACTTGCTTATCAGGTGATCGGCTGCACCTTTAGGCGCGCAGATTGTTACGGAACAAGCATTCACAGGAACTTTCATTCCTGATAATCTGCCCGATTTTCTGGATGTGTAAATTCACCTTTAAATGTTTATTATGACCCTTTAGTAATTTAGACATAAGGATTAATAGATGACCAGCACAAAGTGAAAGTACCATTCACACAATTATTCAGTTAACCCTTTGTGACAGAATGGCTCAATATTTTAATAAAGATCAATTGAAAAAGTAATTTTTAGCCAAAAATGAGTAAAATACAATCATGAAAAAGTTATCCCCGAAAGCTGTAAAGCTGTGATCGCTAAGGGACCCTTAGGCCTAATTCACATGTCCGCAATTCTGTTCCGCAAGATTTTTCGGAACGGAATTGTAGATACATTCAATTCTATGGGGACAGACTTTGCCCCGCTCGGATCCGGAATTGCAGATCTGCACTTCCGGATCCGCAAAAATATAGAACATGTCCTATTCTTGTCCGCAATTGGACAAGAAAAATCATTTTCTATATAGTTCTGGCAATGTGCGGATCCGCAAAATGCGGAAAGCACATTGCCGGTGTCACTGACCTCTGCACTGATGATATGTCCACTTACTTCAGGCATAAGATTGGCAATATCAGGAAGGAAATAATCTCCCAGTATCCAACCAATTTCAGTTCTCTTCCCTCCCCCACTTCCACATGTTCTTCTCTTTAGACCCTGTAACAGATGAAGAAGTCTCTAGGCTACTCTCTTCTTTCAACCCATGACCTGCAGCAGTGATCCTATTCCCCCACACCTCATTCAGTCCCTCTCCCTAGCTATCATTCCTAACCTCACTACAATATTTAACTTCTCTCTCTCTTCTGGTATCTTTCCGTCTACTTTTTAAAAAAAACATTTGTTTACCCGACCTGTGCTGCCGATTACTGACCTGTTTCTAACCTCCCCTTCATTTCTCAACTCCTTGAACTTCTCATCTATTCGCGCATAACAAGCTATCTTTCTGAAAACTCTCTTCTTGACCCCTTACTATCTGCCTTTCGCCTTTTCCATTCTACAGAAACTGCCCCTACAAAAGTGTCCAATGATCTCCTGACAGCAAAAAGGAATTGCGATGATTTTCTACTGATTCTTCTGGATCTCTCTGCAGCAGTGATACCATAGACCGCAAACTCCTTCCAACTCAATTGGCCATAAGGGCACTGCTCTCTCCTGGTTCTCTTCTTATCTCTCTGTCCTCTCCCTTTAATGTATTATTCATTGGCTCTACTTCTTCTCCTCTTCCTCTTGATGTTGGCATTCCTCAGGGTTCAGTTCTAGGTCCTCCACTCTTCTCCCTCTACACAGCCCCTATTGGACATCCTATCAGTAGATTTGGCTTAAATACCATGCTAAGGACACCCAACTTTACACTTCATCCCATGACATCACCCCTACTTTACTTCAAAACAGTAATTGTCTGGCAGCTATCTTTAATATTATGTACTCTCTGTATCTAAAACTGAACCCATCTACTAACCCACCTACACTTGATATTTCAGTTTCGGTCTGGGGCACTATCATAACTCCTAGGCAATACACTAACTGTCTTGGGGTCATTTTTGACTCAGATCTTTCCTTTGTTCCCCATATCCAATCACTTGCTCACTCCTGTGGTCTGCACCTCAAGAATATCTCCAGAATCTGCCCTTTTCTTATGGTGAAAACGGCCAAAACTCTTGTTGTTGCTTTGATTCATTCTCGTCTGGACTACTGTAACTCAATACTGATCGATCTCCCTCTCACTAAACTATCCCTTTCAGTCTGTCCTAAATGCTGTAGCCAGGCTCATCTATCTGTCCACCAGCTATAACAATGCTACTAGCCCATGCCAGTCACTTCACCGGTTGCCCATCCAGCAAAGGATAAAGTTCAAACTTCTCCCCCACAAAGCTCTCCACAGCACTGCACCTCCATACATCTTCTCCGTCATTTCTGTCTTCCACCCTACTCATGCTGTCCTTCATGTTAGTGATGTAAGATTAAAATCCTCCATAATTTGTACCTACTGTCTGGAATGCTCTGCCTCAAAATGTCAGGTCAATTCCAAACTTTCCTACCATCAGACTTGCCTTAGAAAAACACATCTTTTCAGGCAGGTTCAGGATAGCCGAGCGTGGCAAGCAGAGTGTCAGCACATAGCTGACACTCTGCTTGTAATGGCTGACATCCATGCAGGCACAGATGTCAGCCTATTAACCCCTTCCATGCCGCGGTCCGTAGGGACCGCTGTATGGAAGTGGTTAAGAGGGAGGGAGCTGCTGTGGGGGGCTGCTGTGCCTGGTGCAGCCCCCCAGCTCCAGTCCCCATCTTCCCTCCCTCCCCATCCTCCGCTGCTCTGTTATAGCAGCGGAGGATGGTAACCATGGCAACAGGACACCTTCAAAGGTGTCCTGCTTGCCATAGTGACAGAAGTCTGATCAGACTTTTGCTAAAGGCAAAAGTCTGATCAGACTAAGTGTTAAGTAAAAAATACAGTACAGTACATTATAGAATGTACTGTACTGTATTATACAGACACCAGATCCACTGGATCTTCAAGAACCAAGTGGGTCTGGGTCCAAAAAAAATGTAAAAAAAAAAGTGAAAAAAGGTAAAAACAAAAAAAACACATTTATCACTAAGAAAAAAGAAAAAAAAAATACACTACACGTTATATATCACCGCGTCCATAATGACCTGATCTATAAAATGGGTTTGTTACTTTCCCCGTACGGTGAACGTCATAAAAAAAAAAAAAAAAACTATGATAAAATTTAAATTTTGCCCACCTCACTTCCCAAAAAAGTTAATAAAAGTGATCAAAAAAGTTGTATCTACACCCAAATGGTATTAATCAAACCGTCACCTCGTCACGCAAAAAATGATACCTTACCTAAGAAAATCGCCCAAAAAATAAAAAATGATGGCTCTCAGGCTATGCAGACACTAAAACATGATTTTTTTTTTTCAAAAATATGATTGTGTAAAACCTAAATAAATAAATAAAAAGTTGACATATTAGGTATCACCGCATCCGTAAGAACCTGAACTATAAAAATAACATATGAGCTAACCCCTCAGGTGGACACCGCAAAAAAAAAAAAAAAAATGCTGTAAAAAGCAGTTTTTTGTCACCTAACATCACAAAAAGTGTGACAGGTGAACACCGCAAAAAAAAAAAAAATTGTGTTAACCCCTTAAGGATGAAGGGCGTACATGTACGCCCTTCGTCCGCACTTTAAAGATGGCGCCCGCTCCCGCACGGAGCGGGCGCATGAGCTGTGGGTAAATGCTTGATTCATCAAGCTGACACCCGCAGCTCATGTCCGCGACTAGCAGCGATGCCGATCGCGGACATTTAACCCCTCAGATGCCGTGGTCAATCCTGACCACGGCATCTGATCGCGCAAAAACCGAAAGTTTCACTTTCGGTTTTGCTCAGCTCCCTGATGGCCACAAGGGGAGCCAGAGCATGCATTTAGTAGCCTAGGTTTCTGTGAATGAAACCTAGGTTACTACTTAGTATTCCTATGGAGCCTATGACTGTAATAGGCTCCATAGGAAATATGCGATTTTCTCATATATTCCAATGCTATTGCATTGGAATATATGAGAATAGCAATCTGATGATTGCATCTTATAGTTCCCTATGGGAACTATAAGAAAGTAGTAAAAAAAAAAAAAAGTTTAAAAAATAAAAATAAAATAAAAAAATATAAAAATTCAAATCACCCCCTTTCCCCAAAATGAAAATAAAATAAATAAAAAAATAAAAAAATTACACATAATGGGTGTCGCAATGTGCGAAAACGCCCATACTATAATAATATTAAAAAATATTCACCATACGGTAAACATAAAAACGGAAAGAAAGCGTCCAAATGGCTAATCGCCATTTTTGGGCGCTTCATTTCCTAAAAAAATGAATAAAAAGTGATCAAAACATCATACGCACCCCATAATGGTATCAATTAAAAGTTCAGATTGCCCGCATAAAATGAGCCCCTACACTGCTCCGTACGCATAATTACAAAAAAAGTTATAGGGGTCAAAACATGGCGACAAAAAAATAAAATAAAAAAATTCCCACTTTTAAATTTTTTTCACTATCAAAACGCAAGAAAAACTATACATATTAGGTATTGCCGGATTCGTACTGAAGAATAAAATTAACTAGTCAGTTTTATCGCAAATCGAACGTTGTAATTTAAAAACCCGTAAAACTGTGGTGAAATTGCTTTTTTTTTGCAATTTCACCCCATTTGGAATTTTTTTCCCGTTTCCCACTACATCACATGCAAAAATAAATGGTAGCGTTAAAAAGTACAACTTGTCCCGCAAAAAACAAGCCATCATATGGCTATGTGAGCGGAAATATAAAAATGTTATGGCTTTTGGAAGGCAGGTAGCGCAAAACAAAAACGCAAAAATCCCAAAACCCCCGGTCCTTAAGGGGTTAAAAGCCATTTTTTGTCACCTTACATCACAAAACGTCTAATAGCAAGCGATCAAAAAGTCATATACACTCCAAAATAGTGCCTTTAACCGTCATCTCATCCCGCAAAAAATGATACCCTACCTAAGAAAATCGCCCAAAAAATAAAAAAATTATAGCTCCTAGGCTATTCAAACACTCAAACATGATTTCTTTTTGTTTCAAAAATTATATGATTGTGTAAAACCTAAATAAATAAATAAAAAGTAGACATATTATGTATCGTCGGGTCCGTAAGAACCTGAACTATAAAAATAACATATGAACTAACCCCTCAGGTGGACACCGCAAAAAAAATAAAAAATATTGTACAAAGCAGTTTTTTGTCACCTAACATCACAAAAAGTGTGACAGCAAGCGATCAAAAAGTCATATGCACCCCAAAAAAGTGCCATTAAAACCGTCATCTCATCCCGCAAAACATGAGACCCTACCTAAGACAATTGTTTGTTTAACAAAGGATATTATAGTGTAAAACCTAAATAAATTAAAAAGAGTAGACATATTTGGTTAGTCCGTAAGAATCTGCTCTATAAAAATAACATATGACCTAACCTCTCAGATGAACACAGTCACAATAATAAAATAAAAACGGTCCCAAAACAGCTATTTTTTTAAAATGTTCCATTTTAATCATTTTTTGTTTTTATGTTTTGTTTTTATGTGGTTGTAAACTGCTTTATGGACAAACGTCAGGGCGCAGAAGGAAAGGAACGCCATATGGTTTTTGGAAGGCAGATTTTGACGGACTGGTTTTTTGACACTATGTCACATTTGAAGCTCCTCTGATGCACACCTAGAGTAGAAACTCCATAAAAGTGACCCCATATAAGAAACTACACCCCTCAAGGTATTCAAAACTGATTTTACAAACTTTATTAACCGTTTAGGTGTTCCTCAAGAGTTTATGGCAAATGGAGATGTAATTTTAGAAAGTATATAAAAAATGTATTATAGAGCAACCAAACATCATACGTACCCTAAAAATAATACCACCAAAACTGCCACCTTATCCAGTAGTTTCCAAAATAGGGTCACTTTTTTGGAGTTTCTACTCTAGGGGTGCATTAGGGGGGCTTGAAATGGGCCATGGTGTAAATAAACCAGTCTATCAAAATTTGCCTTCCCTTCCTTCTGTGCCCTGCCGTTTGGTGATACAGCAGTTAACAACCACATATGGGGCATTTCTGCAAACTATAGAATCAGGGCTATAAATATTGGGTATTGTTTGGCTGTTAACCCTTGCTTTGTTCCTGGAAAAAAATGGATTCAAATGGAAAATTTGCCAAAAAATCGAAATTCTGAAATTTTATGTCCATTTGCCATGAACTCTTGTGGAACATCTAAAGGGTTAACAACGTTGGTAAAATCAGTTTTGAATACCTTGAGGGTGTAGTTTCTAGAATGGGGTCATTTTTGGGTGGTTTCTTTTATGTAAGCCTCACAAAGTGACTTCAGACCTGGACTGGTCCTTAAAAATAGGGTTTTTGAAATTTTCTGAAAATTTTCAAGATTTGCTTCTAAACTTCAAAGCCTTGTAACGTCCCCAAAAAATAAAATGGCATTCCCAAAATGATCCAAACACGAAGTAGACATTTGGGGAAAGTAAAGTAATAACTATTTTTGGAGGTATTACTATGTATTTTAGAAGTGGAGAAATTGAAACTTGAAAATGTGCAAATTTTTCAAAAATTTTGGTAAATTTAGTATTTTTTTATACAAAAAAATGAACTTTTTTGACAAAATGTTACCAGTGTCCAGTGTACTAATGGCCTGAATAAGTAAAAGCGTTTTAAAGTTATCACCACATAAAGTGACACTGGTCAGATTTGCAAAAAATGGCCGGGTCCTTAAGGTGAAATAGGGCCGTGTCCTTAAGGGGTTAAAGACATTTGCCTAAATTTACACTGATTGATACAACAGTCTTAGAATTAAAATGGTGCAACTTGACTGCAATAAAGCTGCTTGATAACATAGTTTGTGGTGCCATATACAATATGCAACATTTACTAAAACTTGTTTTTCTATAACTGGGTTGTTATTAATCTTTGAAGGTTTTGTCTGATTTAGGCCTCTTGCACACGACCGTATGCCCTCTGAGACATACTGTCTGTGAGCGGGCCATATGTCCCGGAGCGGCATTGATTGTGCGCACGGGAGTGCACAGCATCATAGATTACAATGATGCTGTGCACATCGGGTCGCCCGCGGGGCTATTGTCCCTCAGGACAATAGCACTGCGGGCTGCCCGACGTGCACAGCATCATTGTAATTTATGATGCTGTGTGCTCCCGTGCGCACGATCAATGCCGCTCCGGGACATATGGCTCGAAGGGCATACGGTCGTGTGCAAGAGGCCTTAGACACATTTTTTCTGTCTGCCTTATTAGGGCAAAGGGATGTCATAGAGGGTGGGAAGCAAAGAGTCGCTGTTGCTCTCCATGTAGAAACCAGTACGTCTATGCATTATGCCTCATTCACACAGCCATTGTTTGTTTAGTGACTTCCATCAGTGATTCTGAGCTAAAACCAGGTGCGACTCTAAACACAGAACAGGTGCAGATCTGTCCCTTATACCTTATCTCTGTTGAGGCTCCAATCCTGGTCTTGGCTCACAATCTCTGATGGAAATCACTGACTAAACACTGATGTGTGAATTAGGCTTTACCCAAATGACTCATTGCAGGGATGCAACCACAGAAACTAATGATAGTTGGTTATGTAAGTGCTAATACCTTCCTTGGTGGAAACAGCTTTTTGAGGGGGAACCCAATACATTCCACAGCAATACCTCTTTTTACTTCTAATTTCTGTTTCTAATTTCTAATTTCAGATCATAGGCTTATTGCCAGCACAGCACATTAAGCATTCTGCTGCAAATGCTGAGCAATTGCACATATTACTTTTCTCCTAAAAATGCTTTTAGTCCATTATATTTGTGTTATTAAATATAATGCAATATTTTACCGCAAAAATTGCAGTGATACTGGTGCTATTAAACGCATATTTAAGACATTTTTACAGCAAACATTGCATTGTTATATCCATGTTAGCATGTCAGACCGTGGAGTCCAAAGACATTTTATTGCAAAAATCATAGTTATACCAATGGTATTAATTGCATAGTTCAAAGACATTTTACCACAAGCATTGCATTTTTATAACCGTGTCAGAAAATGCATTAATGCATCAGACTTTATAGTTCAAAAACATTTTACTACAAAAATTTCAGTTAAACCTGTGACTTTTCATTTAAAGGTCTCATAATGAAATGTCTGGAAAAGGAATAGTGCAAAACAAACGCCCCAGGGCTTGTCATACCAGAGCCATATTATAAGCAGTAGTGCAGTAGCAACACCAGCCATCCAGCAAGTAGTAGTAGGCCACTGTTCTTCCTAGCTTTGATTAAGCACTTATATTGAGGAAATGGGGATGACATTATGGACTGGATGGCATGCTTTTCCTCTCAGTCACAGCAGGATGATGTTGCTGTCACTTCTGAATCTGACATCATGCCTTGGAGCCAGGGGTCACATCATTCCTCCTGCTCCTCTTCCTTGCAACCTCATAGCAGCCTTTCAGTTGCATCCTCTCCATCATGACCATCATGATTACCCACTCCTAGTGGTGTGCCTTCTTTTTTTTTCCTAAGGAGAGGCAACAAAACTCCAATGTGTGCTATGAAAGATACGCAAGATAGTCTACCTGTTGATGACTTGTGTGAGAACAGTCAGGATCTTGACTGCCATGAAGAGGAGGTTCAGGGGAAGTCCAGGCACCCCTTGCACAATTGGTTGTTGTTGTTGTTGTTGTTGGTGATAGAAGTGGCAACTGTAGCCACAGTGATGGCAGTAAGGGCAGTGAAAGCAGCATTAGCACTTGGGGCAAATGCCTTCTGGAGTCCTGGCACCAATTTGAGTTGGACCACTGTTAGAAACTGATCAAAGCGCAGATGTTAAAGGGGTTGTCTCACCTTGCAATTTGAGCACAGCGTGGATCTTTAGTTGTGCACTTTCAGTTCATTCTGGGGGCGGTCCCACTTCACTTCATTGATAGCATAGGAAGCGCTGTAATCACGTCCACAGCTTTCCTGTGCCATAATCGCTCCCCTGGCTGAGAGTGAAAGGGCACACTGTATTACGAAGTAAAAAAGCAGGCTGAACAGCTGTCATGTATCACAGGTGACAGCCTAGATCCTGAATATGTAATAGGTTAGTACCCCCATGCCTGGAGCTGCTTTTTCTTGTGTTGAACAGCTCCAAGGCTTCTGACATTGCCGGGAGCTGTTCAACACAGTACATAAAAGGTGGCTGGGACAGGAGGGAGCTAGTGCGCATGTGCAGGTATGAGAGCTTGCTCCTACGATCCCGGCCACCATACAAGCCAGCGCTGTACTTTCTTATCAGCAGACGTGGCCATGGCTGCTAGATCGCAGCAGTGGCCTTAACCTCTGACAGCAAGCATGCCCTAGACGACTACAAGAGGAGAATTATCTAGGAGAGGAGGCAGTTTTGAAACATGAAGTATATTAGTAAGATGTTTATTATGGGCTTATATTGAACATAACTATCATTGTTCCAAGTGAGACAACCCCTTTAAGCTGCTTAGCTGTTATACCATTGTGGACTGCTAATTCCTGTTGGACAGTTGGCACTTCATGGACTGCCTTGTACATAGTTAAAGTGAATGTGTCGTCAGAAAATGATCTATTGTTTAAATCCCGTTTTTGTGTTTAACATATTTTTAAAGAATTACTGAATGTTATTTTTAATTTTCCATGTCAACATCTATATTTAAACAAAAAACATAAATTCCTACAGTTTTTGCACTGGCCACAATGTCTAAAGGTATATTTAGTAGAACAACAAATCCCAGCAGCTGTGTCTTTTGCAAGTAGGTTTCTCTTATTTCATTCCAGAAAATGTCCTATAACCAGAACACGTTTCGGCATACAAGCCTTTCTCAACAGTTACATCCAACAGAAAATCACAAACTATATATATGTCAGGTACCACCCACAGGGACATCCTCACCCTAGTGGGTGGTGTTTACAAATATGTCAATCAAATACCAAAAATAGAAATAAATAACTGACATTTGGTAGAGGTTGTTTCTACTTTGCTGGGCTTACAAGTCCAGTCTCTCCACATTTTGGGTGGAAAGGCGAGTTTTTCTTGGGACAACTATGTCCCCAGCCAAACTAAACACCCGCTCTGATGCCACACTACCGGTCGGGTAGGAAAGCTTGTCCAGGGTAAACTTGGCCAGCTGCGGCCACAAATAAAGTTTGCCTACCCAGTATTCCAGTGGATCTTGAATGTCGGTTTGCAGGATGCAGTTCAAGTAGGCTGGTTCAAGTTCTGTGCCATGTCTGGCTACTGCTGCTGGTGGGTTGTTTCTTCAGTAGGCCAGTAAAGAAAACTGCTCATTAGAGACTCCAGACTTAAGTTGCTGCTAATGGAGCTGGTGCTGCTCCTGCCATCCCTGCCCCCCCTTCCACCCCCTCTAACAGACATGGCAGTGGAACATATGTATCCTTTGTGAGGATGGGGGTTGGCGCATTTAGCCAGCAGCCAACTGACTACATAGGATGTCTCGGTAGTAGTTGAGTTTATCCTCCTTCTCAGCAGGTAGAAAAGGTCTCCATTTTGGAGCAGTAGTGATGGTCTAACATGGTGAAGAGCCAGTAGTCATTCCTCTGCCGAATGGTGATAATACAGCTGTCACTACGCAAGCAACTCAGCATGCATCTGGCCATTTTCGCAAGGCACTCAGAGGGATTCCCTGCCTCCATCTCCACTGCATACTGCGATGGTGTGTCGGGGTCATTTGCCTAGTCTTCCTCATTGTTCTCTACCTCCTCCTGCTTCTCATACTCCTCTCCTTTTACTTGTGCAGAAAAAACACCCATTTCTCTATACATTGCTTGTGCGTGAATGTCCTCCTCCTCCAGGTCAGCCCCCACAGGGCTCAGGTGGCCATGAGATGTAGGCGCCACTTCCTCTGTCCCCTGGCCAGCCAGATTTATCAGCATCTACTCCAGGATGTGAAGGATTGGAATGACGTCATTCATCTCGTAGTTCTGGCGACTGACAAATAAAGTGACCTTCTCAAAGAGCCTGAGCAAAAGGCAGGTGTCACGCATGAGCTGCCACTGGCTAATGTCAAAGTTACACAGGGGAGTGCTCCTGTCCGTGTGCATCATCAAGAAATTGTTTACAGCTTTCCTCTGCTCATATAGTCGGTCCAACATGTGGAGGGTGGAGTTCCAACGGGTAGAAACTTTGCATATCAGGCGATGTTGGGGAACGCTATTTTGCCTTTGCAGCTCAAGGAGGGCGTGCTTTGCATTGTAAGAGTGGCTGAAGTGCATGTACAGTTTCCTAGCCATTTGCAGGATGTCTTGCAGTTAGGTGGAAGACTTCAGGAACCGGGCCAAGTTGCTGGTGTGGCTGGGCAGGAACCACATATACTCAGTGGGCCGTAAAGGACATATATTGTCCTTGACCGCAATTATAGCTCCACATGTCGGCATTGCTGTGAACTTTAGCAGACACAGATAGGCTCAAGGACTTGCTCACCTTCTGCACAACATTAGTGTTAATCGCGAATATTCTAATCGTTAATTTTTATTGTGAATATCGGCACTATAAGAATTTGCGAAAATCTAGAACATAGTGCTATATATTCGCAATCGCAAATATTCTAGTCACTGATGTCACTTTCACCCGTCTCAGGGCCACACGCCTGACAGCTCGCAACACCAGCTCCCACACGACTCTAATTGTCGCTACTTGCCCACTTCAGAGGAAGCAGCGGATCTATCCTCCATATCTTGGCTGGACAGTAGCTGCTGACTGTCCTCTTGAAGCTTGTCCTCGCCAAGCTGGTGGCATACAATACTTCCTGAGCAGAAGGTACAGAAAATAAAAGAGGCAGGTTCAGGCGTTCAGGACAGGTGGGGGCACAGAGCTTGTTCCCAGGCCATGCCAACTAAGCATGGTGTCAGAGAAACCCACCGACTCCTGGCTGGGGGTTTCTGATGTCACTTAAGATGAGGTAGAATACTGAGTCAACCATTCAAGGACAGCTGGGTTGCTGGTCAAAACACAACAGCTAGATGACACCTGGCAGCTCTGGCCTTTCGCTGTGAATGCTACTAAGCCCCCCCCCCCCCCTCCTTTTTCTGCTGCTACTTCTGCGAGCTCAGGAAACATTTTCAACAGTGCCTGTTCCCTTAAAGGGGCCTGTCACCTTTCTGTCGGACATACTGTACTGTAACTGCAAGGGTAAAAGTAATGTCAGGCCGCACTTTCACCCCCGAAACAAGGATGAATGGAGGTACTTAGATATGAGAACATAAGCTCCCTAAAATATGTAGTATGAGGCATCAATTTCACCCCAGAATCAAGGATTAAAAGATGTATTTATATAGAAAAAAAAATAAACACCCCAAAACTTGTAGTATCAGGCCGCAATTTCACTCCAGAATCAAGGATGAATGGATGTACTTATACAGAAAAAAAAGGTATACGCTCCAAAAATTGTGGTATCAGGCCGCAATTTCACACCAATTTCACAATTAGAGATTAACGAATATACTTATCTATAATAAAACTTGAGTACCCTAAAATCTGTAGTATCAAGCCACAATTTCACCCAAATTAGACAATCAAGGATTAAAGGATTGAATTATATACTGTATAAAAGAACGCTAAAACAGTAAAATCTGTAGTATCCAGCAGCAATTTCACCCCAATTAGACAATCAAGGATTAACGGATTGAATGATATTTAAAAGAACATGAACCTCCTAAATTCTTTAGGATCAGACCGCAGTTTCACCCCAATAACAGAATCAAGGATTACTAGAATTACTGATGTATCAAAGAATGCAAACAGCCTAAAATCTGTAGTATTAAATCACTTTGTAACCACAATTAGTGCAGCAAGGTGTAATAGAATAGCCCCTATTAGCCAAACTTTACACTCTGCTATTGGTCCCCTGCTCTCACCCAATAGTGTGGATAATGCCTCCCTATTATATCACTATGACCAATCTGTCCCTGAACTGCTCAATAGTAATTTTTTGTGAATAAAGGCTTTCCTTAACAGTGTCTCTAGTGCCTGTAACATCTCTTCCTGCACTAAGTTCACTTGAAAATGGCAGAGACAGGGCAGGAGGAGACTTTTTATATGGCTGTGACATCACAGGGGCTGGCTATCTGCCAATTTGTTACGGTTGCTTCCTCATTCCCAAGCTTTTTGCTTCCTCTTTCTAACATGTGCAGCAGCCATTTTAGGAAAAATATGATTCACAACCATGGGGGTTGAGGAAATTCTACAAATTTTTATTTTTTTTCCTATCTGTACACAGTTCAGTTTTTTTATTTGGGGGGTTGTTCAATTAAATTAAACCAGCATATAGGTCATGTGAGGCAGTGACCGGCCTCATATATGAGGGAAGATATGAGTCTCTAGAATGGTGCAGGAAACCTATTAGAGGAGATGCATGTCATGTTTTGCTGTGTTTTCACCTGAGACGTGTCACCAAGCTGACCAGTTTTAATGGAATAAAAGCCAGTAGCTAGTGTGTCCACTAGGATAGATAATGGACGCGGTGGTTACTTAGTATAGCTGGTATCAGCTAATCCGGGCCTGGCTTTTATTGGGAATAAACAAAATGCTGGGTGGGTGTTTATTCCCCACAATCCACTCCATGGTTATGATTTAAAAGCCTGCAGCAAGAAGCAGGGTGTGTTTGTATGAGTGAGAGGCTTACAGATCACAGAGCGTAAGGCATGTGTGAAGCAACATTGGCCTGAGGATGGTTCTAAGTGAGACCCGAGCCTGTATCACTCTGTTCGTGTGTTATGGACTGACTACCTGACCCGGCTGTACTGTGCTGTAAGTTGGCTGGAATTATCAATAAATCGGATTGAAGTTAATTTTTTCTTGTGTCCCTGCCTTTTTTCAACATTGATCTTAGGCGTTGATGGCTTAACAGCAAAACACTTGGCAGTGCACTACATGATCTGTGAGTAATAACATGATATTAAGCGTCAGGCCTCAATCATCCATTTCGGTCTATTTCTTTCTTCACACAGTTCCAATTTTTTGGGGGGGATTGTTCAATTGAATTAAACCTGCATATAGGTGATCAGTGCACCAATACACCTCCAGTGTCATATTGGAGAGAGTTTTCTCATGGTGACACCAAGTTGTACTCCACCAGTGTCTAAAACATCACTTTTGTCAAAATGAACCAAGCCTGGATTCGAGAGGATTGTTACACTATTCCA
The DNA here is from genome assembly GCA_033119425.1 of Bufotes viridis. Taxonomy (NCBI): domain Eukaryota; kingdom Metazoa; phylum Chordata; class Amphibia; order Anura; family Bufonidae; genus Bufotes; species Bufotes viridis. The sequence goes on along the minus strand of CM065592.1, from coordinate 88,318,602 downwards.
GCTGTTGCTAATGTTGCTGCCTGTCTGCCTCCATCATGCCTCTGCCGCCATCTTGCCACTGCTGCGGCCTGCCGACCCTTATGTTCTGTATGGCTGTTGCTGCCTCTATCATGCCACCACTGCCATCTTGTAATTTCTGCTGCCTGCCGACCATCATGTTCGGTACAAGTGCTGCTGCTGCTTCAATCATGCCAACATCGTTATTGTGCCTGCCGTCCATCATCTTCCGTTGGGCTGATGCTACCTCATTATGCTGCTGCATGCCAATATGTACCATATGGCTGCTGCTGCCACTGCCTCAGCTGCTGCTCCTCACTGCTAATCCTCACTACCACCACTATTAATCCATGCTATGCTGCTTCTGCTGACGCTACTGTTGCAGCCACATGCCTTTAATACCTTAAACTTTCCACATTCACAATACACTAATGCTGCTCCCAAATAAAATGGAGGTTTTTTTTTTAAGCTTGTTCACAATGAGCCACTTTGTTCTGAAAATCAACACTTGTTTGTTGAACACATTTTTATTTTATTTTTTTGACTATTTTTAAATAAAATCCTAAGATCATGCAGTTTTCACACTGGCCACTAGGCTTAAAAACGTTCTGTTCTTAGACAAATGGGCCAGGAGGGGACTTCTTTGACTTCTATGGGAGACTTTTCTGGGCATGCTCTGTGAACTGTGCAGAGGTCAGGAGGTAATAAGTTAAGGGGTCAGTAGGGGGATAAGTAGTCATATTAAGAATTGTGAATAGAGAATCCTAGGTTAATTAGACAAAAGTGATAGTTGCTATTATATTTTTACCTGTGCTGATATTGAGAAGACTGCTAAAAAGTTACATGTAAAGAACAGGGAATCATGAACTATTATTAGGCCTAGTGGCCAGTGCGAAATTGCAGGATTATAGAGGAGCAGAAAATTGAAACCAAAAAAAAAAAAAAAAAAAACTTGCCAAAAATTCTAAAACAAATGTTTAATATGATTTAAACAATAGGTAATTTTCTGATCACACATTCCCTTTAATTAAATACAGTATTTGCTAAAACATCCTTGATCAAACACTGGGTCCTAGCTAAAATCTTTGCCTCCTTCTTAGCTAAAGATTATTCATTAGTCCTAAAGAGTCCTCACTGAAAAATAATTAAAATGGAAAAATCAGGGGTGCATGAAATTGCTTGTATTTTACTAATGAATCACTTTGTTTGTGGGACACTTGACTAATCTGAAATTATTAAATGCTGATCATCAAAGTACAATGAGTGTTTATCGTTTTTAATAAAAATGATTAAGAGTTCTATTTTCTCCTGCTCATAAACATAAAATATCACATAACTGATTGATTTTTAATGATATTTTCAGGTTTTGGGTGGCCAACAGAAGCACAGAGAAGCATAGATACTGCATAGTTATGGTAACATATTTTGGCTCCGTTCACAACTGTGCTGGATCTGTCATACTATGGATCTCAAAGGTACCTGACAGATCTAATTGAATTATCATGGGATCTGTTTTGACATGGAAAATAGCAATATATTTAAATGTTCATACCATGAAATATGGAACTGCCAAAAGCAGATCTTAAAAATGATGCTACCATGCAATCATAACCAGAGTATCTTTCACCTGAGAGAAAGATTTATTTCAGGGATGCTCAACCTGTGGCCCTCAAACTGTTGCAAATCTACAACTCCCAGCATGCCCTAATAGCTGTAGGCTGCCCAGGCATGCTGGGAGTTGTAGTTTTCCTAAAATGTAATGCCCTATTCTAGGGATCTGTATACAGTGGCCAAAGCAGAGTGACAAGCTGCACCATCCCTGGCCCTCAACACCTGGGCACTCAGCTATTTTAAGAGCCCCATAGTGGTGCACGGAGGGTGGCCGTGCATGTGTTGTTTGTACTCCTTTAAATCTGGAGATAGGAGCAAGTCCCAAAAGTGGGATCTGCAACTATCTGACATTGATGGCTAGTGGTGGTCTTGACTACCACACAACTTAGTGGGGCCACTGGTGAGTAAGACCTCCTTCAGAGGGATACGGGAACTTATAACTCCCATTCCCGCTATACAGCAAACTACGCCTCAGGCAATGCAGTAAATTAGTCAGCCTGCTTCCCGGCGCAGGTGGACATGATGATGTGATCGCGTAGACACACATGATGATGTCATCGCACAACCTGTGCTGGGATGTCCCCCAGCAGTGCCCTCTTTATTTATAATGTCCCCCAGCAGTACACTGTTTATTCTGCAGTATACTATTTGGGGGCATTGGGGAGCACAGCAGGCAGAGTACTGAAAGTAGGATCAAGATAACACTGTTGGGAACCAGCTTTTACCTTATTTAACGAAATCTGAGATAGGCCTCATGCACACGACCCTAGGTGTTTAGCGGTCCGCAAAACACAGAAGCTCTTCTGCGATCCGTTCCGCAATTTGGAATGGAACGCGGCCCATTGTAGAAATGCCTATTCTTGTCCGCAAAACGGACAAGAATAGGACATGCTATATATTTTTTTGTGGTGCCAGGGAACGGTGCAAAGGACATGGACAGCACACGGAGTGCTGTCCGCATCTTTTGCGGCCCCGTTGAAGTGAATGGGTCCGCACCCGAGCCGCAAAATATGATGGCAGTGTCTTGTGATCTACAAAGGCCTTATGTTAATCGTGCCCCTATGATGCCGGACAGTCTACGCAGGGGTGAAACACTACACATTTTTGGAGAAAGAACTCCATTTAGCACTGGCCTGCTAATTACAAGCCATATGGGCATAGTAATGAAGGCCTGGAAGAGGACACTAAAATGTGGGGCAACCACAGACATGTTGGCAGCTAACGCAGCAGGCAGTCTAAGCAGGAGTGCACCTAGCCCTTCTGCTGCTTGAGGCAAAAACTGAAACGCCCAGTTCAGGCAGATAATGATCACACCGGCCTCTGATCGGTCACAGGAACTTGGCCTAAAGCCTATTAGAGAAAACGGTGGGCCAGGAAAGTATCGCTCTTGTGCCCTATCGCAGCATTCAACTGTATTGCTGTCCTGATGAAAGAACTCATTTCCCATGGCCTTTCTGATGCCCCCCTCTTGCACCTATCTGGTGCTGCCTGAGGCAATTGCCTCACCTGACCTCATTGGTGGTGCACCCCTGAGTCTAAGCCATTCAGTAGGTGGATGAAACTATATCAGAAGCCATAACTGTCCTCATAAAACCCACATCCTCAGAACCCTAGTAATTGTGTTCAGCCTGACATGGGCTTCGCGGTCATTCTAGACACACAATACTGGACAGGATGCATTTCCCAGTATTCAGGATATGGCCTTCTGGAAATCATAACTCGATCGTGTTTGATGTCTGCATGACCGGGACGAAGCGACTCAGATTATGGGAACTCACATGTATCCACAGTCTCTGTCATATATCGAGAAATCGCCTGGATTCATAATGTCACATCAGTCGGCCATTTGGGAAGATGGGGCAAAACCTAAATAAAGTCAGACTTCCCAGAGGGCTGGACCAAAAGTGAGGGAGGTTCCTTCACAGCCCACAATTCGGCTGTGGGGGCATTAAAATCGGTGGTTGGGAACAGTTCATTGTCAGCCATTTGGGGATGCATATCGATTGGAGTGACTGCCCGGATTCTCAGCTGTCCCCACAGCTGAAATATAACTGCTTCATCTCAGTAAGCTAATATTCTGTATTTTATCCCTTTTATTTTATCTGTTTATTGCATCATTATTATATGTATATTTTTGTTTTTATGTTTTATCTGGTCATTTCTTTTTGCATTGCACTGCACTATTGTGTATTAAATTAAAAAATTTGTTAAGTCACTTTCTTGATGTCTTATAGAACTTGCTCTTCCGAAGGGAATAATGTTACTGCTCAGGGGATTTTAGGTCCCCTATTGATAACTGGTGTTACGGTTAGAGATGAGCAAATCGAAGACGAAGTGGAATTTGATACGAATTTCATGAAAAATTTGATTCGCTACACGATCCCCTGAAGATGCCGGTTTGCCAGCAAAACATGTCAGGGGCGGGGGAGGGGCAGGGTGTGTGTCTGTATGTGTTTTTTAAAGCAGTAGCAAGCAGTCAACACAGTATTAGAGATAGCGTCACAAACTATCAGAGTTATAGAGAAACAAGATACAGCCAGCCAGGGCGCACACTGGATGACTACTGATACAATGTTGCAGAGTGTTGCTAATGAAACATAACAGTAAGGCCTCATGCACACGACCGTATGGCTTTTTCAGTATTTTGCAGTCCGTATTTTGCGGATCCGTGGTTCCGTTTTTTGCTTCCGTTGTGTTTCCGTATTGGTTCCGTTTTTCCGTTCCGTTTTTCCGTATGGCATATACAGTATACAGTAATAACATAGAAAAAAATGGGCTGGTCTTAACATTTTTAATAGATGGTTCCGCAAAAAACGGAAAGGATACGGAAGACATACGGATGCACTTCCGTATGCTTTCCGTTTTTTTTGCGGACCCATTGACTTGAATGGAGCCACTGAACGTGATTTGCGGACAAGAATAGGACATGTTCTATATTTAAACGGAATGGAAAAACGGAAACGGAAGGCATACGGAGACACTTCAGTATTTTTTACAGTCCCATTGAAGTGAATGGTTCAGTATACTGTCAGTATACTGAACTGAAAAAACGGCCAGTATACAGTCCGCAAAATACTGTCGTGTGAATGAGGCCTAACACTTTATATACCAATTGATGGTTGATATGATTTAAAGTGTAATTTCCAAAAGAGCACTTCATTTAATGAGAATAAAATAAAAGTTTTAAATTAGCAGTGTATGTAAAAAGACGTCTTGTGGTCTGCAGACCAGATGGAAATTGTAACTACAGTCAAGGACAATACATGTCCTTCACGGCCCACTGGAAAAATGTGGTTCCTGCCCAGCCAAAACAGCAACTTGGCCAGTTGACGCCGCTTCCGCCTCAAAGTTCTCATGCCGTTGGTCCTGCCACAATGTCCGCCTCTGCCTCCTTATCCTCCACTGTGTCCTGCTTCATATCCTGGAACAGATGCGGGTACATCTGGCTGGTCAGGGGACTGGAGACTTGGCTCCTAGATCTCACGGCCCCATGAGCCCTGTAGGGGCAGAACTGGAGGCAGAGGAGGACATTGGAGCACAAGCAATGTCTCGGAGGTTCCGCAGTGTTTTTTGTAGCTGGTCTCCCTGAGATCAGCTATTGTTTTGTTTGAGTAGTCTTCGAGTTTGAGTAGTCTCCTGGTTAGCCAGAATCCTACTCCGCACTGATGAGGGGCAACACCCCGAAACAGCTGTCTGTGGATGGATAACTGGCTTAAGTTTTCCCCGTCACATCCTAAAGCTTGTAAAAAAAGCGGGATCTTGACATATGGTGGATTTGGTGATCTATGTAATGGAGACACCCCTTTCGCTCAGTTTTCCTTCCTTTGAGGGACATCTGGCTTTCATTGTGTTGTAGACCCATAACTGGGGCTCCACATTAATTTAGCACAAGCAATGTGTAGCGAAATGGGTGGTTTTTCTACACAGGTGACAGGAGAGGAGGAGCAAGAGCAGCTGGAGGAGCAAGAGGGAGATGAGGAAGACAAGGAATATGACCCAGGCACACAGTGGCAGTGGAGATGGAGGCAGGGAGTCCCTCCGACTCACTTGCTTGGGTAGTGACTGCCGAATTGTCACCATTTAGCAGAGGGATGACTTCTGACTCTCTGACTTGTTGGACCCTGACTACTGGTCCAAAAGGGCTTTTTTTTACACCTGCTGAGAGGGAGGACAAACTAAACTACTGTAGAGACAGCCTATGTAGTCAGTTGGCCGCTGCCTATCTGCACCATCGTCCATCCTCTCGCAGGTCTGACCGGGGGGGCCCTCTGCGCTCTTGTTCAACTGCCATGGCTAATGTGGCGGGGTGGGGGTAGGAGCAGTACCAGCTCTATCAGCCGCATCTAAAGTCGATGATGACCATCTTTCTTAACCTGCCTAGTGATGAAACTACTTACCAGCAGCAGCAGCTAGACCTGGAGCAGAACCTGAACCAGCAGGTGGTGGCATACTTGGACAGTACCCAGCCACCCCACATTGAAGATCCGCTGGACTACTGGGCAGCCAAACTGGATTTGTGGCTGCAACTGGAAGAATTTGACCTGGAAATGCTGTTCTGCCCATCCAGTAGTGTGGCATCAGAGTGGGTGTTTAGTGCGGGTGGGGGCATAGTTACACCAAGGAGAACTTGCCTCTCCACCCAAAATGTGGAGACACTGACCTTTGTCCAGATGAATCAGGCGTGGATCAGCCAGGATTTCCACCGACCAATGCCTGATGCATCAGATTAGATCATCCATGCTGCCTCACCCAAACCTTGACAAAAGAGACTGGTTTCTTCTGGCTACCTGCCTCAGCTACTATTCTGATGCTACCACTAGTGTTGAGCACGAATATTCGAATTGCGAATTTTATCGTGAATATCTGTACTTCGAGAATTTGCAAATATTTTTAATATAATGATATATATTCGTTTGTGGACCAATGTGAGAAGGCTGCAATATCGTACTCTGTAGTGAATTAGAATATTCTATCTTCATTATTTAATTTATTTCATCTTATTCGAAAAATCGCCAATGTAATATGCGTGTTAATCGAGTAACAGTGGGTTATAGGCAACTTTTCCTATCGGGCTGGCTTGCTAGAAATCGCGAATATGTGGAATATAGTGATATATTCGTAAAAACAATTTTTTTTTTTTTAGAAATTCGCTCATCTCTAGTTACAGTGTTTAATTTGGGTTGAGAGAGGATCTGTTAATATAGACCCCTAATTGCCTAATAGTATAGGTGGTGGTAGCAATTGCGATAGGAAATATTGGGATGTTAGAAATCTAGGGGAGTAATTTGGCATTATTCTGTCATCTAGAATAGGTGGGCAGGAATTTATGTGGCAAATCTGTAGCCTTTTATTTTTGCGGTTTGATCACCAAACCAAAATCTTGTTTGGTGAATAATAATAATACACTGAAGACTACGGAGTGCTGCGGGTTCTCTTTTGTTTTCTGGAATACAGGGGCACTACAGGCTGGTACTCATCACTGCTGGCACCACCAATAACTGGATAACTTCTCCGTGAGTGCTGCTATAACCTTTTTTCTATATCTAGAATTGGCCCAGGCCACAACTTTCAATTGTATCTGCGACATAAGGCCTCATGCACACGGCTGTTGCCCGGCCGTGGCCGTATTGCGGGCCGCAAACAGCGGGTCCACAATATGCGGGCACCAGCCATGTGCTCCCTGCATCACGGATGCGGACCCATTAACTTGAATGGGTTCCACAATCCAGAGCTGCGGTGCGGAACAGAGGCACAGAACCCCACGGAAGCACTACGAGTTCTATTTTTTTGTGGTGTGGACTGATCACGGACCCATTCAAGTTGAATGGGTCTCGATCCATCCCGGCTGCCGTACGGACATTGCCCGTGCACTGGGGACTGCAAATTGCAGTCCCCAATACATGGAACGGCTGCATAACGGCCGTGTGCATGAGGCCTAAGGATGCTGATACAGATGGGGACATATAGGATTGCTTCTAGGAATAGTGATTCCTGTCTAACTGTCCTGAATAGGGTCCCCAGACATAGCTTTGCTTGGGGCCACAGAAGCCGAGCCCGTCCCTGTTGATGGTATATCCTAGAGATATGCCATCAATGTTTGAGATGGGAATACCCCATTAATGTTGGCAAGAAAGTCGATCCTGAACCTGAAAAATCATGTAATAATGTACATATATGGAGGACACAACAACAATAATACACTTCTAATATACAAATCCAACTGAAAGAAATAACATAAACACATAGGCATTGAAGAGAAATGACTTTCATTGGTTTGATTGGTATTCCTGTATGGCCTCAGCAGAAAACATTTCAGTTATTGTATTTCTAAAATTACTTTTAATAAAAATACTGCTGTTTTCTCCCAATGAGATACAATATGACTGAATGACAATAATAGTATGTGTGGTGATTAAGACATATTGATTAAAGCCCCTGTATGAATACTTGCAAGGAATAATTAGATGAGAATGTATGGGAAGAGGTGAGTGAATGGCAGGTGCTAGAAATATTCTCCTCTTCTTGTACATCTGCCCTTGTACATATGGAGTCCAGCTGTGTGTACCCCCCATCCCCCGCCAATGAGCGCTCCTGAGTCCTGACACTTTTCATAACAAAGTGGAAGGATGAGCTGCAATTAAATTGTTGCGCCTTGTATTGTGCTTTGCTGTCATTAAATAGAGTAATTTAGAATAAATAGGACAAGAGCTCTAGATCTATAGAAAACATTAGCTGTCTGTGAAATATGTTTCGTCTCACAATGTAAAATCTGCAGCATCAATCATTGCCTGAGTCTGATCACACCCTGGATTTCAGATGAACTGATACAGCTTGGCTCATCATGGGTCTGCAGCAGAATAATGGTTTTCTTACAAACGACTATGACCTGAGCTACTCCGGAAAGATTAATAATGACTGCTCTTAATCATCTATACTTTGGTGCATTCAATTTTGCATAGAAGTCGGACTTAAAAACGTAGAGAAAGTTTTACAGTCAAAATGTTGTATTGCCTCCATAACAGATAAAAGATTTGTCTATTAAAATTAGAGATGAGCAAATTTCTTGAAATTAATTTCAGATCCAATTAGTACAAATCGGTGAGTATATTTAATTTGACCCAAATTGAAAGTGCCCCAATTACCCTGAAAAGTTGTTTACGACACTCTGAGGTTTCCTAGGACTGCATTCAACTGCTTTCAAGCTCTTTAATGCCAAGACAGCATTAGTAATCTGAAAGTGACAGTAACATGCAATACTGTATATGACTGCTGGTAAATATGTTAGCCGATTGTAACAAACAGCCTCTTTAACCAGTCCCGGACCGCCGTACGCAGGATTGCGTCCTGCGGGCGGCCGGGATCTTCTGAGTGGACGCATCGGCACGTCCTCTCGCGAGACCCGTGAGTTCCTGTGAACGCGCGCGCAGGCGCGCGCGCGTTCACAGGAGCGCGCGTCTGGAGAGTTAAACTACAGCCTGCCAGCGATGATCAATCGCTGGCAGGCTGCTAGATGCGATATAAATCGCATCAAACATGTATACCAGACGCTGTTTTGTGAACAGCGTCTGGTATACCTGCTACCTGGTCCTCTGGTGGTCCCATTTGCTGGGATCGACCACCAGAGGACCAGGTAACACAGTAAAGTTGCACCAAACACTACACTAACCTCCCCCACCCCCTCACCTATTAACCCCTTGATCACCCCATCTAGACCCCTGATCACCCCCTGTCATTGATCACACCCCTTTATGTGTCCATATGTGTTTTGCGGATCCGTGGATTCACGGATCCGTGGATCCGATCCGCAGATCCGATCCGCAGATCCTCAAAACACGGACACCGGCAATGTGCTTTCCGCATTTTGCAGATCCGCACATTGCCAGAACTATATAGAAAATGCTTTTTCTTGTCCGCAATTGCGGACAAGAATAGGACATGTTCTATATTTTTGCGGAACGGAAGTGCAGACCCGGAATCGCGGATCCGTAATTCCGGATTCGAGCGGGACAAAGTCTGTCCCCATAGAAATGAATGGGTCCGCAATTCCGTTCCACAAACAGAATTGTGGACGTGTGAATGGGGCATAAGGGTCCCTTATCACCGCCAGTTAGTTAGCTACTTGTTAGGTAGCTAGCGCCCAGCCCACCGTACCGCAGTCACTGATTTTGGCAGAGATTTTTTCATCCACATTGACCGATGCGAATGAAAAAATCTGTGCCGTTCATTTTTTTTTTTTTCAGCGCAGAGGCCGAACGGAAAAAAAAAATCTCATTACCCGTATGCTCAATATACGGAGAATCGCAGAAACTCCTAATGCTGGCCATACGTGTAATGATTGAGGAGACCCTCAAATGCCAGGACAGTATAATTACCCCACATGTGACCCCATTTTAGAAAGAAGACACCCCAAGGTATTCCGTGAGGGGTATGGTGAGTTCATGCAAAATTTTATTTTTGTCACAAGTTAGTGGAATATGAGACTGTAAAAAAAAAAAAAAAAAAATCAATTTCCGCTAACTTGTGCCAAATTTTTTTCTGTGAACTCGCCATGCCCTCACGGAATACCTTGGGGTGTCTTCTTTCCACAATGGGGTCACATGTGGGGTATTTATACTGCCCTGGCATTTTAGGGGCGTGAGAATCCAAATGCGTAAAAATGCCCTCCTAAAAGGTACTCGTTGGAATTTGGGCCCCTTTGCGCATCTTGGCTGCAAAAAAGTGTCACACATGTGGTATCGCCGTACTCAGGAGAAGTAGGGCAATGTGTTTTGGGGTGAAATTTTACATATACCCATGCTGGGTGTGAGAAATATCGCTGTAAACGACAACTTTTTACATTTTTTTATACAAAGTTGACAATTTACAGAGATATTTCTCTCACTCAGCATGGGTATATGTAAAATACACCCCAAAACACATTGCCCTACTTCTCCTGAGTACGGCGATACCACATGTGTGACACTTTTGCAGCCAAGATGCGCAAAGGGCCCAAATTCAACGAGTACCTTTAGGAGGGCATTTACGCATTTTTCTTCTCACGCTTTAGGGCCCCTAAAATGCCAGGGCAGTATAAATACCCCACATGTGACCCCATTTTGAAAGAAGACACCCCAAGGTATTCCGCTGAGGGGCATAGTGAGTCCATGAAAAATTAAACTTTTTGTCAAAAGTTAGCGGAAAGGAGACTTTGTGAGAAAAAACAATAAAAAATCAATTTCCACTAGCTTGTGCCAAAATTTTTTTCTATGAACTAGCCATGCCCCTAATGGAATACCTTGGGGTGTCTTCTTTCCACAATGGGGTCACATGTGGGGTATTTATACTGCCCTGGCATTTTAGGGGCCCTAAGCGTGAGAATCCAAATGCGTAAAAATGCCCTCCTAAAGGTACTCATTGGAATTTGGGCCCTTGCGCATCTTGGCTGCAAAAAGTGTCACACATGTGGTATCGCCGTACTCAGGAGAAGTAGGGCAATGTGTTTTAGGGTGTAATTTTACATATACCCATGCTGGGTGTGAGAAATATCTCTGTAAATTGACAACTTTTAACAATTTTTATACAAAGTTGACAATTTACAGAGATATTTCTCACACTCAGCATGGGTATATGTAAAAATACACCCCAAAACACATTGCCCTACTTCTCCTGAGTACAGCGATTCCACATGTGTGACACTTTTGCAGCCAAGATGCAAAGGGCCTAAATCAACGAGTACCTTTAGGTTCAGAGGCATTTTTATGCATTTGATTCTCACGCTTTAGGGCCCTAAAATGCCAGGGCAGTATAAATACCCCACATGTGACCCCATTTTGGAAAGAAGACACCCCAAGGTATTCCGCTGAGGGGCATAGTGAGTCCATGAAAATTAAACTTTTGTCAAAAGTTAGCGGAAATGGAGACTTTTGTGAGAAAATACAATACAAAATCAATTTCCACTAGCTTGTGCCAAAAACTTTTTTTTCTATGAACTAGCCATGCCCCTAATGGAATACCTTGGGGTGTCTTCTTTCCAAAATGGGGTCACATGTGGGGTATTTCTACTGCCCTGGCATTTTAGGGGCCCTAAAGCGTGAGAAGAAAAATGAGTAAAAATGCCCTCCTAAAAGGTACTCATTGGAATTTGGGCCCCTTTGCGCATCTTGGCTGCAAAAAAGTGTCACTCATGTGGTATCGCCGTACTCAAGAGAAGTAGGGCAATGTGTTTTGGGGTGTATTTTTACATATACCCATGCTGGGTGAGAGAAATATCTCTGTAAATTGACAACTTTGAATAAAAAAATGTAAAAAGTTGTCGTTTACAGCGATAATTCTCACACGCAGCATGGGTATATGTAAAAATACACCCCAAAACACATTGCCCTACTTCTCCTGAGTACAGCGATTCCACATGAGTGACACTTTTTTGCAGCCTGGGTGCGCAAAGGGGCCCTAAAACCAATGAGTACCTTTAGGATTTCACAGGCCATTTTTATGCATTTGGATTCTCAAACTTTAGGGGCCCCTAAAATGCCAGGTGAGTATAAATACCCCACATGTGACCCCATTTTGGAAAGAAGACACCCCAAGGTATTCCGTGAGGGGCATGGTGAGTCCACAGAATTTTTTTTTGGCACAAGTCAGCGGAAATTTTTATTTTTATTTTTATTTTGTTTTTACAAAGTCTCATATTCCACTAACTTGTGACAAAAAATTAAATTTTACATGAACTCACCATACCCCTCACAGAATACCTTGGGGTGTCTTCTTTCCAAAATGGGGTCACATGTGGGGTATTTATACTGTCCTGGCATTTTAGGGGCCCCTAAAGCGTGAGAAGAAGTCTGGAATCCAAATGCGTAAAAATGCCCTGTGAAATCCTAAAGGTACTCATTGGTTTAGGGCCCTTGCGCACTCAGGCTGCAAAAAGTGGCACACATGTGGTATCGCCGTACTCAGGAGAAGTAGGGCAATGTGTTTTGAGGTGTATTTTTACATATACCCATACTGTGTGTGAGAAATATCTCTGTAAATGACAACTTTTAAAATTTTTTATACAAAGTTGACAATTTACAGAGATATTTCTCTCACCCAACATGGGTATATGTAAAAATACACCCCAAAACACATTGCCCTACTTCTCCTGAGTACGGCGATACCACATGAGTGACACTTTTTTGCAGCCTGGGAGCACAAAGGGGCCCAAATTCCAACGAGTACCTTTAGGTTTTACATGGCGGCTCACAATTTAGCCCCGCCCAAAATGCCAGAACGGTAAACACACCCCACAAATGACCCCATTTCGGAAAGTAGACACCCCAAGGTACTCACTGAGGGGCATAGTGAGTCCGTCTTAGATTTTATTTATTTTTTGCCAGAAGTTATCAGAAATTGAAACTTTTTTTTTTTTTTCTCATAAAGTGTCATTTTCCGCTAACTTGTGAAAAAAATTGAAATGATACATGAACTCACCATGCCCCTCCGCGAATACTTTGGGGTGTCTTCTTTCTAAAATGGTGTGATTTGGGGGGTATTTATACTATCCTGGCATTCTAGCACCTGAAGAAACATGACAGGTGCTCAGAAAGTCAGAGCTGCTTCAAAATGCCGAAATTCACTTTTTTGCACCATAGTTTGTAAACGCTATAACTTTTACCCAAACCAATAAATATACACTTATTGGACTTTTTTATCAAAGACATGTAGAACAATAAATTTAGAGAAAAATTTATATAGAAATGTAGTTTTTTAAAAAAAAAATTACAACAGAAAGTGAAAAATGTCATTTTTTTGCAAAAATTTTGGTCATTTTTGATTAATAGCAAAAAAAGTAAAAATGTCAGCAGCAATGAAATACCACCAAATGAAAGCTCTATTAGTGAGAAGAAAAGGAGGTAAAATTCATTTGGGTGGTAAGTTGTATGACGGAGCAATAAACGGTGAAAGTAGTGTAGTGCGGAATTGTAAAAAGTGGCCTGGTCATTAAGGGTGTTTAAGTTAGGGGGGCTGAAGCGGTTAATGACACAAAACACTGCCAGATTTTGTTTTTAAGTTAAAAAATGATACACGCATTTTTTGGTAGCCGATACCTTTTTCTCTGTCTTCTGACCTAAGTGGACAAGTACAACTTAGTTCCAGATGAATGCAGTGGTGTATTGTTAATGGAGGCAGACCTTGCAATTGCCATAGGGGCAGTGGGCCTTGCACTTCTCTAAGGCCCCTTTCACACTTGCGCTTTTGCTTTCCGTCCTAGAGTTCCGTCCTCGGGGCTCTAGGACGGAAAGATACTGATCAGGATTTATCCTAATGCATTCTGAATGGAGAGAAATCCGTTCAGGATGCGTCAGGATGTCTTCCGTTCAGTATGTGAGCGTTTTTTGGATGTTGACAAAAGCGTAGCATGCTGCGGATTTGTCTCCGTCCAAAAATCCGGAAGATATGCCGTAATGACGGATCCGGAATTATTGCCCATTGAAGTGCTTTAATCCGGATCCGGCATTAGGCTAAACGTCGTTTCGGTGCATCGCCGTATCCGACGTTTAGCTTTTGTAAATGGTTACCATGGCAGCCAGGACGCTAAAGTCCCGGCTGCCATGGTAAAGTGTAGTGGGGAGGCAGGGGAGAAGTATACTTACCGTCTGTGCGGCTCCCAAGTCCCGGGGTGCTCCACAATAACGTCAGAGCGCCCCATGAGCATGGTCACAGGATCACATGAATCACAGGATCCATGCGCGTGGGGCGCTCTGACGTCATTGTGGAGCGCCCCGGGAGCCGCACGGACTGTAAGTATCTGCTCCCATGGCTCCCCACTACTTACTATGGCAACCAGGACTTTAGTAGCGTCCTGGCTGCCATAGTAACACTGAAAGCATTTTGAATGCTGATCAGTCTTCAAATGCTTTCAGTTGTCTTGCGTTGTGACGGATCCGGCGGGCATTTCCGGCGACGGAAGTGCACGCCGGATCCTCACAACGCAAGTGTGAAAGAGGCCTAAAGAGTCATGGTTTCTGCCATTCCCCATGTCAGATTCTGCTTGTCACAATGCGGTTCAATGTGACACTGTGTTGCCTTGTAGGCTGGCTTTCTGCGCTCTTGTGTACTGACTGCGGGCTGTTTCCCGTGTATAATACTGGTTGCTTGGGTGGTAAGTGCTGGATGCAGCCTTTTATAGTGTGTGAACTGTGTCCTGTGAATTTGTGTACTCTCTGTATCTGTATCACCGTGACACTGTGTTGTCTTGTAGGCTGGCTGTCTGCACTCTTGTGTACTGGTTTAAATACGTTCCTGTGTATGCTGGTTGCTTGGGCGGTGCATGCTAGCTGCGGCCTTTTGTAGTGTCCTGTGAATTGTGTGTGAACTGTGTCTTGTAGAGTTAATTCTTCCCTGAGCCTGTGTTTGATTACCAGATGGTCAGGTACTCTCATCACTCTGCTAAGGATGTGCTGTATGCCTGGGAGTTCACTACCCTAACCCTGGGTTCAGACCTGAGCGTTCCAAAAGCAGCGCTTTCTGCAGCGTTTTTGACGCTGCGTTTGCTAGCGTTTTGCAAATAGGAAGCAGCGCGTTCGATGCAGCGTTCTTGTGATTGCTACTGTGGTGTCAATCACAAAACGTGCGTCAAACGCCCCAAAAGAAGCTCAAGTACTTGTTTATGCGTTGGGCGTTTTACAGCGCGTTCAAACGCGCTGTAAAACGCTCAAGTGTGAACCACTCCCATAGGGATGCATTGGTTTTAATCTGTTGAGCGTTTTACAGCGCGTTTGAGCGCTGTAAAGCGCTCAGGTGTGAACCCAGGGTAAAACCAGACTGCATTCTGGATTACAAAAGGCACATGGGAGAGGTTGATCTTTTACCCTGGGTTCACACCTGAGCGTTTTACAGCGCGTTCAAGCGCGCTGTAAAGCGCTCAACAGATTAAAACCAATGCATCCCTATGGGAGTGGTTCACACTTGAGCGTTTTACAGCGCGTTTGAGCGCGCTGTAAACGCATGCACATAAACAAGTACTTGAGCTTCTTTTGGGGCGTTTGGCCGCGTTTTGTGATTGACACCACAGTAGCAATCACAAGAACGCTGCGTCTGCTGCAGCGTTCCTATTTGCAAAACGCGCGCAAAAACGCGCGTCAAAAACGCGCGTAAAGCGCGCGCTTTTGGAACGCTCAGGTCTGAACCCAGGGTTAGGCCCCTTTCACACGGCGTGTCCGGATTAGGTCCGGATGCGTTGCGGATGCGTTCAGTGAAAACTGTGCGATTTCACAGGCAAAGCCATTCAGTTTTGCCTGCGATTGCGTTCAGTTGTTCAGTTTTTCCGCGGGTGCAATGCGTTTTGATGCGTTTTTCACGCGTGATAAAAACTGAAGGTTTACAAACAACATATCCTAGCAACCATCAGTGAAAAGCATACGCACCCGCACTTGCTTGCGGATGCAATGCGTTTTCACGCAGCCCCATTCACCTCTATGGGGCCAGGGCTGCGTGAAAAACGCAGAATATAGAACATGCTGCGATTTTCACGCAACGCACAAGTGATGCGTGAAAAAAAACGCTCATGTACACAGACCCATTGAAATGAATGGGTCAGGATTCAGTGCGGATGCTATGCGTTCACATCACGCATTGCACCCGCGCGGAAAACTCGCCCGTGTGAAAGGGACCTTACCCCTTAAAATGTTCATACACAGGTGCAGTTTCCAAAATGGCATTACTTCTTGAGGTTTTTGACTGTCCGAGGACCTCAGGATTTTTTTGTAAATGCAACATGGCGCGCAAACACGATATCTGCAAATTCTGGCCTGCAAAATCTATATTTTGCAGTTTGCCTCCTGAACCCTGCTGTGCGTCCATACAGCAGGATAGGAGCACACATGGGGTGTTGTCATAATCAGGAGGAAATGGGTAACAAACTATGGGGTGCATTTTCTCCAGTTACTCTCTGTGAAACTGAAAAATTTGGACCTGAAATATTATTTTCTTGTAAAACAAAAAGCCATTTTTCAGTTTTATGGCCAAGTGTTTCAAAATTCAATGAAACACCCATTGGGGCTGTAGTTTCCAAAATGGGGTCACTTTTTGGGGGGTTTCGACTCTAGGGGTGCATCAGGCAGTCTTCAATTGTGACATGGCGCCTGAAAATGATTCCTGTGAAATCTGCCCTCCAGAAGCCATTTGGTACTCCTTTCCTTCTGAGCCCTGTGGTCCACCCAAATAGCAGCACACAAGCTCATATAGGATGTTGGTGTAATCAGGAGGAAATGGGTAACAAATGACGGGGTGCATTTTCTCAGTTACCCCTTGTGAAAGTGAAAAATTTATTGTAAAAAAAAAATGCAATTTTTTAGTTTTATGGCCAAGTGTATTAAATATCTAATTTTTTTTAGCTGCAGTATTAACCTTTACTGTGTTAAAAAACGATGCACAGAAGTGGCAGATGAGGTTTAGGCCTCATGCACACGGCCGTATGTGTTTTGCAGTCTGCAAACCGCAGATCTGCAAAACACGGAAGCTGCTCCGCGTTCCGTTCCGCAATTTGGGAAACGGAACACGGACCATTGTAGAAATGCCTATTCTTGTCCGCAAAACGGATAAGAATAGGACATGCTCTATTTTTTTTGCGGGGCCACGGAACGGAGCAATGGATTTTGCAGCCCCATTGAAGTGAATGAGTCCGCGCCCGAGCTGCAAAATATGCGGCTTGGACGCGGACCAAAACAACAGCCGTGTGCATGAGGCCTTAACACTGACAAATGTTAGGTTATGCACATGGGAAGGAATAATGCAAGTCACCTGTACATACTCAATGGTAAAATCCTGCGTAACACTGACATGGAAAAGGATCTAGGAATTTTAGTGGACAGTAAACTTAACTGTAGAAACCAGTGTCAGATAGCTGCTGCCAAAGCTAATAAGAATTTGGGGTGCATCAAAAGGGGCATAGATGCACATGATGAGAATATAGGAATATAGTCCTGCCACTTAGACAAACTACAAATCAGACTGCACATGGAGTAATGTGTAGAATCCTGTGCAGAACAAGACCGACTATGAAGAAGACATACTGTAGCAGAGCTGGAGAGGGTTCGAGGAGGGCAACTAAAGTAATAACTGTAATGGGTGGACTGCAGTACCCAGAAAGATGATCAAAATTAGGGTTATTCACTTTAGGAAAAAGACGACTGAGGCGAGATCTAATAACTATGTATAAATATATCAGGGGTCAGTACAGAGATCACTCCCATCATCCATTTATCCCCAGGACTGTGACGAAGGGACATCCTCTGCATCTGGAGGAAGGAAGGTTTGTACACAAACATAGAAAAGGATTATTTACGGTAAGAGCAGTGAGACTATGGAACTCTCTGCCTGAGGAGGTGGTGATGGTGAGTACAATAAAGAAATTCAAGAGGGGCCTGGATATAGCTACTAGAGAGGGGTCGTTGATCCAGGGAGTTATTCTGATTGTCTGATTGGAGGCAGGAAGGAACTTTTTTCCCCTAAAATGAGGAAAATTGGCTTCTACCTCACAGGGTTTTTTTGCCTTTGTCTGGATCAGCTTTCCACGATAACAGGCCAAACTGGATGGATGGATGTCTTTTTTCAACCATACAAACTATGTTACTATGTAGTTGTGAAACAAGGAATAATATGGCTGAAAAAAAATATTAAGGAAGCCCAAACATAACTGTTACTTCAGTTTGTACAAAGAAGCACAGCCATCATGCAAACCTTTTTGAAAAGTCAGGTATGCTTTCAAAAGGATCTTTATAAAGATCAATATCACATTTCATAGCAATAAAGATTTAGTTAAAGGTGATCTATTTAAAGGGGCTGTCCAGCCAATTAAGGTTCCAAATGGCATAAAAAATGTAAAAAAAACAAGCCAAACTAATTTTCACTAGTTCTTCACTTATCCCGTTACCATACTCACTGGGTTTCTGCTGGTCTTTACTTTCAGGTGGCTCTTGGCACATGGGGAATGCCTGCTCAGCCAATCAGTGGTTGAAGTGGGCCAACCCCTGTAAGTTCCACTGTTTGATTTCACAGTACAGTGAAAGTATCACTGGCAATATTTTTAGCATTTAAAAGGACTGAACCTAATCCTGAACCTGAGTTTTGCTTTCTATAATGCCTTATGCACACGGCAGTTCTGTGCATTGGGGACCACAATTTGCTGTCCCCATTGCACGGGCAACATTCGTGCGGCGGCCGGGACGGATCGAGACCCATTCAACTTGAATGGGTCCGTGATGCGTCTGCACCACAAAAAAACAGAACACACAGCGGCGGTGTGCATGAGGCCTAACACACACAAGATTCCTGATTTGTGACAAGGAATGAGTAATACATGCCTGCTAAATAAAAAAGATCTTGGTCTTTTTGTAGCTTTGATTACTGACATGATTACTCACCGAATTTTACAGTTGCTTGGATATTTTATAAAGACAATATAAGTTTAAAGTATAAATTTCAGTACTCATATTTTCAACATTTGGCTTTGTTATTAATTTAAGGAACTAAAAGGTTATCCCATGAAAAATATGACTATCGCTAATTCCAAGTCTAAAATCACAGAAACATCCAGCACAATATAATAAATGAATATGCGGATGTGCATGGCTACATTTATAAAGGAAAAAAATCACAGAAAATAATGCACTGACACAATAGATGCAAACATTATATATGGACTAAGCCCTCACTCTGATATGTTAAAATTTGAGACTCTCAGCCAATAAATTTTGAGCAAAACACATCTATGTCCGCCTATCAGCGCCAAGGCGGTCTCAGTCCGACAGGCAGGCCCTACTCTAAACCTATCGTATTTTATCATATCACAGTGAAGGCTTAGGGTCCTTTCACACTTGCGTTCTGAGGATCCGGCAGGCACTTCCGTCCCGCCGGATCCGTCAGAACGCAAGTCGCCTGAAGCATTAGAAGACTGATCAGGATCCTGATCAGTCTTCGAAATGCTTTCAGGTTACTATGGCAGCCAGGACGCTATTAAAGTCCTGGTTGCCATAGTAGGAGCGGGGAGCGGGGGAGCGGTATACTTACAGTCCGTGCGGCTCCCGGGGCGCTCCTGAATGACGACAAAGCGCCCCATGCCCATGGATCACGTGATCCATGCGATCACGTGATCCATGCGTGTGGGGCGCCCTGACGCCACTCTGAGCGCCCGGGAGCCGCACGGATAGTAAGCATACTGCTCCCCGCTTCCCACTAGCATTTACCATGGCAACCAGGACTTTAGCGTCCTGGCTGCCATGGTAACAATTGAGAAAAAGCTAAACGTCGGATCCGGCAATGCGCCGAAACGACGTTTAGCTTAAGGCCGGATCCGGATTAATGCCTTTCAATGGGCATTAATTCCAGATCCGGCCTTGCGGCAAGTGTTCCGGATTTTTGGACGGAACAAAAAGCGCAGCATGCTGTGGTATTTGCTGCGTCCAAAAAACGTTCCGGTCCTGAACTGAAGACATCCTGATGCATCCTGAACGGATTTCTCTCCATTCAGAATGCATGGGGATGATCCTGATCAGGATTTTTCCGGCATAGAGACCCGATGACGGATCTCTATGCCGGAAAACAAAAACGCCAGTGTGAAAGGACCCTAAGTCCATATATAATGTTTGCATTTATTATGTTAGTGTAATATTTTCTGTGATTTTTTTATGAATGTTGCCATGTACATCCGCATATTCATTTATCACATTGTGCAGGATGTTTTGTATCTTTTTCTGTGATTTTTGGTTAGTTTTGTAGTATGCTCTTGAAGGTGTTGCACCTTCAAGAGTGAATGTGCTTCTATTTTATCTCGGGAGTAGCATTTTTGTCCAACTTGATTAGGTGGTACATATAGCTGTGCCGGCTCCTCCTCTCATTGGTTGCTTGGTGCTCACAGAGGTAACTAGGAGCAGCACACTAACCCTCAGTTCACACTTGCACGTTTTACAGCGCGTTCGAATGCGCTGTAAAACGCTCAACAGGAGAAAACTCATGTTTCCCTATGGGCATGGTTCTCACCTGAGCGCTTACTAGCCGCATTTGAACGCGCTGTAAAACGCCTCTACGCCAAAGAAGTTCTTGAGCTTCTTGGGGCGCGCTTGTCACGCCGCTTGCACCCATAGACTTCAATGGGAACGCGCGTAAAAGTGTAGATATGCCTTTTTCAATTGGTCTCCAGAGTCACGAACGCGCGTATGATGCGCGTTTCCTATTTGCAAAAACGCGCTGTAATACGCGCGAAAAAAACGCGCGTAAAACGCGTGTCTCAGAAACGCTCAGGTGTGAACCCAGGGTATGTGTGCAGGGTCTGCTCTCCTAGCAATATGCAACCAATGTCTGAGCCGAGACAACCCTTTAACGACAAAGTTGGCTTGGGCCTGAACAGGTTAATTCGCTGTACTGATTTAAGGAACTACAGGATAAAATCTTTGTAAAGCCCCATACGATGTCATACAAGGTAAAATCATTTTAGTTGTCATGATAATCTTAAAGTTAAAGCTGTCCAGGTCATATCAGTTCATGAAAGGACTAATATTACTGCCACAACAATGGTTGTAGAAAGTGTGTATCCGTCACAGCATAAACTAGACATGATCAAGTCATTTATCATGTACAACAATGGTCTCA
Source organism: Bufotes viridis (assembly GCA_033119425.1). Classification (NCBI taxonomy): domain Eukaryota; kingdom Metazoa; phylum Chordata; class Amphibia; order Anura; family Bufonidae; genus Bufotes; species Bufotes viridis. The sequence continues at coordinate 88,297,389 of CM065592.1, read as the reverse complement.
TAATGTGATGTTCTGGATGCAGAATCTGTGTCGGCAGATAGTTCCTGGGTGACCAATAAGAGGACGTGTCATAGGCAGAATACAGAAATTATACGCTCCACTTACTGTGAATGGAGACACAATCCACAGCTACAGTATAGAAAATGACATGTTGCAAACATTAAGAAACCACAGATAGATCTGTCCATAGAAATGTTCAATCAGTTTTATAAAATTGGGTTAATCTGAAATTTCATGGCCAGCTAGAGTTGCAGTGAGATGTTGAAGAGAAGAGGCAGAGGAGAACTAAAGATGAGATGGAAGAAATGAGAATTTAGATTAGGGTTGGAAAAGAAAAATGTAAGACATGCAAAAAACAAAAATCAAAGGAAAGGTAAAGGTAAAGGTGTACAAAAGAACAGCTGGAGCTGAGCCATAAACCAGAATGGAGTTTAGCTGAAGGGGCATTCCCATCTAGGACATTGATAGCATATCGCTTGGATATGCCACAGTTGCCAAATAGGTGTGGTTCCCACCTCTGGGACCCGCTCCTATCTCCAGAATGGGCCATCTGAAATGAAGAGAGGACACCCTTGCATGCGCATCTACTTTTCATTCACCACTATGGGAGTTCGAACAACAACACTGGCTTGGCTATTTCTGGCCAATAGCAGTGAATAGAGATGTGTCAATGTCTGAGATAGAAATATGTCCTTAAAGAAGATATGTTCCAGATGCAGGTGACGTGATTTAGTGTAACCCATTGTTACGTTACTATCTGTTATCAGTGGTTTTGATATAAGAATAAACTTACTATGGAGTCCTAGTCCTTTCAACAATAAATGTACCAAAATTATTTTGGAACATTGCACACTAGTGATGTTCGAGCACCAAAGTATTCGGGTGTTCGGATGTTCGGGCCGAACACATTGCTACATTTGTGTGCTCGGCTGGGCACCAGAGTATAATGGAAGTGAATGGGAGACAAACAGGCACCCCCAACTCTGAAGAGGGGAGGGTGCCTGGTTCATAGAAAAATGTCAGAAAGTGACAGAAACACCAACGAAATGGATCAGAAACAGCATGGGGACCATGTCTGGATGCATCTTGGACTCCCAGGTCGCTGCTGGGAACCATGTTGTCCTAGTTGTACGCCACTTTTACAGACAAAAATATGCCAAACCCCCCCCCCCCAAAAATAAATCAATTTTACAGGAAAATATTCAATTGTATATAAAGTGCAAGTGCCGACAAAAATTTGTTTTTTTCCCGAACTGGGGCCATGATTAAGATGGACAGCCAGAGGTATCCGTATTGCGCTGCTATAGGAGAAATTCTTTGATTGGCACCAAAAGATCCACACTGAAAGCATTTGCCAAGAATGTTTTCATTAATCTAAGATGAAATTTGTAGCCTGGTTTGAAAACGATCCGATACACGATCCTGTGGCGTTATTCCCATTATCTGCCGAGCATTTTCCTGGAAACCAAAGTCTTGGGTTCCGAAGGGAGCATGGTTGCAAAGATGAAACTTAAACTAATTGACGGAAGGGCACCATCAGGAGTGGAGCCTGTGGCTTAATTTGATTCCACATGGGAAACCTCAGCCGGCCCGGACACTGAAAGGATTGACAGATTTATACCTCTTTCTCGATTCTGTGGGTGGTGGTGCATGGCCGTTGTGAGTGGGTGGAGCGATATGTCTGGTTCATTCTGATAACCGATGACATTCCTCCGTGCTAACGAGTTACCTTACCCCCGGCTGCCAGTGCAAGGACATTTCAGAGATATTATCAAAAACACTGGCCACGGTTAAATTTGATTGAATTTTAAAAATAATTTTTGCTTGCGGTAATATTACATGGCAGAGTTAGTGCAGGGAATGGCAGTCAGCATCGGCTAGGAAAAAATGTTATTGAAATTTAAGAATATTTTTTGATTGCCCTATAAAAGATTGTAGGTGAGGGCCTGAAGGTGAGCTGACCCTCTCTGAAGAGGGACACGAGGAGATCTTACGCACTGATCCCCAAACTCTTCAGCATCCACAGTCAGAAGAAGATGACGGTGGGGAATGGCAATTAGTGTTTCATGAGGTGGATGATGCGGATGAGACACAGTTGTCAATAAGTGAGGGTCTTGTTAGGTCAACACAAGTCAGGAGGATGACCAGAATGAGGAAGTGGAAGAGGAGATGGGGGACGATGACATCACTGGCCAATCCTCTGTCCTAGACGCAGGCCTGGATGACTCTCAACCTGCAGCTGGGCCTTCGCAAGAATCAGCTTGCACACCCACTTCTGTGTCCAAGCATAGCGTACAGATGTCCTTATCCCAGGCCTTTGAACGTAAGCGCAAATACCCAGCCACCCACCCACAGGCCATAGCAGCACTAAATGCGTACCTTTCAAAATTTCTGTCCCTGGAAATGTTGCCATTTTGGCCTGTGGACACTGAGGCTTTTCTCAGCCTCATAGCGGCGGCTGTCCTTCGTTACTCAGTCCCCAGCTGCCACTATTTTTATCGGTGTGCCGTCCGCATATTACACCAGCATTTGTGTCCCGTAACAACACCCGTGCCCTGACCCGTGTTCTAAAATTTCTCAACCTACCCCAATTTGCCTGAGCTACTGGTGAAGGTGCGCCATGTGTATGCCAATTTCAGAAAGTTACCTACAGATGCCGACAGTCTGGCAACGCTGCTGCAGCATTTGTATTTGCCAGCTTATCGACTGTTGTGCGACGTGAGCAACCGCTGGAATTCCACATTACACATGTTGGCCAGGCTTTGTGAGCAGCAGAAGGCAGTAGTGGAATACCAGCTGAAACATGGTCTTGTATGTCTGACTTCTGTGAGGTTTTACACAACTTTGAGGGATAAACACAGATGGTGAGTGGCGATGCCGCTATTATCAGCCTAACCAACCCACTTCTGTGTCTACTGAAACGCTGGCTGCTAGAAATGAAGACGGACGCTTTACATGTGGAAGAGGTGGAACTAGGGGGAGGACATTACACAGGGTGATATCCAGACCACCCTCAGTTCATCTACTCAGTGTGAATTGGATGATGATGAGGAGGAGGAGCAAGAGACGGTTGCCTCCACTACAGAGGGTAGTAACCATAGCAGGTTTATTCGATCTGTTCAGCATAGATGAGCAGGAGAGGAGGAAGAGGATAAGGAGATTGAGAGTCATCCTCCTGATGAGGACAGCAAAGTCGATTCTGTTGGGACTCTGACACACATGGCTGACTTTATGTTATGCTGCCTTTCCTGTGACCTTCGCATTCTACGCATTTTGCACAACAGCCATTACTGTTTTTTCAGTTCACTCTTCTCGATCCCCGCTACCAAGAGAACTTCTCATCTCTCATTTCTGTGGTGGAGAGGACGAGCAAAATGGTGCAATACCAGAAGGTCCTTCTTGAAAAATTGCTCTATAAATTTCCATCTGACAACGCTGGCGGCAGAGTACATAGTTCCTTGGGCAACCCAGGAGGGGAGATGAGGGGAACACACAGCAGTTCCAACAGAGGCAGGACAACACTCTCCAAGGCATGGGACAGTTTCATGACACCCCGCCAGCACCCTTACCTTGATGCGCGGCCTAGTGTCACAAGGATGGAAAAAATTTGGAAGATAGTGAAGGAGTACATAGCAGACCTTGTTAGTGTCCTCAGTGATCTCTCTGTGCCTTACAACTACTGGGTGTTCAAGCTGGACACGTGGCACAAACTGCCACTCTACAGCTATAGCTAAATGATAAGGAACATGGAAGATATACTATATTGGACTGTAGTATTCAGGGTAAATGACCGTGTGGGCACTTTGCGATTAATAAGTGGGTTTTGGGTTGCAGTTTCGGCACTCAGTCTCTAAAAGGTTCGCCATCATTGTTTTAGAGGGTTAGCGCACCTGGAGGCCCTTTAGCTACATTCTTTTACTCAGTTTCATTGCGCCCAGGGCCACGGCCTCTGCGTGCACCATCAGCATCACGGCCACTTCCACGTCCTTTACTGGCCGCCTTCTTAATATTAAATGTTATATATGCTTAAAAGTATATCACACGTACAGTAGCGTAGAATTTGTAAGTGTATGCGCCAATGAATTAAAACAGGTATTTGGGATGCGCACACTTTACACAGGAGATGTAGCCCTGATAAGGTCACAGACTAGTCTAGCATGCACTGTCTGTGGATAAAGTACAGTATATGTCAGTGATATGTATGAAATGCACACACAGTAGATGTTGCACAGATAATTTACTTTTCCCCAAAATACACTGTTTTCCCATATGGTACAGTATTTAACACAAAGCAACACACTATGGACACTAGATGTTGCACAAATTTACATTTCACCAAAATACATTTTTTTCAGATGTGGTAAAGTATTTGACACAGAAAGCCACACACTATGGAGACTAGATGTTGCACAAATTTGTTAAATTTCTCCAGAAAACAGTTTGCAGATGAAATACAGTATATGTCACAGATGTGGATTAAACGCACACACAGATATGGCACAAATTAGTTAAATTTCCCCCAAAAAAACTATTTTGCGAATGGAGGACTGTATATGTCACGGAGTAGATTAAAAGGACACACTATTGACAATAAATGTGGCACTGATTAGTTGAATTTATGCAAAAATACACATTCTGCGGATGATGTACAGTATATGTCACTAATAGGTATGAAAGAAATATATATTTCTGCTGTCAAACACACACACTAGGATTAAAAGGATTATTGGTTGCATGAAAAGCCATAGGTAGTTGTTAAAACAGCGATTTTTTTTTTCTCCCTGCACTGTGTTTCTTCCTCAGCACGGTTGTCCCTGAGACTGATCAATTGAGCGCTAAGGTAATTGAGGTACTAAAAATATATTACTGCTCCCAAACACTCATTCACACACATGACTTTTGTGTCTTTTTCAAATCTTGTTTCAAATAAAATCTGTTAAATTTAGTTTCACACACTACCTTTCCCTGCCTATGCTCTGCTCTCCCTGACATTGACTGAGCCGAACACGTGTCATCGGGCGCTATATATGACGCGTTCCGGCCAGCCAATCAGTTTAATGCCAGTAGCTAACATTGCTACGGCATTACACTGAAGGGCATTACTTCCCTGCACGTTGATTGACTGTTTAGGAGGCGCCAAACGTGCATAGAGGAGACTCGAGCATTTCGCTCTAGCACATGTGGTACTCCGCCAAGTACCGCCATGGGCCGAGCATAGCGATGCTCAAGCCGAATCGGTACTCGGCCGAGCATGCTCGCTTATCACTATTGCACACACATTACATCACTAATATTCATACGAAGCTAAAGTAAAAAAGAAATCTGCTGGATTCCTGGAGCCAGACTGCAGTTCATCCATAAAGCTAAACTATATCACAGTGTAGATAAAGTGCAATCTCTTCCATGGGCAATGAGACTTTGGACTTAAAATTAATCAAATTTGTGTCTACAATTGTAGACAACTGACATTCACATGATTAGTATTTGGTCATCTGTATTTGTAAGCCAAAAACATAAGTGGAACCTACTGAGAGAAAATATAATAGAAATATTTTTGCCTCTTCTGTGTGTTGGACCCACTCTGAGTTTTGGATTACAAATACTGATGAAAAATACTGACCAAAGTATTAACATGTGAAAATCTCCTACAGACTCTTGGAGGATTTATGAGGGTCTTTTATACAATGTCAACAAAATTAGCATTTTTTCTGTTTTATAATACATTTTGCAATGAGCATTATGGAGGTGCTCACTTGTATGCAGGAGGCGAGAGTAGCAGTAAGTATAGTGCTACTAGTGATGGTACAATCAGTGGGCCAGGAGAAGAACAGGGAGCGGTGAATCAGGAAGAGTGGCTGGATGTGCACAGTGGCTGCGGTGTCCAGAGCATTAGAGTTAAGTCTACTAAGTTATTTTTGGTCTGATATGGGGGTCTGATCTGAGGTCTGATACAGGGGTCTGATCTGAGGTCTGATACAGGGGTCTGATCTGAGGTCTGATACAGGGGTCTGATCTGATGTCTGATACAGGGGTCTGATCTGATGTCTGATACAGGGGTCTGATCTGAGGTCTGATACAGGGGTCTGATCTGAGGTCTGATACAGGGGTCTGATCTGAGGTCTGATACAGGGGTCTGATACTGGGGTCTGATATGAGGTCTGATACAGGGGTCTGATCTAAGGCCTGATATTGGGGTCTGATCTGAGGTCTGATATTGGGGTCTGATCTGAGGTCTGATATAGTGGTCTGATCTGAGGTCTGATATAGTGGTCTGATATTGGGGTCTGATCTGAGATCTAACATGGGGTTCTGATCTGAGGTATGATGAAGATGTGGGGTCTAATTTGGGGGTCTTATGAAGATTGAGAGTTTGATGTGAGGTCCGATAAATATAATTTTCAGATTTTTCTCCTCTAAAACTTCAGTGTGTCTAAATCTTATAAAGTGAAAAATAGGGTAATTTAAATCTGCTCCAATTTTACACAATATGAAAGAATCAAAAAAGATTTGGCTAGATCAAGAAACTAAAAAATCAAGTTCTTAATGCAGCATTCTGAAAGATGAAAAGAAACCTAATTACAAAAGGTGCAAACAACAAGAATGTACTGTATTTTGTACGTTTCATATGATGCAAATACACTGCTGTCTGTCTGTGGCAGATAGTTTTCTCTATTTCCGATTTATGTGCATATATGGATATCATTAAATTGTTCTTCTGGACAAGTATGAAATATTCATGATGAGTATTGCTGATATGTGGAATGCCCCATGGGGTGTTGAGGTTACAATCAAATAGCTGTTTGCGCAGCAAAAACTCTGCTTTCTAAAGTTTTAGGCTAGTTAATATTGAGCTACCAAAGCTAAGCTCCAAGTTAATCCAATACAGACATTTCCTATTTTTTCTTAATTATATTTCAGGTTGACCCCATCTCTGTATACAATAGGGGTCCCCAATGTAGGGCTCCCCTATGAGCCACAGCGGAGCTTTCTCCTTAGAGCAACCATCTATCTTTTATATTCATGACTCTGATGACACATTTATTTGAATATTTCAAAGAGAACCTGTCAGCTACATTATGTTGTCCTCACTAAAGACAGTATTGTGTATTGGCAGACCTGCTGATTTTAGTTGTCTGTCACTTCTGTGATGGCACTCAGTATGTTTAGAGTACTGTGATGCCGAACCCCACAGCGTGCGCCTGAGCTGTGTAAGAGGGTGAAACAACCACCATTGCTGAAATACTGTTCCATTTAAGTTCTAGACTGGTGTGTTATTGTTTAGTCACAAGAGTCCACTGTTTCCCCATGCAGCTAAGCTACTGCTAGGATTTCAATATTTATAAGAGATGGAGCTGGTGACTCATGCTTCTGCTGTTGCTGAGAAGAGCAGGAAATGGTGAGCTGAGCAGACATGTCTGGTCAGAGCCTGGGAGACAGCATTGGGTGCCATCCTCATGTCAGTGGGACTTAGAGTGGCCAGAGTCGTTGTTGGAAGTGACTGATGGCTGTCAGCGATCCAGATGGCATTCAGGACCGAGAAGATCGGTTCCCGGAAGGCAGGAAGAGCCGTGGAATGGTCGGGGCTGCCATGAGAGGTGAAGTTACTCAGCCTGGAGAAGAAGCAGTCTGCCATTTTGTGAGCTGTCTGAGAGGACTGTGTGGATCCAGATTCTGTTCCTAAGGATGATCATTGGTGTCAGGAAGCTGCTCAGAACAGAGGGTCAAAGGTACAGGTCCTGCAGGATCACATTTTGTGGCAGGGACTTGCTGTTCGGTTTGGAGCAACCAATAATTACAGTACATACTCAGCTCAGTGACTCAGCTGCACGGTATTGGCTTATCTGCCGTGTGCGCCATCAGTCAGGTCTGTGACCCTCCAGCACAGTATGGACTTGCAGGCTCTGCTGTGTGCACCGCCGTGTTACAGTAGGGTTGTTCAGTTGGACTGGGACCATGACTCTGAGACTGGAGTATACGATATCCTATGTATTCTGTTATGCTTGTGTTACAAAGCTACTCCAGCGGCTGGGAGTATTAAGGACACATGACACAGTGTTGTTCGGGGACAAGGGAAGGGAATGTAACTTTGCATTGTTCACTGTATTTGGAACTGTATGTGATATACTGTTAATACTACTGTTAGTAAAGTTTCTGTTTTTGCACAAAAGCTGGTGTCTATGTCGCTTTTCTCATCTGTGACTTCGCTGTACCCTGGGGAGCCCTCCCCGGTTCACTGTCTTACAACTGTCAGGGAGATGAGTCTGATTAAAATACCATAAAGGCCATTTAAATATTCAACATCCTTTCAAAAAACTTTTCAAATCAATAGTACAAGCGATATAAGAAACATACCTTGTTAGAGCAAAATGCCTCTTTCTCCACTTATAAGCCACTTTTCTACCTCTCCTTGCCTCCTTAACAAATTATTCACTCTCAATTCACAGCTAATATCCCTAATTATGTCTCATTCACACGTCAGTATTTTGGTCAGTTATTTCCATCAGTAATTTTGAGCCAAAAATAGGTGCGGCTCTAAACACAGAACTGGTGCAAATCTTTCCCTTATACCTTATGTCTGTGGAGTCTCCAATTTTGGTTTTGGCTCACAATCACTGACCAATTACTGACCAAAACACTGACGTGTGAATGAGGCTTAAGAGAAAAGACAGGCTGTTAGCTCACTGAGGGATCAGGTTACACCTGCTGAGCAGGGGAAGGAAAGGAAGCTGCTAGAGAGAGCAGGAAGCTGAGAGACACCGCTAAATACTGCCATTGGTTAGTAAGTGTTTACTGTCAATTCCAAAGCTACATTACAACACTGTTCAATACTGCAGTAAAATGTCCTCCATGATGCTTCTAAGGGAATGCTACACATAGATAAGGACCAGGCAGTTATTCGGAAATTTGATGTGTCACTTTATGTGGAAACAACTTCGGAATGCTTTTACTTATCCAAGCCATTCTGAGATTGTTTTCTCGTGACACATTGTACTTTATGTGTTTAAATTTCTCTGCTTTTAAAACAGATAGTGATACTTCATATAATAGTTATTACTTTACATTTCCCATATGTCTACTTTATGTTTGGGTCATTTTGTGAATTACATTTTCCTGTCACTGCAGTACCCTCCGCAAACCCCCTGCATGCTGCGGTCAGCTTTGACTGCAGCATACAAGGGTTTAATAAGCAGGCATCAGTGTTTTCACCGATGCTGATTTATATAGCGGGGGCTCGGCTGTCAGTGACTGCAGAGTCCGTGCCGCTGATCAGGCGGGTGAAGCTCTTGCACCCGGTGGATCAGCCTGCCATACATTTATGGCGCTGGTTCTTAAGTCACGTTCACCAGCGCAGTACATGTAAGGCGGAGGTCCTCTAAGGGTTAAAGGTGTTTTCCAGGAGTTTTATATTGATGACCTGTCCTCAGGATAGGTCATCAATATGAGATTGGGGGGGGGGGGGTCCAATTCCTGGAATTCCCACTAGTTAGGCTATTTGGGGAAGCCGCAGAACTCACTATAGCTACAGTGAGTGCCACGGCATCTCACAGCTTACCAAGCAGAGCGACATCCACCGGATAGTGGTTCAGTTCAATATTGCAGCTCAGCCCCATTCACCTGGTCATATGACTGATGAATGTACCATTACATGTCCTAGGATGTGCTAAATTTATGAGGAGGCCTGTGCCTGCCCTATGCCAATTAAGTTTTCACTAAGATTGATTTCTGCCATGTCTGTTTTTGTATATATACCCCACTGTCTTATATTGCAAATATATTTGGAACTTATCATTGTTCCCCGGACACCGTTGAAGTGTCCCCATGTACTGCTGCTCTCCGGAAGGGATGGTAAGGCGTGGTGCACCCCAATAGGAAATAAGTCCAGAGAGTCAGGGTCTGCTGTAAACCAGGGTGCTTATTTACTGTAGGAATTCAGGTACAAAACAATACAGGCGAGGCATTGGGCTGGCTTCTCTAGTCTCCTCCCTGGCAGAAGAAGGATTTGATGCTGAATAAAGGCCTGAGCTAGCTATCCCTCTTTCTCTTCAGAAGGCTGGTACTCTGGTCCAAGGCTGGTGATTCAGGGTCTGTGGCTCAGCGTCTTCTTCTGGTCACTCGTGCAGGCTAGCATGAGTATCCCCTCCAAGCACTGGTCCCTAACTGCAGCACACTAGGAGCTCTGACTGCTCTCCTTATATACTGTTTTTGCTAGACTAGAAGCTTCTAGTGGGAGGGGTGGAGTGGAGAAACTCAGCATGAACAGATACATTGTTTCAGATTCCGTCTGGTATAGACTTACATTAGAGTTTCAATGATACTCAATGACACAGCAGGTTTTCCAGACAAAAACAAGTTTCCAGACATAACATGGCTAAAACCAGACATGTAAAAGGTCAGGCTGTCTGCTTTTTGGTAGTAAACAAGCCTGTGTTTTTCCCTCCAAAACATGGTCTTCTTTAAACCCTATGGCAGCTGTGGAAAATTACCAGCTTCTCAATCAAATCCCTAACAGTCTCTCAGTATTCATTAACTCTTTCCACAGAGCCAGGTAAATACAGTGATAATGAAGAGGATATATATCACAACATACAAAATGCAGGTAACAGTATTTAACTATATAAGTTAACCCTTTCAAGAGAAGTAAAGGAAGAAGTTTTAACTTTGCATAGGGGATCTAGGCAAATGTCCACAAATGTCCAAATGTCAAAGTACTCCCCGCTTTAGGGCACTGCACTAGGTGCATGGTTACTATTTTTTCCCTTGAATATTTATATTTATAAGGCCAATCAGTGATTCATCAGTAACATCTTGTGAAATATTGTCCAACTGCCAGTAGGAGCGGAAAATATTCTAATTTATCATTTACTCATACTAGGCTATGCATCTAACTCTGCCCAAAACATCATTATAAACACCCAGTCCACTTTATGAGCCCACATAATCATTATTTTCCCTTTGTGCCAGCGCACAGTACTAATGCTCAGATTGTGCCCCTTTCACAGTAATAATGCCCATATTGTCCCCCTTAAAGTAGTTATGCCCATATTGTGCTCTCTTCACAGTAGTTAAGTCCAGATGTGCCCCTTTCACAGTAGCTATACCCAGATGACCACTTTCACAGTGGCTATGCCCAGATATGCCCCCTTCATGGTAGTTATAGCCAGATATGTTCCCCCTCACAGTAGTCATGGTCAGATAGTCCCACAATAGTTACGTCAGATGTGCCCTATCACAGTAAATATGTCCAGATATGAGCCCCCTCACAGTGGTTACACCATATATGCTATTTGTGCCAAACATATTGTCCCTCTTTCTGTTCTTGAAAAGTTGGGAGGTATGACTATCCTTTCCCCCCAAATCAGCTGTTTGAAGGGGCCACTGTGCTTTAAGAGGACAAAGCTGCAATATCTTGCACCACCTCTACTAAATAGATGCAGGTAGATGGTAGTATTTAAATGAGTGATTCACAACCCCATCAATACAGATCCACGAGAGTCAGATCCCATGCATGAAGTTTATATGTTCTTCCCATCTTTGTGTGGGTTTCCTCCAGGCTCTCTAGTTTCCTTCCAAGTCAGAAAACGACTTTAATGGATCACTTTTACAATGTAGAATGGTTACAGAAATTTGTTTTTAGACATTGCCATTATTTATTTATATTATGCACTAATATAGCGCTGACATATTCCTCAGCGCTTTACAGACATTAGCATCAAGCTGTCCCCAATGGTGCTCACAATCTAAGTTCCCTATGAGTATGTCTTATGTCTTTTAAGTGTGAGAGGAAACCAGATTATCCAGGGGAAACCCACACAAACTCCATGTAGTCCTTGTCACTGGCTGGATTCAAACCTAAGACCCCAGCGCTGTAAGGCACCAGTGCTAACCACTGAGCCACCATGCTGTATTAGCTTTTTGGAATTCCTGTGACTCCACCTTTTCCACAATAACTCTGCTGCTTTATAAAACAGTATGAATATTAATCTGTGAAAAAAATGTGAGGGAAAAATCTCCAGGAAGGTACTACACATTTATCCAGCAGGAGTGAGAAGATAAAATCCACGTTTATCATTAATTCATTTCAAATACAGGACACATCAGAATGGAGTTCACACTTACGCATTGCAGGCAAACCAAGCACCCTCAAAGGTTCCCCTAAAGGTTCAGAGCTGAACCCAGACATATCCCTTTTCTCCCCACTAAGCTCTGCTGAATCACGCAGAGCAAGGACTTTTTCTTAAGATCTGGTGACATATCAGGCTCTCTATGGGTAAGCTAGGTGAATGCTTCCGCCTAGCAGGGAGCCCAATGACGTCACCGGCACTAATGGGCTGGCTTTAGCACTGCACTAGCATTTAAAATGGCTAGGGCAGTGCTAAAGCCGGCCGTCAGTGTCTGTGATGTCAACGGGAATACTGCTAGGCGGGAGCCTCCACCTAGCAGTGCGAGAATGTAAACAAACAGCCCTTGCCCTGCGCTGTATCAACAGCCCTTGCCCTGCACGATACAGTGAAGGGCAAGAGGGAGTGTAACACCGCTCCTACACCCTGCTACTATCTCTAATGGGCTAACCTATATTTCATCTGTGTAATTCTGTTCCAGGTTCACCAGAATGTTCATCTATAATATTGTTGTGCACTTGTTATAGCTGTAATATGCCTGGTTCACCAGCAAGTGGCAGCATAAATAGCAGAGTTATTCTTAGACAGAATGGAACTCACCATTCTATCCTCCGCCCTTTGGGCAGAAGTGGGCCAGTCCTGCGTGCTACCAGAAGATGGTGTGGCAATTCTAGTTTATTCCGGTTTGGACTTTATGTTGGAGGTGACAGGACACTAACCTATTCCTTGCCTGAAACTAAGTCAGACTAAAGAGTTGAGTGCAACATAAAGAAGCGAATCAAAGTTACTAAGCTAGCCTGTCAGTACAGCAGAGAGAAAGAGATAAAGCAGAGTTGAGTTTGCCTGCTAGTTCATGCTAAAGCCTGCTGGAACCAAGACAAAGCCTGAAAACTGTTTGAAGAAACATTTATTAAGTGAAGCTGCCATTGAGCTTCATTTCAAGGTCTGGACTCAATTATTCCCCCTTTTTATTGTTTCAGAGCCAAAGCCTGGGGTCCAGGGTATCTAGGTAGGAGCACCGTGACACACATAAAAAAAGATTCAGGCCGCACTACACCGCTCAGCATTCCTATTATACCTGGGTCGCAATAGAGGGGCCCTGGGGGGAGGCATACGTTGCAATTGGCGTCACAAACAGGATCTACTTTTGTGCCTTATTTCTGCTATAAGCCTACGGTAATCGCTAAACCCCCGGAAAAAGAGAATTTATTGCATTTACTTACTGCTGGAGAGTGGGAATCTACATCAGTTGCAGCACTGTGGCAACAGGGGTTAATCGCCCATCTTGGATTTGGGCATGGTGTGTTGAGAGGAAGACATCCACTCAGCAGAAGGGAGGGAACCAAACAGCCCGGCTCCACAGAGGAACCATTCTTACAGCAAAAGGAACTAAACTTCTCAGTACAAGCAGTTCCTTCTTCCCTGGATCTTGAGAAGCAATGTCCAGAGGTCTCAGTGAGTACTGCTGGGGAAAATAACCCTGCTAGAGACTGTTAGGGGCCATAATCTTTCTGCCAGAGCATTATACTCCCCAAAATTGAGCAGTTGCAGCGACTCTTAAAGGAGCCATGCACCAATTCTGCCACCGCTGCCCATAGCAATGCACACTTAAATTGAAATCTAGCTTACATTGACCCCTCTAGTCTGGTACAGTGTATCAAAAGCCATGCCTGAAAGTGAAGATAACAATCACCCAGACCACAGCAATCTACCAGCACCATCAGCAGCTGCAGCAACGTGCATCATGCCTCTAACTATTACATTATTGGGGTCAGAGGAAGACCGCCTTGGGGCTATTGCCATTGCCACTAGAGACTTTCAACTGCTGCAGCAACAGCGAAGAAGACTCCCAGTCCCTCCGGTAAGGAGCACCAAGCCATCTGGCAGCCGAATTTTAACACAGTTTCCCCTGACTACTGGAGTTGTGGAGCCAGAAAAAAGCCAGCCTGTGGCCATTGTGAGATGGGGAAACAGCTCTCATTGTCTGAACACTGTTTGTATAGATTAAGCTAAATGATCTGGACTGACATTCTGCTGTTTGGCCACAAGATGCCACTGTTTCCAAGACACAGCTAACATACTGAATATATTTTGATATTCATGAGAGGTGGAGTTTCAGAGCCAGAAAAGAAGCAGCCATCTTATTTTTTTTTCAAAAATTAACCTGCACAATATAAAATTTCAAAGATAACAAATCAATATAGAACATCAACCAATTATTTCAGAGAGAGAGAAAAGAGAAATAAAACAAAAAAAACCAGTTATTATGCATTATTGTTCAGCCAGCGATTCCAAAGTTTGGAGAATAGGTCATTTTCTCCCTATTAATTTAGATTATTTTTTCCATCCTAATAGTATGATCAAACGCTCTCTTCCACTTTATCACAGAAGGGGGATCTTTTTTAATCCATCTAAAATTAAGAGTCTAGCTTGAAAAAGTATTTTACGAGGTATTTGTTTGTCTACCCTTGAAATCTGTAGGTGCATCATACCTCCTAGTATACACGCCAAAGGATCTCCCTCTATTCTTATTCCAAAAATCTCCCTAATAATTACGGCTATCTTAGACCAATATCGAAACAATTTAGGGCATCTCCATACCAAATGGAAAAGATCTACTTGCTTCCTAGCAAATCTGGGGCACTCATTATGGGAATTATTACCCAATTTTTTCAGTAACAAAGGAGATTGGTATAACCTATGAATAAAAAGAAATTGTTTGTGACACCCCATGTGAGACCCTCATTGAGACAATGGATCTAATTTTCAGTAACTTCTCCCACTGTTCCTCGGATATACCTTTCTCTTTAGCCACTAAACTAATCTCAGTTTGTTTAATTTTCAACAATATCCTATATCTTCTTGAAACACATCCTTTTACCATTCTATTACCGAGGAATTGATTGATCTTCTCCATGGGAGCTTTTTTATATTTTTGGGAATCTACCGATTCGGAGTTAATTGCTTCTCTCAGATGTATATATCTGAAAAAAATCTTTATTCGGGACTAAAAATTCTTTTTTCAGTGTTTCAAAATCTTTAAATGTATCTCCCTCGAACAATTGAGACAACAAACAAAAACCCTTATTCTCTCAATTCACATATTGTTTAATAATTTTCTGTATTTCTCGCAAATTAATACTATTCCATATAGGAGTGAAATCTAAATAACCTTTAATATCCATAATTTTTTTAATCTCTCTCCACATGTGTTCCATTAAATAAAAATGTGGTTATCATTATTTGTACTCCCCAATATGGAGTGCCAGTCCACCTTCCTTAAACACTAACTGTAAAATTTCTAACCTTAAAGACAATCTTTATGTCAAAACCTTATAGTGCGGCCCTCTCTGATGCAATGTGTGTGGGTTTTTTTTTCAAACCCCATCCCGCCCCCCGCTCGTCCGCTGTGGAGCCCCGCTTTGTTTTGTACCGACCTGTAAACTCACAACAGGGCGGAGATGCAGTCTTCTGCTGTGGGCGTCTCCTTTTCCCTGGCTTTGATTGTGATCCAATCAGAGTGGACTGCTTAAAGCCAGGCTGATTGGATCTGAGTTGGATCCAACACTGTATTATAATCCCCCGCTGCCAACAATACACAATCCTGTCTTTCAATCATATAATTATACAATTCATATAATATGTCGGGTTTATACGGAGGAGGTATATAAATGTTTTCTATTACCATCATAGTATCATTAACTCTACACTGTAGGAAGAGGTACCTGCCGCACCCATCGGCCTTACAAGCGATAAACTCAAAGTTAACTTTATTATGTACTGTCTGTGAAGGTTCTCACTTATCCAGGTCTCGGGATATCTGTCCAGTTGCCTTGATTTATTCTTTACAGATATTTATTATGTACTAGAATAGAAACTCCCCTTAAATATGACATATAAATTGAATGGTATCGTGCTCCCAACCATCTTTTCTCCATACAACCCAACAACTCCTTATCCATATGAGTTTCTTGCAGGCAGACGATAGTCGGCAAGTACCTCCCCAACCAGTCAAAAACAGCAAATCTTTTCAATCTTTCTCTTAACCCGTGTACATTATTAAAAATTATTCTTAACATTCAAAAAATGTAAAATAAGAAAAAATAACTACGTATTTTTCACCCTATAAGACGCACAGGCCCATAACACACCTAGGTTTCTGGGGAGGAAAATAAGAAAAAAAAAGTTTTAACCAAAAGGTGGGCTTTTGGTGGGTTTGGAACTAATGGTGGTCTGTGCATGACACTATAACTGGGGATATGTGGATGGCACTATTATGGGGGATCTGGGGATGGCACTGTTATGGGGGATCTGTGGATGAAGCACTATTATGGGGGATCTGGGGATGGCACTGTTATGGGGAGATCTGTGGATGACACACTGTTATGGGGGATCTGTGGATGATGCACTGTTATGGGGGATCTGGGGTTGACACACTGGTTTGGGGGATCTGTGGATGGCACTGTTATGGGTGATCTGGGGATGGCATTGTTATGTATCAACCTACAAAACCTCATAAAACGTTGCACCTATCAATGGTCAGCATAAAGCACCACTAAACCGATCAAGACCACAGATATCTTATTAAATAGAAAAATATCTTTATTAGAAAAATACTTTTCAAAAACATAATTTACTATACAGGAGTAAAGTGTAGGAGAGTAAGTAGATGTAGCAAGTGACACACCTGATACAAAGAAAATTTTGGCTGGGGATCGAAGCACTGCAAATCACATTAAATAAATTATACTAGGTAATATGCAATAGATGTATATAGTTATACAAAACTAAATCTATGGGTATATATTGTATATATAGGGATCTAAACTGTCTCAAGTATCCAACAATAAAAATTGGTCATGGCAGCGGTCATATTAAATACCTAATCCAACAATGTGGAATGATAAACCAGATCATGTGATGACCGCAGCCAGGCCCAAACAATATTGTCAAAATGATAAAGAGTAATAAAGATTTTTTTTTTTAAATAGTTAAATCAAACAATAATGAACCTGGGGATTACCAGTTAAAGTCAGATCCTATACACAAAAACACAGACAGTTACAGAGCATACCCATAGTAGCGCAGTGCGAACAGACCCCAGTCAAACAGCCATCTTGACACGTGTTTCACCACCAGGCTTCGTCAGGAGGTGCAGGTATGTATAATGAAGGGGTATATATATGGTGGGAGGTGGGTGGAGCGTGCGAATTGCAATAAAAATTATTATTGTCATGATGATCACCTGTTTGGGTGCACATGCGGCGCGACTCTGGTCGTGTTGACACGGCGCCATTCTTCTGCGCATCCACTCTCCACCACTGCGCATGTCTGCGCACATGATGATGAGCTCTGAGCGTGTCCGAATGACGTCGGCCAGCGCACGTACCAGGCCGCGTCCTACAACCAGAACATGTGATCAATCACATGACCGCAGCGGATGCAAAATATAGGAAGTATCCATCAGATCTTAACTATTGCAGTGTCTATTCTAACACTACAATGTTTCAGTAATGTCCCAGCTTATTCATCATCCATACCACAACTACATAATATGAGAAACAGATGGCATTGTTATGGTCATCTGTGGATGGCATTGTTATGGTGGATCTGTGGATGGCACTGTTATGGGGGATATGTGGATGGCACTGTTATGGGGGATCTGTGGCTGACACTGTTATGGGGGATCTGTGGCTGACACTGTTATGTGGGATCTGTGGATGGCACTGTTATGGGAGGGATCTGTGGATGGCACTGTTATGGGAGGGATCTGTGGATGTCACTGTTATATATGTGTCATCCACAGATCCCCCACCCTATAACAGTGCCATCCACAGATCCCCCCCACCCCATAACAGTACCATCCACAAACCCCCCACCCCTTAACAGTGCCATCCACTGATGTCCCGCATAAAATTGTCATCAATAGATCCCCCTCCCCCCGCCGCTCCAGTGCTACCTTATGCAAATATAAAATGTCTCATTAAATTAAAGGTGATTAAACGATTAAACATGCCCCCTCACTTGTAATATTATCGAACACAGTAACAGCTTCTGTACAACGAAGTCAGGCCAGGCGGCAGCGTGACTCCCTGATGTCACATGCCAGTGCCGCCTGCTTCATTCACAAAGTAGGTGGCCCAGCCTGGCTGCGGCGTACAGAAGCTGTTACTGTGTTCGGTAATATTACAAGTGAGGGGGCATGTTTAATCGTTTTTTAACCTTTAATTTAATGAGACATTTTATATTTGCATAAGGCAGCACTGGAGCGGTGGGGCAGGAGTACAGTGAATGCACCGGCCCTGCCGCAATTGCCGGCCTCAAGATCCTCCTCCCAGTCCCTCCCTGCTCATACATCGCAGTCTGCGATGCTGGAGCATCGCAGACTGAGATGTAAATTGTCAGCATTCGCCCCATAAGATGCAGGGGCATTTCCCCCCATCAGTGGCCCTTATACAGTATAATGTCCACTAGTGGCCCTTCACACATTATAATGACCCCCAATCCCCCCAAACACAGTATAATGACCCCCAGTGGCCCCACATACAGTATAATGACCCCACAGTGGCCCTCCATTCAAAATAATAACCCCCAGTCGCCCCCCAATCAGAATCATACTGAATGGAGAGTCATTGGGGATCATTATACTAAATGGGGGACAGCTGTCGCTGCGTACTTCGAGATCTCAAATGTCGGTGGTGGTGAAGGTGACGATGATGACGTGTCAATGGACGTCACTTGGGTGCCCACAAGAGAGGAAGAGGAGTTCAGAGGGAGAGACGGAGCAGCAGAGAGGGAGGAGAAGCAGTTCTGGAGTGAGCCATCCATCCATGCACGGTCACTTCTGGTGCTCCCAGGACGTCGGCACATGGCTCCGCAGTGTAAGCTTTTTTTTAACATTTCAGCTGCTGACAATAGTGTTGCCATCTGCAGCCTGTGCTGCCAACGCTTAAGTCGCGGTAAGCCCAACACTCACCTAAAGATGACCACCTTAAAAAGGCACCTGGCCTCCTATTACCGAGCCCAGTGGGAGCAACTCCGTCAGAACCCACAAAGCCACACTCCCGGCGCTCCACGTTCTGCCTCTTCTCCTTCTCCTCTCTCCTCCCATTTGTCCTCCACTCCACCTTCCACTGTGCCTGTACACTGTCGTCGTGTTCATATGGCAGAAGGCAGGCTTCTATGGACCAAATGTTCCAGCGTAAAAAGTTGATGACGCCGGATAACCCTGTTGCCCAACGGCTGACTGTTGGCTTATAAACTGGCCTTTAAAATTTGTGGCCATTAACACACCACAATAGAAGGTCCACGGAAGGAAATATTTCTCCCAGAAGAGCATTCCAGAGCTATATAGTCACGTTCAGCAGCAAGTAAAAAAAATCTCTGACACACAGTGTCGGTGCCAAGATCTGACCACAGACACGTGGTCTAGCAAACCCGAGCAGGGAAGGTACATAACTTTTACTGCCCACTGGGTGAACCTTCTGATGACCGGCGTCCAGCATGTAACCCGTGGCTCCCGTGTGGATTTAGTGGCTTCCATGCAGGCCTGCCTCTTCTTCTCCTCCTCCTACTCCATCCTCTATCTCCTCCTTAGCTGACTCCTCCTTTTCCACTGCTACCGCCTCTTCCACTTCACCCCCCAAGCTCCCCGGAACCTATTCTACGTCCCAGATGAGACGGTGCCCTGATATGCTGCGTCTGTTGTGCCTGAAAGCCAAGAGCTACACCAGTCCTCTACTGCTTTCAGCTCTGCTCTCAAAGGCAGATTAGTGGCTAACCAAGCTCAATTTGACAGTTGGTAAAGTGGTTTGCGACAAAGGTGCCAATCTGATGAGCATGCAGAAACAGGGCAAAATGACACATGTGCCGTACATAGCACATGTCCTGAACTTAGTCGTGCAGTGATTTGTTGCAAATTCCCCGGGGTCCAGGACGTCTTGTGGCAGGCAAGGAAAATCTCTGACCATCTTAGAAGATCTTACATGGCCATGGCTTGCCTTTCTAACGTTCAGCGGCGACACCACTTGCCCATCAGACGTCTGATCTTGTGACGACCACGTGACGACCACGTGTAATTGAATTTCCTCATGCCAGCCCACACAAATCTGCCACCACCCAGAACAAAGAATGGTCCTTGGCTTATGTACAGTATTTTGTGGAAGCAGGTATATCACAGCCCTCAATCAATATTTGGTGGAAGCAGGTATATCAATCCCCTTAATCAGTATTTTGTGGAAGCAGGTATATCCCTCCCCTCAATTATTTATTTTGCCACAACAGTTATATCACACCAGTGACACCACCCTATTTATTTGGGGCAACAGGTATATCTCACCCCTCAATCCGTTTTTTTGGGGGCAACAGGTACAGGTGAAACCCGAAAAATTAGAATATTGTGCAAAGTTCAATTATTTCAGTAATACAACTTAAAAGGTGAAACTAATATATGAGATGTGACACCCCATGAACAGCCCCCTCTATTAGTTGAATAGTCTTATGACAAGACTATTTGCTATTGCAAGTCACTCACAACAGAGAAAAGTCTTGTCATAAGACTATGCAACCAATAGAGGGCGCTGTTCATGAATCATGACTCATGAACAGCGCTCTCTATTAGTTGAATAGCCTTATGACAAAACTCTTCGCTGTTGTGAGATTGTGAAATCTCACATCAGATGGTACATTCTAACCCGATGGTAAATTTTTAGGGTAATAGCAGGTAAGGTGTGGCAGTTTAGTTGTTTCCGCCAGTAGGTAAATTATTGCACTTTCCTTCTGCATCCATTGGAGGGCGCCGTGGGTGTATGTAAATGTATTGTATGTACCTAGCATTTTGGTTGTGTTTATTGCTACATTTAAGTAAATTCTGTTTTGGCAAAAGCTGGTGTTGGGGTTGCTTTCCTCATTTGTGACTTCACTGTATCCTGGGGAGCCCACCCTGGTACACGGCTTACACCATTGTCATTGCCACTAGGGACTTTCAAACGCTGCAACAACAGCGAAGAAGACTTCCAGTCCCTCCGGTAAGGAGCAACGGGCCGAGCAGCGGACCATCTGCCAGGAGAAGGTTACCACGGTTGCCCCTAACTACTAGAGTAGCAGAGCCAGAAAAGAGCCAGTCTGTGGCTATTATTTCTGCCACTACAGAAATCTCAGGGCCTACTACAGCCTGAGCCCACCAAACAGGATCACTGCCCTGCGGTGTGCGAGGATAAGAAGGAATCCACTGATAATTCTCCATGCACTTCGGAACCGCAAAAGAATCCGAAGCTCTTTGCTATGAAAGACCAAGGGTCTATCCTTTCTTGCTGTCCGGAGAATCTCCAACCTACCAGGAAAAAGCTAAGGCTTACTTACAGAAGATCCACCAGAAGAGGGTGATCCTGCAGTTCAAAGTTCTGCCACAGAAAGCCACCAGGAGATTGAAGATTAAGTTTCTGTCGGAGTTACAGCTGCAGAGAGCACATGAGCTAGCTGTAACAGCGATAAGGATGTCTCGCAGTTTAAAGAAGGACTTTTGCACCCTCAAGTATTGGACCCAGGAGGAAGACTCTCAACCCTTCCTGTAAGTGAACCCATGCTGTGAGAAAACCATCCATTCGACTACTGGAGCCACAACAGGGACTGCTTCAAAAGGGTGAGAGAATTGTTGGTCTTTTCCGTTTTCCGTCTTTTCCGTTTTGTTGCCCTAGAACAATGTACCTGCAATCATTGCCATGCACAAATATTAATTTGAATGGAATGTAGGATGTGCTTTCTATAATATTATTCTCCATATTAAAGAAGAAATGCTAATCAGCTCTGTTTTGATGTGGAGTAACTTACAGGAAATGTGTCACCAAAAATATTATCTGCCAGTTAAAACCAATTAGCAACACATATCCTTTTTTTCTAATCGATTTTTATTTTTTGATTACAGATTTATTTATTCTTTTTCCTAAACATAATAGTTATTTTTAACAGGATTTAAAATGCATTAAGAAAGTTATTTTACAGCAGCCCCATGGTCCATAGAAGCAATGGTCTGGAGAGGACCTCATTGACTTCTATGGGAGTTTTATGGGCATGCTCTGTGACCTGTACAGAGGTCATTATACAAGGAAAGAGCTCCTATTGTGAATGGAGGATCCTGTGTTATCTATACACAGAGGTGACATCATTACAGGCAGGATTAGAATGGCAAATAAGCAGGTAAGTAACTGCAGTAAAGTGATCTATACAGACCAAGAAGGGGCCATTGTGAAAACTGCAGGATTTAATAGTTTGTTTAAATATAGATATTGACATGGAAAATAACACCATCAAACATTATTTAAAAATGTGTTATACATAAAACATGTGATTTAAATAAGTAGGTCATTTTCTGATGACACATTCCCTTTAACCCTCCCAACATCGTACATATTTGGTGCAGGCAAATCTTTAAAAATTGTGCCTGCTCTGCTGTTTTAAACAGCAGACATCCAGGGCTAATGTATGCAATATATATAACAATAGCATTGAACACATGCATTTCACCCTTCAGATGCCATGGTCAAACGTGACCAGGGCATCTGGCAGCACGAAAACCCCTAGAGCGGATCTGGGAGCCGGATAGTATGTGGCAGACACAGTGTAAGGCCTCATGCACACGACTGTAGGTGTTTTGCATTCCGCAATCCGCGGATCTGCAAAACACGGAAGCTGTTCCGCGTTCCGTTCTGCAATTTGCGGAACGGAACACAGCCCATTGTAGAAATGCCTATTCTTGTCTGCAAAACGGACAAGAATAGGACATGCTATATTTTTTTTGTGGGGCCATGGAACAGAGCAAAGGACGTGGACTGTCTGCGTCTTTTGCGGCCCCATTGAAGTGAATGGGTCTACACCCGAGCCGCAAAATATGCAGCTCGGACGAGGACCCGAAATACTTTCGTGTGCATGAGGCCTAAGTGTCATAGACTCCAATGCTAATTCATTGGAGTCTATGAGAAAAGCAAAAAAATGTAAAAATAAATAAATAAATGTATAAAAAAAATTAAAAAAATGTAATCTTCCCATTACCCCTAAATAAAAATAAACAATAAAAAAATAAAAATCATGGGCATCATCACGTGTAAAACCAAATATAAAAAATATTTATCCTATACAGAAAACCGTGAAATTGAAAAAAGTCGAAATGGCCCAATTGCTGTCTTTTGGTCGCATAACTCGCTTAACCCCCTACAAAAAATAGAATAAGTAGTGATCAAAAAGTCATACACACTAGAAAATGGTATTAATGGAAAAAAATGCAAAAAAAATGAGCCCACACACAGCTCCGTAAACATAACTACAAAAAAGTTATAGGGGTTAGAATATAATGATTTTAGTGTTAAAATGCAAGAAAAACTGCACAGGCAATGTCATAAAAACAAAAATTCATAAAACTGTGGCAGAAATGCATTTTTTTTCCAATTCCACCACATTTTTTCCAGCTCCCCACTACATCATATGCAATATTAAATGGTGCCATTATGGTGCCTTCACAGGCGGCAGATTTTGTGGCAGAAAATTCAGAAACTAAAATCTGTTCCATTCATTAAAATGTGGCAGCAAGCACATGGATTTATGCAAGCCCTATTCAGGTGAATGGAACTGATTTTCAGTGACTGAATTTTCTGCTACAAAATCTGCCGCGTGTGAAGGCACTTTTAGGCCTCATGCACACGACCGTATGTGTTTTGCGGATCCATTGTAATAATGCCTATCCTTGTCCGCAAACTAGAAAAAAATAGGACATGCTCTATTTTTTTTGCGGGGCAACGGAACAGACATACTAATGCAGATAGCACACACTTATTGAAATGAATGGGTCTGCATCCTATGAGCAAAAAAAAACTGAATAGACAAGGAAACAAAATACGGTTGTGTGCATGAGCCCTTAGAAAGTACAACTTGTCCTGCAAAAAACAAGCCCTTATACAGCTATGTGAATGGAAAAATAAAGAAGTTATGGCCCCCAGAAAGGCAGAGAGTGAAAACGGAAAAAGCAAAAATGAAAAACCCTTTGGGGGGTGAGAAGGGTTAAAGCAAATTCTCAATCTCTGAAGGTGGTAAAGTAAATACAGAAGATGGTAATATTTAAAGATGCTAAAAATAATGAGACGCCTGAATTCAGATGAAAATTGCTCCCTTGAACCTGCTTGAAATCTAAAATTGATTAGCTCAGTGACCTATATAATATGACATTCTACGTTTCAGAATGTCACATGAAATGAATGGACAATTGAACATCAAGTAAAACATAATCACCACGGATAAACTGTAGCAGTCAGTTGAGTAAAAATATAATTTATTATGTATTGGAGGAAAGAACTGGTTGAATTCTTTATATGAATGGCTTTCCAGAGATCCCCTACTAGTCTCCCTTGGGCTGCAGCTGAAATCTTTTATCATCATATCATTTTTAGGTTCAAAATTCTAATTTATTTCCTAATATTTTTTTTTATAGTGGACTGAGTTATTGGATACACAACCCACAGACACAGGCCCACATTTATGCCTCATGCACACGGCCGTTGGTGTTTTGCGGTCCGCAAACCGCGGATCCGCAAAACACGGAAGCTGCTCCGCTTTCCGTTCCGCAATTTGCGGAACGGAACGCGGCCCATTATAGAAATGCCTATTCTTGTCTGCAAAACAGACAAGAATAGGACATGCTATATTTTTTTTGCGGGGTCACGGAACGGAGCAACGGATGCGGACAGCACACGGAGTGCTGTCCGCATCTTTTGCGGCCCCATTGAAGTGTGCACGAGGCCTTACTAACATGAGTGCAACCTAGCTCCTGGCACAGATTGTGCCGAAGTGTGGCACAATTTGGCACAGAGAAAATTACTTGTGCTTAGTCTGATAAGGGGCAGATTTTATTGGAAAGTGAAGTGGTTATTTTATTTGTGAAAGGGGTATGTTTTATAATACTTCTGAATGATCACTATGAGGCCATTCTTTCAGATTATAACTGGCCACATGTGGGGTTTTTCTTTTGCTGACCTCTTGGACAAGATAATAGGAGAGAAATTTGAAATGTTGCATTTTGATCGATAATTATCACATCTGAATTGTCATGTTTAGTACAAAACAATAGTTTATCGCATTATTCTCCAGAGCATGAATACTTCCTTTATGCCTAGCAATCAATAAATTTTATTATATGATCTGCTAAAACTGAATACACCGTAAAGAAAAGAAGATTGGTGTTATTCCACATCAGCAGTCATTGTAAAGAGCTATTTTCTGCTGTACTGCAGTGTACGGTATATAGCTGTAAAAACAGAATACTAAATACAGCTCAAAAGACCCTCTTTCACACGAGCGTGTCCGGATTAGGTCCGGATGCGTTGTGGATGTGTTCAGTGAAAACTGTGCGATTTCGCAGGCAAAGCCATTCAGTTTTGCCTGCGATTGCATTCAGTTATTCCGTTTTTTCCGCGCGGGTGCAATGCGCCTTGATGTGTTTTTCATGTGCGTGATAAAAAACTGAAGGTTTACAAACATCTCCTAGCAACCATCAGGAAAAAACGCATCGCACCCGCACTTGCTTCCGGATGCAATGCGTTTTTCACGTAGCCCCATTCACTTCTATAGGGCCAGAGCTGCGTGAAAAACGCAGAATATAGAACATGCTGCCACAGAAGTGATGCATGAAAAAAAAACGCTCATGTACACAGACCCATTGAGATGAATGGGTCAGGATTCAGTGCGGGTGCTATGCGTTCACGTCACTCATTGCACCCGCACGGAAAACTCGCTCATGTGAAAGGGGCCTATAGGGGAAAAAAACTCCTTTGTCTGTCTTGTTCCTCAGTGGATAAATTGTTCCCGGTTCCTAAATCTTAGGGCTCATGCACACGATCGTATTTTCTTTCCGCTACCGTTCCGTTTTTTTGCGGACCGTATGCGGAACCATTCACTTCATTGGGGCTGTAGAATATACAGAAGTTACTCCGTGTGCATTCCGTTTCCATTTGTCTGCATGGCCATTCCGCAAAAAAGTAGTGCATGTCCTATTATAGTCCGCAAATCACGGTCTGAGGCCAAATTCAAGTCAATGGGTCCGCAAAAAATATGGAATGCACATGGAACACATCTGTATGTCATCCGTATTTCATCCGTATTTTGCGGATCCATACAGTAGAAATGCTATGCCCAGCACATATTGTTCATGTGTTTGGTGATTAATAGATTACTGTTTCAGTATACAATCCACAAAAAACGGATCAAATACGGAAACAATACGGATATGTTTTGTGCAATAACGGAAGAGGACTTAAATTAGAGGGAAAAAACCCTCAGATACTGAACAACGAATCCGTGAAAAACGGAGCGCAGAACAGCAACGGTCGTGTGCATGAGCCCTTAGGCCTTATGCACACGACCGTATGTGTTTTGCGGTCCGCAAATTGCGGATCTTCAAAAAAAAAAGGATGACGTTCCGTATGGCATCCGTTTTTTTTGCGGATCCATTGTAATAATGCCTATCCTTGTCCGCAAAGTTGAAAAAAATAGGACATGCTCTATTTTTTTGCGGAACGGAAAAACAGACATACGGAAACGGAATGCACATGGAGTACCTTCCGTTTTTTTTGTGGACCTATTGAAATGTATCGTTCCGCATATGGTCCGCAAAAAGAACGGAACGGACACAGAAAGAAAATACGTTTGTGTGCATGAGGCCTTAGGCTACATGCACACGACAGTTGTTTTTTGCTGTCCGCAAATCGCGGATCCGTCTTCCATTTTTTTTCACATCCACATCCGTTCCATGTGTCCGCAAATTTTGTCAGTTGTCTTTCCGTGTGTCTTCCGTTTTTTTGCGGATCCGCAAAAAAAACAGAAGGCTTGAACCAGTTTCTTAAAGTACCTGTACAAGTGCCCTGGTTTCCAAGCAATCATACGCAAAAAAAATGGATGCGGAGGACAAACGGATGGCTTACATTGGTCATCCGTATTTTTTGCCGACCCATTGACTTATATGGGTCCGCAAACTGTTTTTTGCGGACAAGAATAGGACATGCCTTATTTTTTTGCTAACGTGAAATGCGGACAGCGGACGCGGACAGGCAACGGAAGAGGCATCCGCATTTTTAATGGATCAATAGAAATGAATAGGAAACCATCGGATCCGCAAAAAAAAAGGGACGGAGGCCGCAAAAAAACACTGCCGTGTACATGTAGCCTTAGGCCTAATGCACACGAACGTATTTTCTTTTCGTGTCCGTTTTCTTTGCGGACCATACGCAGAACCATTCATTTCAATGGGTCCGTAAAAAAAACGGAAGGTACTCCGTGTGCATTCCATTTCCTGTATGTCTGTTTTTCCATTCCGCAAAAAAAATAGAGCATGTCCTGTTTTTTCTAGTTTGCGGACAAGGATAGGCATTATTTTAATGGTTCCGCAAAAATAACGGATGACATACGGAATGTCATCAGTTTATTTTGCGGATCAGCAATTTGCGGACCGCAAAACACATACGGTCGTGTGCATGAGGCCTTAATCAAATAAAGAGTTGTGGAATCTAGCAGTCTGAAACACTGAATGAACAAGAGTTGGTTCAGTTCCTACAATGTTTTATCCATAGCTTCAATCCCTAGATGCACTACAGAAACAAAACAATAGCTGATCTCAGGGAGACCAGCCACAAAAACACTGCGGAGCCTCACTTAAGAGTCTCAACACAGCAATCCGAAGTGTAAAGCTCCCTGGGAAACAGTAATATGCTAAATAAATGTGGAGCCCCAGTATTGGGTCTACAACACAATAAAAGCCAGATATCCCTCAAAGGAAGGAAAACCGAGCAAAGGGCTGTCTCCATTACAAAGATCACCAAACCCACCATACCATCCATAGCTTCAATCCCTAGATGCACTACAGGGCTGCTTCACTAAAGAAATAATCACATAACACAAGATATTCCATCAACATCTGACCCCTTCGACTCCGCTGATCAGTAGAATAAATTGAAAGTGATGCTTGGAAAGCTTCATGCTACTTTACCTCCTAAGAATTCAACAAGACATCCTCAAAAATACATCTAAAATAGAAGTATAAAAAAATATATATGAATCACCACAAAAAAGTAAAAAAAAATTATAATAAAAACTTGATTCAAATAACATAATTTTCTGATGATACAAATCCCTTTAAATTCACTCAGGTAAAGTAAAAAGAGATGAGTGAACTTACTGAAAATGTATTTCATGTCTACTTCATCAGATTTAAGAAAAAATTTGATTTATGGTCAAGTTAATTCTGCATGAATCAAATGTGCACTAATTAGCCTGAAAATTGGTATATGACACTAGTTCTCTCAGGGCTCAGATTCTATATTCTATTGTATCTTGATATTCTTTTCTTTTTTACATTTCTTTACACATTGTTGCTCACCCCCCCCCCTTTTAAGTTGTTTAAGCTCTTCTTTAAGCTTAAAGCAATGACAGCAATATCAAATAATGTCAGAGTGATACTGACATATATACCTATGGGCAAATGCATGGTTGACGGTGTTAATAAATATTATAAGAGATTTATCAAACTGGTGTAAAGTAGAACAGGCTTAGTTGCCCATAGCAACCAATCAGCTTCCACCTTTCATTTTCCAAAGGAGCTGTGGTAAGTGAAAG
This sequence comes from Bufotes viridis, assembly GCA_033119425.1. Taxonomy (NCBI): domain Eukaryota; kingdom Metazoa; phylum Chordata; class Amphibia; order Anura; family Bufonidae; genus Bufotes; species Bufotes viridis. The sequence continues at coordinate 88,268,623 of CM065592.1, read as the reverse complement.
GTAGAATCTGATTGGTTGCTATGGGCAACTAAGTCAGTTCTAATTTACACCAGTTTGATAATCCCCCCATTGTGTTGCACATGTTATGCTTTTTAATATTAGTAAGTTTCCAAAAATTGTCCCTCATTGGGGTAGCTGGTGAATGGTGAACTCACTGGATGTATTTCTGGAGTGTAAGGCCTCTTTTACACAGGCGTCATGTTTGACGCCCAGATAGGATGCGCGTGTGCAAACTTTTGTAATGCATTTTGCATGCGCGTGGGAAAAATCGCCATGTTTGGAACCCAGACCCGAAGCCGGACTTCATCACTGAAGTCCGGTTTCGGGTTGAGTATTCTGGAGAATTTATTATTTTCGTCATCACAGGTCCTTTAGACTACAGCTAATGCTTGAAGAGAGAAGAGAGATCGCCAACTACGCGATCAAGTGGCTAAGGTGAGTTAAGTTTTTTATTTTTAACCCCTTAATCCACATTTTACAAAGCATTCTTTATTAAGAATGCTATTATTTTCCCTTATAACCATGTTATAAGGGAAAATAATGAAGATCTGGTCCCGTCTCCTAGCAACCATGCGGGAAAATCGCACTGCATCCGCACTTGCTTGCGGATGCTTGCTATTTTCCCGCAGCCCCATTCACTTCTATGGGGCCTGCTTTGCATGAAAAAAGCAGAAACTGGAGCATGCTGCGATTTTCACACAACGCAGAAGTGATGCGTGAAAATCACCGCTCATGTGCACAGCCCCATAGAAATGAATAGGTCCGGATTCAGTGCGGGTGCAATGCGTCCACCTCATGCATTGCACCCGCGCGGAAAACTCGCCCATGTGAAAGGGGCCTTATAATTAGTGTTCAGTGGATCGAAGTTCAGGAAGTGGACTTTGATCCGAATTTCAGGAAAAATTTTGTGCTTCATGGTAACGAATCGATTTTCCATGAAAAGGTGGTAAAAAAAATCATACTTACCTTATCCATTTGATCGCGAAGAGGACGCTGCAACCATGTTGCTTAAAGATCCTATGCAAAATCTTGTGCGTCATGATCATGACATCATCATGCCAGCCGACGTGATGACATTATCATGCACCGCTCGAGATTTCGCGCTGAATTTTCAAGATGTCCGCAGCGTCCTCTTCGCCATCAAATGGATGAGGTAAGTAAATTTTTTTTAAATTAGCAAACCACTAAAATGTTTCAATATGGATCTCAGATAATGCGATGGACGCGGCATCTGAGGGGTTCATTGCACCCGATATTTACAAAGAAATGTGCTTCATGATGAAATAATTTATCATCACAAAGCAAATTTATTAGCAAAAGTCAGGGAAGCAGCCAAATCGAATTTTTGAGAACTTCTCTCATCTCTAGTAATAATATTCAGGGCCGGTGCAAGGATTTTTGCCGCCCTAGGCAAAAGAAAAGTTTGCCGCCCCCCCCATGTGACATCACAATGCCCCACCCATATCATCTGCCAAATTAAAGGGGTTCTGTAGTTTATTTAAACTGATCGACAGGGGTCCGATACCCGGGACCCCCGCCAATCAGCTGTTTGAGAAGGCAGCCGCGCTGGCAGTAGCGCCTCAGCCTTCTCGCAGTGACGTCACGATTAGTATCATTGGCCTGGGCGGGGCTAAGCTTCATTAAAGTGAACAGAGCTTAACCCCGCCAAGGCCAGTGATGCTAGTCGTAACGTCACTGCGCCTGCGGTAAACAGCGAGAAGGCCGAGGCGCTACTGCCAGTGTCGGACCACGCCGATCAGTTTAAATAAACTGCAGAACCCCATTAACTAACACCAGTTTTCTCCCCCCCCCATGTCATTCTCTTCCCCTCCCCCATGTAATTCTCTCTCCTTTTCTTGTCATTCTCCCCCCCATGTCATTCTCTCCCCCCCCCCTGTAATTCTCTTCCCCCTCTTGTCATTCTCTCTCCTTTTCTTATCATTCTCTCCCCCCCCCCCTTTGTCATCCTCTTTCTCAATCCCCCCCCCCTCTTGTCATCCTCTTTCTCAATCACCCCCCATGTCATCCTCTTTCTCAATCACCCCCCCCCCTTGTCATCCTCTTTCTCAATCTCCCCCTCTTTTCATCCTCTTTCTCAATCTCCCCGCAACCCCCACCCCTTACTTCTGGTGTAGCATGGCCGAGCGATGTATGCTGCACGGGTAAAGGAGCTTTAGTTTCCTGTACCCGGGCGGACTGATAGGAAGCGCACACTGTGTGCACACCTCCTGTCAGTCCGGCCGGGTACAGGAGACAGATGCTCCTGTACCGCGGACTATACAGGGCTCGGCCACGCGACAATGAGCTCAGCGCTCCCTCCTGTCAGTCCCTCTCTTCATGCTGCAACCGGGCGGTGCGCCCTCATGGACGCGCCAGCCCGGGCAGTGCTGCAGCCGCCTGAGGCTCTCAATAGAGCGCTCGGGCGGCTGCAGCATGAAGGGGCGCTCTGCGCGGCTGCCTAGTCAGCCTATAGGACGCGCCGGCCCTAATAATATTACAGGTTATAGTTACTAGCTTTCTGGAGAGGTCTTTGATCCAGGGGAGTTATTTTGATTGCGTGATTGGAGCCAGGAAGGATTTTTTTCTCCTAAAATGAGGAAAATTGGCTTCTACCTCACAGGTTTATTTTACCTCCGGATCAACTTGCAGGTTGATAGGCTGAAGTGGGTGGAAGGACGGATGTATTTTTTCAGCCTTACAAACTAAGCCACTAACTATGTCACTATTCCAGTTATTGGATTATTGGGACCAAAAGTCCAAAAAAGTATGCCTAAACAGCTGTGTATACAAACAGCGTTAATGTCACGAGAAACAGTGGCTGTTTCCGCAAAAGCATCCAGAAAATACAGAATGCCTGTATGTATATACATACAAGTGTTAATTGTCAAAATAAACAGTTTCTCCCCCAATGGGAGTTCAAGCATGGCCCCTGCTCCTATTCGTTTCTATGGAGCAGACGGAAGTAGCCAAGCCAGCGCTCGGCTATTTTCAGCAGCCCCATAGAAATGAATGGAGGATGGCTGCTCATGCGCAGTGCGTCCTCCGTTTATTTCCTTGCTCCTATCTCATTGTAGGTGCGTGTCCCAGAGGTGGAACCCGCACCTATCAGATAATGGGGGCATATCGTAGCGATATGCCCCCATTGTCTGAGATGGCAAAACCCCTTCAAGGCCTCTTTCTGTGTGTGCGCCTGCATGTGTTTTGGGCTATTAAGCACAGCTATATTTTCTGTCTATCTATCCTGCCCCTTGCGAGAGCAACAGCAACAGTTTCTATGTCTGCTTCTTTTGTTCTGTTTGTTTGTCCAGTTCTTGCCAGTCTGTGTGTATATCTGTGTCCGTTGTTGTGTCGGACTTGTTCTTGCCTGAATTTCTGCTGTAACTGGGACTGTACTTGTACGAACAATATGAGCAGCTGGCAACAAATCTACAGTGCCTGACACTCAGAGAAGAAGTTGAAGTGTATGACTGACGATTACCCTCACCTTGTTACTGATAACACAATATCACTCATGTAAGCAGCTACTAAGAAAGTAGCCATTGGGGAGACCACGCGGGATGCCGCCTGGCAAACCATAGAACCCCGCTCGCTACTCGACTGGACTCGTGAGTATTACATACATTGCCGTGATAATAGGAATACATTGACAAGAACTGTGAATTCGCTGTGTAAAACACAGTTGTGGAAGAATGCCATATCATGCCTTATCGGAGTTAAATAATTTTTTCTAGCTTTTTTAATATTTTAGTGTGCACTGTTCAGGCAGGATATCTGTCCTCTTTGCGCATATGAAGAACAGTCATTTATTCCAGATTCAATATCGCCACTCTATTTTTATTTTTGCTTAATTGCATTTGGACCGTATTTGCATTTTAATTTACACTTGGATCCCATTTTACTCCATCTGTCTCTATTGCCGTATTATCCATTTGGCTTTGTTTACTTACCTGTGTACTTAAATTGTACTTGCTAAAGGTGATTTCTTGCGGTTTTATTGTATGAATTTTATTTATTTATTTGTTTTCCCTGCTTAATAAAGTAACAGATAATTTAATCAGATGACTCCAAATATTATGAGTGCCCGGCCACAAAATACATTTCTATTTGGCTAGTCCGAAGATTGGGGGAATCTTTTTTTAGACTGTGAGCACCATTTACATTGCGAACTAACCCCTTAGTGCCCCCACTGTGCATTTTTCCTTTTAATTTATTATTAGCCGGTGGTGACAGCGACATTACTTGCACTATACCTCCTGTATAACGTTTGTGCACCCTAAATATCAGTGACATTAATTCAGTGTAATTTTTTATTAGCCGGTGGTGACAGTGACATTACTTGAGCTATACCTGGGTGATCTGTACCCCTTGTTTTCTTTCACATTATCTCTGCCTTGCATACCTGACTGGGAAATATATTCTGTAAATTCGGCTGCGCTTACATTGTAGCCTGCACTGTATTTCTGAGAGTAAAATATAACCAGTTAATACAACTGTGACATTGTTGGTGAAAAAAAACAACTTATTTTTTGTAGGGATGTCCCAATACCGATACCAGTATCGGGACCGATATGCACGAGTACTTGTACTCCTGCAAATATCGCTGATACCTTGCAGCGGCGGGTCCCGTCTCTGCTGCTGTGACAGCGGGTCCTGTGTCGACGGTAGCGGCATCGGCACTACCAGCCGATCAGCGCGGGGACGGCAGCGTGTCCGAGCTGATCGGCGTAGGGGCAGGACTTTTGTGCGGCGCTCCCAAGTCCCTGTTAATTTTTTTCCATTTCATGTTCAAAGTTTAAACAGTGAATGAATATAAAATAAAGCGGGGGATGGGTACTGTATATAATAGTGATTCCCAACCAGTGTACCTCCAGCTGTTCCAAAACTACACCTCCCAGCATGCCTTTGGCTGTCCGGGCATGCTGGGAGTTGTCGTTTTGCAACAGCTGGAGGCACACTGGTTGGGAAACACTGTTATATTTCCATTCTCTCCCTTCATATGCTCATTCCCTTCCTTATATGCCAGTGTTTCCCAAACAGTGTGCCTCCAGCTTTGCAAACTACAACTCCCAGCATGCCCACACAGCCAAAGGCTGTCCGGGCATGCTGGGAGTTGTAGTTTTGCAACAGCTGGAGGCACACTGTTTGGGAAACACTGTTATATGCCCATTCCCCTCCTTATGTGGCAGGCCCATTTATTAATTTATTAACCCTTGTACAAAGGAAAAGTAAAGCAGTTGTCTATAGCAACCAAATTCCAGCCTCAATTTTTGTCATTGCTATCAGCAACTGCGCCGCTGTTTCTTTGTAAAAGGTTTGATAAATGTCCCCTATGACTAAATGAAATTGAAATTTGCTGTAAAAACATTACCACCAAAAAGGTGAAGAAACGTATTTATTGCATCCTTTCAGTGCACAGAGCCACCAGCAAATTGTCAGCAGTGTGGAAGCATTTTAAAATTTGTGATGACAACCCATGCATGGCAGAATGCAATATTTGTTCTGCAAAGATATCGAGAGGATGTGCAAAATTTAGGTCATATAATACTAGCAATCTTATAAAACACCTACAAATAAAACATAAAAATGAGCATGAATAATTTACTGCAGTTTCAACCAGCAGTGTTTGGCAGCCAACACTGGAGGAAACCCTAACAAGACGAGAATAATTTTCAAGAGGTAACCCAAGAGCTATACAAACAGAGGCACTTACTCAGTTTATTATTATTGATGATCAACCACCGTCAGTAGTGGATAACATGGGTTTTCGAAGATTTGTTAATGTTTTAGAGCCAAAGTACAAGATTCCCAGTTGCCACTATGTCACTGATGTAATCTTACCACAAATACATGACACCGTTAAAAAGCATGTTACCAGCATGTTGCAGGTGAACAAGAATGCCATCAGCTTTATTACTGACTTATGGAGCTGCAGTGTGAGTCCAGTTTTTTTAATTAGCTTAACAGCGCAGTGGATAGATGATGATCTTTCTCTAAAACAAGTTATGCTCCATGCGAATGCATTTCAAGGCTCTCACACTGGTCAACCAATAGCAAACATCCTTCAGGAAATGCTTGAGACTTGGGCAATTCCTAAAAGTTCTGTTCATGTTGTGGTCCGTGACGGTCCCAAAAATATGATAAAAGGCATGGATGAAGCTAGACTTTGTAGAATTTCCTGTGTGGCACATACACTGCAGCTGGCTGTCTCAGATAGTCTGTTAGCACAGTGTAGCATTGCTGATGCTCTGGAGTTAAATAACATTTTTTAGCTTTTTTTAATATTTTAGTGTGCACTGTTCAGGCAGGATATCTGTCCTCTTTGCGCATATGAAGAACAGTCATTTATTCCAGATTCAATATCGCCACTCTATTTGTATTTTTGCTTAATTGCATTTGGACCTTATTTGCATTTTAATTTACACTTGGATCCCATTTTACTCCATCTGTCTCTATTGCCATATTTATCCATTTGGCTTTGTTTACTTACCTGTGTACTTAAATTGTACTTGTTATAGGTGATTTCTTGCGGTTTTATTGTATGAATTTTATTTATTTATTTGCTTTCCCTGCCTAATAAAGTAACAGATTATTTAATCAGATGACTCCAAATATTATAGGAGTGCCCGGCCATAAAATACATTTCTATTTGGCTAGTCCGAAGATTGGGTGAATCTTTTTTTAGGCTGTGAGCACCATTTACATTGCGAACACTCCCCTTAGTGCCCCTAATGTGCATTTTTCATCACCTTTTAGTTTATTATTAGCGGTGGTGACAGCGACATTACTTGCACTATACCTCCTGTATAATGTTTGTACATCCTAAATATCACTGCAGAAATGCTTTTCTGATACAGAGTGCAATCCACTATACTACATAGCAACAATAATTGATCCAAGGTAATGCAGTAACTTTTTGTCATTTAAATCATTATTTAAAAAAAAAATAAAGCTTTAATTTGCTCATAAATGTTGGGGGGAGGGGGAGAATGATGTATTTCATGTATGTATTTTTTTATTCTAGGTATAACAATCGATTCTTTTCCAATGCTGACAGTGCCAGGCAGGTCAAATAAATGTTTCTCGTTGAACAAAAGCTTTCGGAAGACTTGAGGAAGAGCCAGCTCTCAAAAAACCACACCATGACAAGCAGAGTACCAGCCCGGACTGTGTTTTTAAGGAAATAGCAGATGAGCATCCCTCTACATCTGAGAGCATCACTCCAAAAGCTGCTACTGTTCAGCTGCTACGAAATCTAGAGGAGAACACTGTGCCACGCTCAGATAGTCCACTTAAATACTGGGCATTAAATAAAATACTACAAAGAAAAAAAGGTGGGGGGTTCAGTCAGCACAACCCTATATGCAGGTGCACATTGCTATGGCGAAATACACATACAAACGCAAAAACAAAAATGCAATGGCACTCTGCAACCAGCACTCTGCCCTGCCTCCATGCTGGATGTTGAATGAGGCATTAGTGTACATTTTGGCCAAGGCGTAATAAGCCACTCACCACGTCAAGGTCGCCTCTATGAGTGGTCCTTAACACTAGTTCCTACCTGTTATGGGCCATGACAGCCACACAAAATTCAGGGAGCGCAGGTGCAGCATGCATGCCAGGTACACTCTGCTTGTAACCCCGTCTGGTGCCATAACAGCTACTGGTAGGCGCTATGAAAGCAGACTCAGTTTTATACTGACTTTGAAACCAGCCTCCAGGGCAGACTAACTAGTCAGGTGTGCACGACTGCATGGAGATCGCCACGCCTCAAATATATACTACAAAGAAAAAAAGGTCGGGGGTTCAGTCCGCACAACCCTATATGCAGGTGCACATTGCTATGGCGAAATACACATACAAACGCAAAAACAAAAATGCAATGGCACTCTGCAACCAGCACTCTGCCCTGCCTCCATGCTGGATGTTTAATGAGGCATTAGTGTACATTTTGGACAAAGCGTAATAAGCCACTCACCACATCAAGGTCGCCTCTATGAGTGGTCCCTAACACTAGTACCTACCTGTTATGGTCCATGACAGCCACACAAAATCCAGGGAGCGCAAATAAAATACGTTTTCCACCTTTTGCTGTAATAGCGCAAAGGTATCTTTCAGCCCCATGCAGTAGTGTGGAAGATGAAAGACTGTTAAGCTCAGTGTCTCACGTTCTGACCGAAGGCAGAAACAGACTTCTAGCTGACCATGCAGAAATGCTTCTGTTCCTTAAAAAAACTTCCACTTATATTACTTTTGGTTGGTCAGTTGTCACAAAATACATGTGTATTTATTTCATTGTTATAATTGGTGTCTGTAATTGGTATTGGTGAGTATTTAAATAAAAGTATCGGTACTCGTACTCGGTCTTAAAAAAATTGTATCGGGAATGCCCTAATTTTTTGCCATACAGTACATTTGCGTCAAGCACTGTATTTCTGAGAGTGAAATATAACCAGTAAATACAACTGTGACATTGTTGGTGAAAAAAATCACTTATTTTTTGCCATAAAGTACACTTGCGGCCTGCACTGCATTTCTGAGAGTAAAATTTAATCAGTAAATCCAGCTCTTAGACTGTGGGTGGAAATTTCCATGGTTATAAGACCAGTCATTCAAAAGTGGCTTGGAGGGTGTGTTCTTGCTGCACTGCATACCTGACTGGGAAATATATTCTGTGAATTTGGTGGCGTTTACAGTGTTGGATGCTGTAGTTATATGCTGTAAAATCTCCATGATGTCTCCATGATAAATCTGAAGAGTGGGGGCCCCGTATAACTTTTACACACTTTCACAATAATTCTTCAGCGGGGCGAATAGATGCCGGATGACAGGGACACTCCATTACCCCTTTTTTCTTTCAAACTACCCCTGCACTGCATACCTCACTGGGAAATATATTCTGTAAAATCGGCAGTGTTTATATTGTTGGGTGATCTGTACCCCTTTTTTCTTTCACACTACCTCTGCACTGCATACCTCACTGGGAAATACATTCTGTAAATTCGGCGGCGTTTAGATTGTTGGGTGATCTGTACCATTTTTTTTTACTTTCACACTACCCCTGCACTGCATACCTGACTGGGAAATATATTCTGCATGCTGGTAGATGCGCTGCTGATGGCATTCCCACTTGACATCGGGGCCTCAGTGGAAGCACAAGGCGAAGGCAGAGGAGGAGGAAGAAGTCGCCAACGCAGCTGGGCCACCGCCAGCACCTCAGAAGGCAGGGTTAGCATGGCCGGAATGTGGAAAAGCATTCTCAGCACGCCAAAAGAACCAGCACCACCAGCTGATATGGAACATCTTAGCAGGAGGCAGCATTTCAGCAACATGGTGGAACAGTATGTGTGCACACGCCTACACGTACTGATGGATGGGTCTGTCCCATTCAACTTCTGGGTCTCCAAATTGGGCACATGGTCTGAGCTTGCCCTTTATGCCTTGGAGGTGCTGGCCTGCCCTGCAGCCAGTGTATTTTCTGAACGTGTGTTTAGCACGGCAGGGGGCGTTATCACAGACAAGTGCAGCCACCTGTCCACAGCCAATGTGGACAAGCTCACGTTCATTAAAATGAAACAGGCATGGATCCCACAGGACTTGTCTGTACCTTGTGCAGAATAAACTTATATACCGGTCTCACCTAGCCTTTGTTATACTCCAGCACACTTTCTCTTTGTTTTCTTTTCTATATTTCCCAATGTTTTGGGGTCTACCCAAATTTAGAAAAAAAAAAGTTAAAAGAAAAAAAAAAACAGTGTTGTTGGCGACTACCTCCTCCACCGCCGCTTCAACCTACACAGCCACGTCCACCACCTCCTCAATCTTCTACTCCATATGGACCTCCTCCTCCTAGTTCAAGATTATTATTTTAAATTTTTATGTATTTTATGTTATTTTAAGTCATTTCCCTATCCATATTTGTTTGCATGGCAATTGTCCAGCTCTTACCCCCATTTTGCTTCCTTTTGCAGCCCTCTAGCCCTTTCCATTACTTTTTCAGAGCCATTTTAGTGCCCGAACTTTGTGACGAAATCGTCCGAACCTGGCGAACCCGAACTTTCTGGTGTTCGCTCAACTCTACTTGTGGACACTAAGGTTTTTCGCAGCCTGATGGTGGCCGTCCCGCGTTACTCTGTCCCCAGCCATCAATATTATTTTTTTTTAACACAGAGGTGGCATAGAGGGCTTTACTACTGTGAAGGGGCACAATAGGCATTTCTACTAAGGAGAGGGTACAGAGGGCATTATTACTACAAAGGGGTACAGAGGGCATTACCACTATGAAGAGGCACAATGGGCATTACTACTGTGAAGTGGACACACTGGACATTACTATTATGAAGGGGATACAATGGGCATTATTGCTAGGAATGGAATACAATGGGCATTATTACTATGAGGGGGACACAATGGGCATTAATTATTACTGTGAAGGGGGCACAGAGGGCATTACTACTATGAAGGGAGCACAATGGCCATTACTACTATGAAGGGGACACAGATAGGTCACTACTACTGTGAAGGGGGCACAGAGGGCATTACTCTTGTTAAGGGGGTGGGTATAACTGATATGGAGCACAGAGTGGGCATTATTTCTATAAAGGGGGCACATTGAGGGCGTAACTACTCTCAAGGGGCACTGAGAGAGCATTACAACTGTGAAGGGGGCACAGATAGAGCATTACTACTGCAAAATATTTCTAAAGTATTGTGTGTGCTGTGTGTGCTGTGTGTGTGGGGGGGGGGGGGGGAGAACGGACCCGTCCCGGATGCCAAACACCTTAGGCACACCTCTGGCTGTGACCACACAGTGTCTTAAAGTAATACAACACAGTCACTAAAACAGGTAGAGTAAATGCAGGGAATTGTTTTCACTAACACGGGTCTGGTAATGCACTGTTTGAAGTAAAATACACCTGCTGCATAGTCCCTCGAAAGTAATACAACACATTCTCTTAAACTATAATGCTACTGGCGTTATTGTAGTAAAATCGCTTCGAAAATTTTCTGTAACTGAACACTATCTTGCAGTAATACAATGGGTTCAATAACACAAGCATATTGATGCACTTAAATGAGCTGAAAATGCCCAATTACAAATGGAAAATTGAAAATGTTTTTTAGGATTAAAAAGGTCAATTGTCAAAAGAATGTATGCTATTGAGGTGCTGGCAACAAGACTATGAAATATGAACTGTAGAAACTTGAGTTTTTTACTAAAAAGCTGGATGGCTCTCCATATACAGAAAAATCTGTAATTGCAGAACTTTTGCCAGTTGCCAGCAAGCTGTTGCCAGCAAGCTATAAGAACTATGAAACAACACACAACTCAGAATTACCAATCCCTCCCTCTCTCTATGCTAACTAAACTCTCCCTGATAAACCCTATAATCAAATTATTATCTCCCTATTGTCTCCCTTTACTCCCTTTACCTATACAGTCCTTAGCAGCTAGATTAATGGCTTCTTTGTTTGTTGTCCCCAACATATCCTATCACATCCCTATGTGCACACAGAATGGCATTTCTTCCTTTCTAAAGTCTATATTCACTGAATTGATAAGTGTAGTAGTAGATATCACAGCAATTGGTGCAGTTACCAAAGTACTGTATATCACAGTGTAGTTCCTTTACCAATAGCTGTATATGGGCAGCGGCAATGATACTAGTAGTAGTCCCTGAGTTTCTCTCTAAACACTTTGCAATCTTTCTAAAATAACAACAGGCATGCTATTCTGTACTTGCTAACTCCTTCTGAAATTCCCAGGATAAGTGGTGCAGATCCGGATCAAAGTACGGTGGATGCCAAAGCAATATATTATTTATATAGCAAAGTCTTTCTGCCATAAACAAGCAAATACCTTGATGTCTTTATCCTGTGCACAGCCTTGATGGTTCTTGACCTTCCAAGATGTCTGTTCTCTTTCTCAGGGGTACTCTGGCAGCTTTTCAGTCTCAGCATTCATGTTGTCCTGGACAAGGCTTCATGTCAGGCCTAATTAGCAGGAGCTTACACAAGCACACTTTTTGTGTTTAGCTGTGCTCATCTAAGACTTCACACTCCCCAGGATGTGGGACCAGCCAATCTCCTGGACATCCTAAGGAATATGTCATCGCAATATAAGTGAGTAAAATAAATAAATACGTATTAACAGTTTTTGCCCATGCATTGCTATTCGGTATGTGCAGATAGCTCCAGAAATGCTGGTGCAGAGAATGGGAGTGGTAGTGGCCCTGATTAGTTGTTGTGTCACAGTGTACTGCCTCAGGCTGTTGCTCCCTGGGGATTGGTGCAGTGGAAAGGTAGTTTGAACAATCAGACGTAAAAGTTTAACAGTCTCTCTTTGCGTATTGCAAAATATATCTTGTGGCACGTCCAGCAGTATTAAGTACAAAGTGCAGTTTCTGGAACCAGATGAGGAGGTATGGTGGCTGGTTGTGTGGCATAGGTGTTCAATGTGAGCAGGCTGGAAGTTAATATGGCCTGGTAGTTTTTCTTGGTGATGGGTGTTTGGCCTGTTTTTCCTAACCAACAGCATGGCCTGTAAAGCTGTGATTTTACTGATCACTCTGATGTCTAGACTTCTGAATCGTCTAGGAAGCAGTGTTCTTGATTCTGGGAATCTCCTGGAGCAATGGCCTCACAGGAGTACTCGATATAGTCCATTGCAGTTGGTGCTCTGGCATGTGTGTCCTATCTCCTCTCTGTCTGGAATCGAACTCTCCCTCCTGGCAGGAAGTAGGACCAGCCCACCCCTACCAAGACGGTAGGAACAAGATGGTTAGCCCTATTCCTGCCAACCATTGTCAACAATACCTCTTCTTGCTGGAATACCCAGCCTAAACATAACATAACAATACATAATAAAATGTTTGCAGATACATCCAGGTCTGGGGTACTGCATATGCATAGTACATAAAGGAATTTGCTTCAACAACTAAACATATTTAACTCAGTAGCATTAATTTAACCCTTTCCACTGATCCACTGTGGGGATGCAGATGAAGCTTAAGTTCTCCTTTTAACAAAGCCACTGGGTGGCCGAACATAAACACATATAGGATATGCAGAGGAGCCACTGCAGAGGATGGGAGTGGTAGTGATCATGGTGAGATGTGTCAAGGTGGACTCCCTCAGGCCATTTCTCCCTCAGGATCGGTGCAGTGGAAAGGGGATTTAGACTCAGACCAGAGGTAAAATAAAAGTCTATTTGCTAAGTGCAAAAAATTGCTTGTAACACATCCAGCATTAGTTTGGAAAAAGTGCAATTTCTGTCCCCAGATGATGGGGTATGGTGGCTGACTTAGTGGCAGACAATGGCGCCTCAGGTGTGCTATCTTCCGGATGACTCTCCCTTGAACTTCTGGCTAACAACCACATGCTGGTACTTGTGGATATAAGTATCCACTGTGAATGCATTCTTTGAGTTGGTCTGGATGTAATGTTGGTGATGGGTGTCTGAGCTGTGTTCTCTCACCCACAGCAGGGTTTGTGAAGCTGTGGCTTTCTGATCACTCAGCTGACTATCATTGCTGTAGCTTTTCAAGAAAGATGTATCCTGCATTTTCTTGCACACTCTCTCTGGAGTAGTGGTCTCACAGAAGAGCTGGGTTAAGATTGGTCCTCCTAAGACCCTTGGAGCAGAAGCAATAGCATATGCTTCCTTCCTCCTCACTAACTAGACTAGAACTCTCCCTCCTGGCAGGAAGCAGGATTAGCCCACTCATACCAAAAGGGGAGGGGGGGACAGGCTTGGTTGCTATTTTCATAATATGTCTGATTTAGTAAATAATTGTATAGTCTAAACATTATTTACTTCTTATACAGAGTTTTTGCACCTTGTTTTATTTGTATCCTTTACCTGCTCTCTTTTTTCTTTCCTTAATCCTTTTTATAATGTCCAAATTCACCACTTTACCTCAACAATAAATAAAGAATTTATTCAAAAAATCTACAATTGCAATCTTTTTTTTCTTAGCACTCTGCATTGTTCTGTTTCTCTGTTCTTCCTGCTAGAAATATATTAATAAATTGACAACTGGGAATAGTAATTTCCCTTGTCAATAGAATGTACACATTCTGGCATTATCAGCTGGGATTTACCACTGTGAGTGAGTCATGAGACACGTCTCTTTGACAAGGGTTACAGTAAAACAAAGTTTTGCATTCCAGGAGAAATAACAAAGGAATGACAAAACATAGAGAATAGTGTTGATCGAGCACCAAAGTGCTAGTGTGCTTGAGTAGAACACTTTGCGATGCTCGGGTGCTCTACCGAGCACCCAAGCACCATGGAAGTCAATGGGAGAACCCAAGCATTAAACCAGGCACTCCCTGGTCTGAAGAGGGTCGGGTGTCGGGACTCTAGTTCGGCTTAGGAGTCCCTGCTCTGACTCCATATAAAGCTATGTCCATATATGGAGTCAGTACTTGGGGAGTGGGACACCCCAGTGTATTTAAATCTAATTTATCCCGTATTTCAGAAAGGTTTCTCCTGGGATTCAAACTCATGACCTTCTGCATTAGGCAAGGCACTTAAACACTCAGCTATAATAGCTGCATAGCCAGTTACTAAAAACAAAACAAAACAAAAAAAAAATGAGACTTCTACTGTAGAGGAATACTTACGATTTAGAATATATAATATATTATAATATACGTAAATATATTATAGCTGGTGGACTGGGTTTGGCGATGCTCGAGCCAAACTGGTGTTCGGCCGAGCACGCTCGCTCAACACTAATTACAGAACATACCTCCCAACTTCTGAAAAGAAGGAAGAGGGACACTACCATATGTGCATTGTGCGAAGCGCCAATTTTTTTCTGCACTAGGCCACGCCTCTAACTCTGCTCAAAACATAACTATACACCTAATCCCACCCAGTCCCCTAAATGCCCCCACATAGTAAGTATTCCGCCTTTATGCCACCACACAGTACTTATGCCCACATTGTGCTTACTTTAGAGATTATGCCCAGATACGTGTCCCCTTACGGGACTGTCCCGCTGAATCTGGCAGAGTTGGGAGGTATGAAAGAATATTTTACTAAGACAGAGAAGCTGATGATCCTCTTTAAGTGGTATGCAACATTCTAAAAAAGAAATCCTTGTATCTATAATCCTCAACATTGATATTGTAACATCAAGAAGGAATTATGAAAATCAGAGGATCGATAGAAATATTAAGATACACAAATGAAAAAGAAATGGAAAAAAAATATTTAAAACATCTTGATTTATTCAGTATCGAGTGTAAGGGCCACATCCAGAAATACATACACCTACACGCCTTGGCATGCTGTCAATGGTGGTGGTCTGAAGAATATTCTGCAACACTGAATGTACTTGGCTTCGCAAATTATCAAGACTGCTGGAAGCTACTTTTGCAGTTGACGACCAATGACGCCTAAGACTTACTTGATAGAAGACAAATCCAGAAGACACTGCAGGCCATGTAGATTGCTCAAAGTAGCGCAAGCAACACATGCCCTAGAACTGTACTATTAAAAATGGCTCTTGGGAGAATGAAGAAATGGACATATCACTGGTTCCATAACCAAATCAATGTTACACCAAGCTGTTAGTGTACCTGAAATGAAGGCTGGAGGGCCACCCACACTATAATGCCAGTTGTAGGAGTGGTGTGAGGTTCTTTTGTGAAGGCTTCTTCATGTTGTTTACCACACAGTCTCATGACAAATTTTGTCCAAGACAGAAGCAAGTTGAATTGCTGAAGACGATAGAACTCAATTCCAGCCTCTATTACCGTCTTGCTGTGCACCATGATAGCCTTTTAGAGTGGTAGCATGAGAACGATGGAACACCTGTAAATGGTTCATAGTCATATGTTGTGCAGACACCTTCTCATGGTTTGTGTGCTGAAACAGGCTTGAGATGTTGCATTCAATTTCACTTGCAGTACGGAATGAATCACTACACACCATTCTTCTAATGAGACGATCTGTCCATACAGAGGTTCCCCTCTGTGCACCTCTTAGTGTCTCTCCAGTTTGTCATTGTTCACCCAACCACCAGGACACGCAATGTTGAACCCAGGGGCGTAGCTAACGGCTCATGGGCCCTGGTGCGAGAGTTCAGCTTGGGCCCCCCTTCCCTTAGTGCTTTGTGTGTCTTCTTATGCAGCACAAGGGTCTTTGGGCCCCCTCAGCCTCCTGGGCCCAGTAGCGACTGCTACCTCTGTACCCCCTAGAGCTATGCCTATGGTTGAACACTAATGACATCTCGGCTTAGGCGTAATGATCTTCCAGAGTGATAAACCAAGGTCTCTCTGCTCAAGGTATTTGTAACTGGCGCAGCGACAAACAGGAGGCATTGCACAATCATCCCACACTTGATCCAATTTTTCAGATGTCATGTGGCTAAAGAACTTTGTTTTCAAAATGGCTTTTATGCTCCACCCACATGCCACAGATTGGTGTTAGTTGCTTAAAATCTGATAATGTGAGTATTTTAGCAACAACTGCCACTTCCTTTATTTGCATAACCTTATGGGTTGTCTTTCTTGATGCTGCAATTTCAGTATTGCAGAGTGTAAATCGTTCATGCAACAATTTAAAAAATGTATATTTTAACTGGCACAATGAAAAAAGAAATGAACATTTGAACCTACACAGAAATTTTGAATTTATGTTGTAATGTTCTAATAATGACTAAAGTGTTGTTTCAGCAGTGTTCTTATTAAACATTGCATAAGGGAATATGATTCTTTGCCTTCCTAACAACAACACAGATTTAATGAAAAATCTAATTATTCTCAATAAGAAGGGGAAATAGAAAATCAGTCAAGGTAAGTTCCAAGGAGTACAGTATTAATTCACCTATGGCCATCCTAACAGACTATTAAAGCTAATTATAAAAATGAAAAACAATTACCATCAATCAGTATAATATTTCTTCATCAAAATGAGTTTTAATTAAAGTGCATGAAGTACACGTTGTACTTTATGACAGTCATAGATTTGAGTCAATATCTTTCACCTTTATTTATGAAAAAAATCCCAAATTTGCCAAAAATTACATTTCTCTGCTTTTAAAACAGAAAGTGATACCTATTTATTACTTAACATTTCCTATATGTCCACTTTATGTTGGCATAATTTTGTAAATGTCATTTTATTTTTTGGGGACGTTAGAAGGCTTAGAATTTTAGAAGCAATTCTTAAAATTTTTAAGAAAATTTCCAAAACCCACTTTTTAAGGACCAGTTCAGGTCTGAAGTCACTTTGTGGGGCTTACATAGTAGAAACCCCCCATAAATAATCCCATTTAGAAACTCAACCACTCAAGTTACTCAAAACTGTGTTTACAAACTTTGTTAACCTTTTAGGCATGCCAACTTTTTTGTCAGACTTTCCATTTTAATCCATTTTTTTCTTTAACACATCAGAGTTAACAGCCAAACAAAATTCAATATTTATTACTCTAATTCTGAAGTTTAAAGAAACACCCCACATGTGGTGGTAAACTGTTGTATGGGCACACGGCAGGGCGCAGAAGAAAAGGAGAGCCGTATGTTTTTTTTAAAGGCAGATTTTGCTGGACTGGTTTTTAGACAACATGTCCCATTTGAAGCCCCCCAGATGCACCCTACATTAGAAACAATCAAAAATTGACCCCATTTTGTAAACTACGGGATAAGGTGACAGTTTTATTGGTACTATTTTGGGGTTCATATGATTTTTAATCGCTCTATATTATGTTTTTTTTGTGAGGCAATGTAACTAAAGAATGAATGTTTTGGCACCATTTTTATTTTTTGTTTTTTACAACGTTCATCTGACAGGTTAGATCATGTGCTATTTTTATAGAGCAGGTTGTTACGGATGCGATGATATAAAATATGTCTACTTTGTTTGTTTCGGTTTTACATAATAAAGCTTTTTTTAAATTATGTTTTTGTGTCTCCATTTTCTGAACGCCATATTTTTTTTTATTTTTCTGCCGATCGTGTTGTCCAGGGGCTTGTTTTTTGCAGGAAGAGTTGACGTTTTTATTGGTACCATTTTTGGGTATATACGTTTTTTTGATCATTCATTATTACACTTTTTGGGGCAAGGAGACCAAAAAATTTGTAATTTTGACACAGTATTTATTTATTTTTACAGCGTTCACCTAAGGGGCTAGGTCATGTGATATTTTTATAGAGCGGGTCGTTATAATGTGAAAATACATACTATGTTTACTTTCTCTTATTTATTTAAGTTTTAGACAATAATAACATTTTTGAAACAAAAAAATAATGTTTTTGTGTCTCGATAGTCTGCGAGCCATAGCTTTTTTATTTTTTGGCCGATTGTCTTATATAGAGTCTAATTTTTTGCAGGATGAGGTGACGGTTTGAATGGTACTATTTTAGGGGGCATACACATTTTTCATCGCTTGGTGTTGCACTTTTTGTGATGGTAGGTGACAAAAAAAAAATTGCCACTGTTTTTATTTTTTATTTTTTTACGGTGTTCTCTTGAGGGGTTAGGTCATGTGATATTTTTAGAGAGTAGGTAATTACGGATGTGGCAATACTTAATATGTATACTTTTTCTTATTTATTTAAGTTTTACACAATAATACGTTTTTTTATATCAAAAATGCTGTCTCCATAGTCTGAGAGCCATAGCTTTTTTATTTTTTGGCAGATTGTCTTAGGTAGGATCTAATTTTTTGCTGGGTTAGGTAACGGTTTGATTGGTACTATTTTGGGGGGCATACACCCTTTTGATTGCTTGGTGTTGCACTTTTTGTGATGGTAGGTGACAAAAAATGTCTTTTTAGGCACTGTATTTATTTTATTTTACAGTGTTCACCTGAGGGGTTAGGTCATGTGATATTTTTATAGAGTTGGTTGTTACAGCTGCAGTGATACCAAACATGTTTAGGATATTTTATTTTCTTCATTTTTACCCAATTATAAATGTGTGTATATGGGAAAATATTAGATTTATTTTTTTACTTTTTTTTACTTTTTTGACTCAGACCCACTTAGTTCTTGAAGATTCAGTGGGTCTCATGGCTCTACAATGCACTGCAGTACACTTTATAGTGTACTGCAGTGTATTTTTTTTTACAGTAAACCTGATCAGGCTCCTGCCTCCGGCAGAACCTTTTCAGGCTTACATATCATGGCAAGCCTGGATGCCTGTGTAAGGTGTCCAGTTGTCAGGGTAACCACCAGGACACTGCCACAGCAGAGCAGTGGCCCAATGGGAGGGGGAAGGAGGGAGCTCCCTCCCTCTGTTATGATCACAGCAGCGCAGCGCCCGATGGGGATGGGAGGGAGACTTCTCCCTGTTAACCCTTTCCATACAGTGGTCCCTACAGACCGTGGCATAGAAGGGGTAAAACGGCCGAAATCAGTGCCAGCACCGATGTCGGCTGTTACAGTATATTGTCAGCTGTATGTTACCCAGAGTGCCATTACCAAACCGCACCCTGCTACTGTCTCCTATGGGCTAACACAGTGTCATCTTATGCATTTATTGCAGGTCCTATACAATGTGCATTGCTATTCCTGTGTAACTGTTAATGTTCATGTAATGTACCTGGTTCACCAGAAGGTGGCAGCAAGCATGGCAGAGCTACATTTGCAGAGGATGGAGCCTTTTTTCCATTCTAATTCTCCCTCTAAGGAGAGGAGGGTTCTAGTTAGAGTAAGTGGAGAGCACCCCTTGCGGGGGAAAGGAATCAGGTCCACGTCCCTTCTGGATGTGTCCTTCCTAAGACAGCTAGAGCACCTTCAGCTCTGCTGGATATTGAGGCCACAGCTTGGAACCTCTGAAGCCAGGAGGAAAAAAAAAACTGGTACTGATCTAGAGTCAGACTACAGAGAGAAGTTGAGGCATAAAGTAAGAAGCAAATTTCTACAGAAAGCTTGACAACGCAGCAGAGCCAGAGAGCAGCAAATGTAGCAAGGTTGAGTTTGCTTGCCTGCCAGAGCTAATGCTAACGCCTGCTGGGAACCAAGATAAAGTCTGTAAACTGTTTGCAGAGACGTTTATGCATCACAAGGTCTGGACTCAATTTATTCCTCCATCCCCTTCATTAACAACCCCCCTTTTCATTGCTTCGAAGCCAACACCTAGGGACCAGAGTATCCAGGTAGGAGCACCGTGACACGTGCGCCAACATTAAGGAACATTTAGGCCACCCTACACCACTCTGGCATTCCTACACCTGGGTACCACCTACTACATCACTACAAAGGGGCCCTGTGCCCTTGTTGCTTCACTGCAACTGGCATTATGAAAACAAGTGCTTTTTCCTCTTAAAGGGCCCTGGGGGGAGGCGCCCGCTAAAATTCTACTACGGCTCAGCCATCCTGAATAATTGTGGGGGCAGGGGGGAGGGGGGGTCGACCCCCTCATTGTTACGCTTGGCCATCCTGAATGGGAGGGTGATTGGGGCACAACAAACAGAGCAGCGCAGCCCCGATCTCCTCAAAACTCACTGAGGAGATTGTAGCTGCGCTGCTGAACGCTGCGATTAGTCATTCAAATCTGACTGACCAATCTCAGCGATCCAAAGACAGGGACCGCTCTGATTGGTCCCCTGCCGGGTGCCCGGAAAGCTCAGCTGTCCGTAGCACCCGTTTAGATGCCAGTATCACCACAAGTATACTTGCGGTGACACTTTGATCTCATGACATACTGTGCACGTCATGATGCAGTAACTAACACCACATCATGACTTACACAGTACGTCATTAGTCACTAAGGGGTTAAAAGCTTCTTTTAGGAACTATAAATATTGGTATACCTCACCAGAAAGTATTTTGTCATGGGGTTGTTAGGATATTTGAATGGAATATAATATTTTAAAATGCATCTCATTAGAAATGAGAGAACAAGTCAAGATTAGTTTAGTTTCCGGTTCGCCAATTTTTCTAAAAATAAGTTCGGTTCAGACCCAAATCGGTTCGGGCAAAACTGAAGTTTTTTCAATTGCCCTGAAAGTTGGTATATAACCTCCTCAAGCCTCATAGGACTCCTAGGTTATATGTTTTCATTCATTTGTTTATGCATTTTCTTCTCCTCCCCAACCTCTGGAACGCAATGACAGCAAAAGTAAATAATGTCTGAGTGACACTGACATACATAGCTATGGTTAAACGCACATTTGACAGCGTTAAGATACAGAAAGTTTAAAAACACACCGTAATGGCACATGTTATGCTTTTTCATATTCCAAAGCTTCCAAAAGTTGTCCATTATCAGGGCCAGATGATGTTCAAAATAAAAAAAATTTGAAAAAGTGGCTTCGAGACCAAGAGTCCAAAAATTATGCCTTGATAGGTTCGTAATGCTTGCCTGTATGACAATCACAAGTGTTGATTGTCAGAAGAAAAAGTGTCTTGTTCCGTTTTAAATGGGAGTAGCAGCAGTGCAGCGTGGATGTGGAAAGGGTACAGTATGGATAAAATGGCATGCAGCCGCAATAGTGGCAGCATCAGAGGCAGTATAGCAAGGCAAGGTCTATTCATTGCAATCAGACTGAGCTGTGAGAAATTGTCAGTATTGATGCATGAATCACATACATTTATGCTGCTTTAAGAAATGTAACCCCCCCCAAGAAAAAATTTAAAATTTCGACCTTGTAGAAACTGAATACATATAAACTGGCGAATGAGGCATTAGTGGCATGACGCAAGGCCACAGCAGCCATACAGAACATGAGGGTAGGCAGACAGACAGCAACAGTGGCAAGATGAGGCACCACCAGCAAGGCGAGGTCAATTCATTGGAATCAGCTAAGGGTTGTGTCTGACGAACCCTCTGACTGTTGGATAGGGGTATCTGATGTCACTTGGGATGACTTGGATGACCAAGTTAGCCAATCAATAACCGCTGGGTTGCTGGTCAAGACACAACCACTAGAGGACACCGGAAGCACAGGCCTCTCGCTGCAACTACTGCTGCTACGCTGCCTTACTCTGCTGCAAACTCTGCCACTCCTCTGTGCATGCAAAATAAATGTGGAGCCCCAGTATTGGGTCGACAACACAATGAAAGCCAGATATCCCTCAAAGGAAGGAAAACCGAGCAAAGGGGTGTCTCTATTACAGAAATAACCAAACCCACCATATTAAGTGGCCCCTATGTCAATATCCCACTCTTTTACAAGCTTTAAGGATGTGACGGGGAAAACCTAAGCCAGTTATCAATCCACAGACAGCTGTTTCAGGGTGTTGCCCCTCATCAGTGTGGAGTAGGATTCTGGCTAACCGGGAGCAATGCCTTGGAGACTACTCAAACAAAACAATAGCTGATCTCTGGGAGACCAGCTACATAAAAAAACTGCAGAGCCTCATTTAAGAGGCTCAACACAGCAATCCAAAGTGCAAAGCACCCTGGAAAACAGTGATATGCCAAATAAATGTGTAGCCCTAGTATTGGGTCTACAACACAATGAAAGCCAGATATCCCTCAAAGGAAGGAAAACCGAGCAAAGGGGTGTCTCCATTACAGAGATCACCACACCACACCCTATGCATGGCCTGGCACTTCTCTGCCTGACATACTTTAAGCTGAACTAAACAAATTAAATGGAAATTAAAACACCCCTAAAAGCGACAAATATGTTTTTCTTTTTGTACTGAAAAAGGCCAGTAACTGCGGAAACGAACTGATTAAAATACAACCTTATACCCTTTGACCAGAAAAAAATTAAAGAGTGAACTGCGAATATATATTTCTTGAAGTACTGAAATAACCCCCTATTCACTTTTAATATAAATGAATGCAGTAGTGCACTGATAATATATATTTCTTGTTGCACTAGAGTTGGCCACTATACGCTTTGGCTAGAAAACAATTAAAGAGTGTAGTGTGTAAATATATATCTTGAAGTACAGAAATACGCCCCTATACGATTTCAACAGAAATCACTGCAACAGTGCAGTGCGTATATATTTTTCTTGTAGTACTGTAATACACCCTATACCCTTTCACCAGAAATAACTGCACAAGTGACCAGAGAATATATATTTCTTGTTGGATGGAAAAAGGCCACTATACGCTTTACCAGAAAACAATTAAAGAGTGAAGTGCTTATATTTTTCCTGTAGTACTGAAATACGAGCCTATACCCTTTCACCAGAAATAACTGCAACAGTGCAGTGCGTATATATTTTTCTTTTTTTAATTAAATAAGCCCCTATACGCTTTCAACAGAAATTACTGCAACAGTGCAGTACGTATATACATTTTTAGTTTTTTACTATAATACGCCCCTATACCTTTTCACCAGAAATAACTGCACAAGTGACCAGAGAATATATATTTCTTGTTGGATGGAGAAAGGCCACTATACGCTTTAACCAGAAAACAATTAAAGAGTGAAGTGCTTATATTTTTCCTGTAGTACTGAAATACGAGCCTATACGCTTTTACCAGAAATAACTGCAACAGTGCAGTGCACATATATTTTTCTTTTTTTAATGAAATAAGCCCCTATATGCTTTTAACAGAAATCACTGCGACAGTGCAGTGCGTATATATATATTTTTCTTTTTTTACTGTAATACGCCTCTATACCCTTTCACCAAAAATAACTGCACAAGTGACCAGAGAATATATATTTCTTGTTGGACGGAAAAAAACCACTATACGCTTTAACCAGAAAACAAAGAGTGAAGTGAGTATATATATTTTTTTGTAGTACTGAAATATGAGCCTTTACGCTTTCACCAGAAACAACTGCAACAGTGCAGTGCATATATTTTTCTTTTTTTATTGAAATAAGCCCCTATACGCTTTCAACAGAAATCACTGCAACGGTGCAGTGCGTTTAAATGTTTAGTGTATTTCTGAAATACCGTCCTATACTCTTTCACCAGAAATAACTGCAAACGTGCAGTGCATTTATATTTTTCGCGCATTACTGAAATACCGCACTATACTCTTTCACCAGAAATTACTGCAAATGATTTTAGCATAAATAACAAGAAAAGTGACCTGTGTATCTTCTTCCACAGATAAAAGCCACTACAGGCTTTTCCACATAGCACTTGCACCCTAATAACTAATTTCTGCAATGACAGAGCTGTATTATGAGACTATCTGGATCCCCAAGTAATGTTTCCCTTCACTTGTAAATGGCTTTTTTACACAATAAGGGTTTTCCTATGACTCTCCCGAGCACCTGCACACGTCTCTCCCTGCCTGTGAAATGATTCCTCTCACTATCCTTCCCTACACTAGTAAAAAGCTTCTTTCCTTTTTTATTTTTTTTAACAATTAGTTTTCCTTTCACTCTATATAGTGCCTGCATACACGTCTGTCCCTGAACAAAGTACTATTGTGAATGGCAGAATCTAAGATGGCCACTGTATTTTTAGGGCTGTGACATCACAGGGCTGGCTGGCTGCTGATTGGTTGCATGCATGGCATTATGGGTCATCCCACCTTCCCAGAGTTCCTTGCCCCATGTCCTCACACAATTAGCTGCCATTTTATCCGCCATTGTAGCTGCCATGTTAGGAAAAATTACGATTCGTTACCACGAAGCGTGAGGAAATTCACATTCGTTGCAAATGGAATTTTTCCTGAAATTCCAAACGAATTCCACTTAGTCTGCTTCGATTAGCTCATTTTTAATATTCGAGATAAAAATTTGCGATTAGAATATTCGCGATCAACACTAAGGGGTAGGCAACTTTCCTATTGGTTGCTATGGATGTTGCTAACTGCCGATATATTTTTATTTGGCCACTAATACACGGCAAACAGGGCTTTAGAATATATCTCTGCAACGCACAAGGGCAAATATATTTTTCTTTTGCCACTAATACACGGCAAAAAGGGCTTTATAACATATAACTGAACCGCACAAGGGCAAATAAGCTATATTGTAGAAATATTTCCATGTAATAAACCCTGTTAAAGGCTGTATCAAAATGCACTTGCACCCCAATAACAAGAACGTTTTGCTGGAATGACAGAGCTGTATAATGGCAATTTGGATCCCCAGTCCGTGCACCAAGGTGTAAGTAGATTGTTCCTATTACCCAGTCTGTAAGCTTCCCTACTATACCCTGTTCTACATAAATGTGGAACGATTCCTCCTTATCCTTCCCCTGCACTTATAAATCGTTTTTTCACCACAATCAAGTCTTTCCCATCACTGTCCCTAGCGCCTGCAGACGTCTCTCCCTGCACTAAGTACACTTACTGGCAAATGGCAGAATCTAAGATGGCTGATGCTATTCATAGGGCCGTGATATCACAGGGCTGGCTGGCTGCTGATTGGCTGCATGCGTGGCGTTATGGGTGAACCCGCCTTCCCAGAGTTACTTTCTCTATGTCCTCACACGTGCAGCAGCCATTTTAGGAAACAAAGTGATTCGTTACCACGAAGCATAAGGAAATTCAGCTTCGGTGCGAATTGAATTTTTCTTGAAATTCGGATCGAATTCCACTTCGTCAACTTCGATTCGCTCATCTCTAATAGTGAGTCTGCCGTGGTAGTGAAACAATACTGTCAGTCAGTATGACACGCGGATGACAGGCGTCGCTCAGAATCACTACACACTTCACTTTTTTGGGCAGTTACGGGGCCAAAAACTGACCAAATAACTCAAGTGTGAACTCAGCCTTACAGGTCGATGTTAGCTTTCGGTATCAAGAACCGTGCAGAGGCCTAAGATCCTACTATAGCATGAAAGAGAGCACTCCTTTTTACACTGTCGTCAGCTGATTCCACATGCATGTCTACAGAACCTGTTCTATTAAACACTTATACAAGTAGAACCCCCCTTGAAAGAGTGGAGAGGGTGTCAGCAGTAAGTTTGTGTTGACGTCATTGATTATTTTGCCCTTCCTCTGATCCATCAGAACAACAACCCACGCGGGTTTGTTATATGTTGCTTTCTACTTTACAGTCAGTGTTTGCGTCTTTTTAGGGTTACACTTGCAGAGGGGAAGACGGTTGGCCCTACGACCGAGTTAAGTTTTCTGGGTTTTGTTTTGGATACGGTGGCTATGGAGTGTAGCTTGCCGGAGGATAAGTTGGGGGATTTGCAGGCGGAGGTTGACAAGGCGGGTAGGGAGAGATGGCCCGAACTATTCGCCGGCGAACAGTTACCGGCGAACATAGCTTGTTCGCGTCCGCCGCGGCGGGCGAACATATTCGATGTTCGTGTTCGCCCCTATACTTTATTATTGAGCAAACTTTGACCCTGTACCTCACAGTCAGCAGACACATTCCAGCCAATCAGCATACCCTCTCTCCCAGACCCTCCCACCTCCCATCTAAACGCAAGGACAGCATCCATCTTAGATTCATTCTGAAGCTGCAGTAATAGTAATTGTAAATTGCAATGCGATTAATATAACCTGTATTATTCGCATTGCGATTACAACTTAGATCTGAGTTCCTAACGGTTGTATTGCTAGAATATAACGAAGATAACGAATATAGCGCTATATTCTCAATCTTCGTTATATTCTAGCAATACAACAACCATTAGGAACTCAGATTTAAGTTGAATTCTCAATGCGATTAATATAACCTGCGTTAATCGCATTGCGAATTCAACTTAGAGCTGAGTTCCTAATGGTTGTTGTATTGCTAGAATATACGTTATATTCTAGCAATACAACCATTAGGAACTCAGCTCTAAGTTGTAATCGCAATGCGAATAATACTTGCAATTATTAATCGCTTTGCGAATCCATTTGATGCCTCTATTTGATTGTATATGACGGTTGACTAAAAAGGGCTTTTTGGGGTGCTGTCAGGACGCTGTCCTTACAGCAGAGATCTGATGAGTCTTTCAGGACTGGAGTGGACACTGAATACACTATCCTAGCTATCGATTTCCCTATTAAATCAGCAGCAACTACACTCTCCCTCCTCTCACTAAGACTGCAGCTTCCGAATGAATCTAAAATGGATGCTGTCCAGGAGATGGGAGGGTCTGGGAGGGAGGGTATGCTAATTGGCTGGAATGAGTCTGCTGACTGTGAGGTACAGGGTCAAAGTTTACTCAATGATAGGTGATGGACCTAACATCGCATATGTTCGCCCGCCGCAACGAACGCGCACAAGCTATGTTCGTCGGGAACTATTCGCGGGAATCGCCGGTGAATAGTTTGGGACATCTTATTTGCGAATTCAACTTAGGGTCCTTTCACACTGGCGTTTTTGTTTTCCGGCATAGAGTTCCGTCCTCGGCGCTCTATGCCGGAAAAATCCTGATCAGGATCATCCCCATGCATTCTGAATGGAGAGAAATCCGTTCAGGATGCATCAGGATGTCTTCAGTTCAGGACCGGAACGTTTTTTGGACGCAGCAAATACCACAGCATGCTGCGCTTTTTGTTCCGTCCAAAAATCCGGAACACTTGCCGCAAGTCCGGATCCGGAATTAATGCCCATTGAAAGGCATTAATCCGGATCTGGCCTTAAGCTAAACGTCGTTTCGGCGCATCGCCGGATCCAACGTTTAGCTTTTTTTGAATGGTTACCATGGCAGCCAGGATGCTAAAGTCCTGGTTGCCATGGTAAAATGTAGTGAGGAGCGGGGGAGCAGTATACTTACCATCCGTGCGGCTCCCGGGGCGCTCCAGAGTGACGTCAGGGCGCCCTACACGCATGGATCACGTGATTGCATGGATCACGTGATCCATGCGCATGGGGCTCTCTGACGTCATTCTGGAGCGCCCCGGGAGCCGCACAGACTGTAAGTATACCGCTCCCCCGCTCCCCACTACTACTATGGCAACCAGGACTTTAATAGCGTCCTGGCTGCCATAGTAACCTGAAAGCATTTTGAAGACTGATCAGGATCCTGATCAGTCTTCTAATGCTTTCAAGCGACTTGCATTCTGACAGATCCGGCGGGACGGAAGTGCGTGCCGGATCCTCAGAACGCAAGTGTGAAAGGACCCTTACCCTAAGTTCACACCTAAGCGTTTTTCAGCGCGTTCAAACGCGCTGTAAAACACTCAACACATAAAAACCAATGCTTTCCTATGGCCCTGGTTTTCACTTGAGCATTTTACAGCGCGTTTGAAAGCGCTGTAAAACGCCCGACGCATAAACAAGTACTTGAGCTTTTTTTGGGGCGTTTGTCGCGCGTTTTGTGATTGACACCACAGTAGTCAATCACAAGAACGCGCGTACAAACGCGCGTTTCCTATTTGCAAAAACGCGCTGAAATACGCGCGTTTTTAGAACGCTCAGGTCTGAACCCAGGGTTAGAGATGGGTTCCTAATGGTTATTGTATTGCTAGAATATACGTTATATTCTAGCAATACAACCATTAGGAACTAAGCTCTAAGTTGTAATCGCAATGCGAATAATACTTACAATTATTTATCGCTTTGCGAATCCATTTGATGCCTCTATTTGATTGTATATGACGGTTGACTATGACTACCATCAACGTTCTGCTGCCTCCAAAGCAAGATATCCATTTGGTCGTTTTTGATTTAAAAAAAACGCATCAAAAACGCATCTGCGTTTTTATAATTTTTTCATTTTTTAGTTTATTTTTTTGTGTATCTTGCCACATTTGGTTGCATATTTACATTTGGTATAGGCAAATATGGCAGTCTAGATCATTACTCTGCCCAAATCTATATTCAGCTACATGGCTTAAAAAATATGCTGTCAAACAATGATCCTAGGTTTTGGTATAGACACATGATCTAGACTACCATAGGTTCAGATATCTTGCTTTGGAGGCAGCAGAACGTTGGTGGTAGTCATAGTCAACCGTCATATACAATCAAATAGAGGCATCAAATGGATTCGCAAAGCGATAAATAATTGTAAGTATTATTCGCATTGCGATTACAACTTAGAGCTTAGTTCCTAATGGTTGTATTGCTAGAATATAAAGTATATTCTAGCAATACAACAACCATTAGGAACCCATCTCTAAGTTGAATTCGTAAATAAGATGTCCCAAACTATCCACCGGCGATTCCCGTGAATAGTTCCTGACGAACATAGCTTGTGCACGTTTGTTGCGGCAGGCGAACATATGCGATGTTAGGTCCACCACTTATCATTGAGTAAACTTTGACCCTGTACCTCACAGTCAGCAGACTCATTCCAGCCAATTAGCATACCCTCCCTCCCAGACCCTCCCATCTCCTGGACAGCATCCATTTTAGATTCATTCGGAAGCTGCAGTCTCAGTGAGAGGAGGGAGAGTGTAGTTGCTGCTGATTTAATAGGGAAATCAATAGCTAGGCTAGTGTATTCAGTGTCCACTCCAGTCCTGAAAGACTCATCAGATCTCTGCTGTAAGGACAGCGTCCTGACAGCACCCCAAAAAGCCCTTTTTAGGGCTAGTACATTAGTCTCCCTCCCAGACCCTCCCACCTCCTATCAAAAAGCAAGGACGGCATCCTTCTTAGATTCATTCTGAAGCTGCAGTGTTAGTAGTTGTATTCGCAATGCGATTAATATAACCTGTATTAATCACATTGGGATTACAATTTAGATCTGTTCTTAATGGTTGTAATGCTAGAATATAACGAAGATTGCGAATATAGCGCTATATTCTCAATCTTCGTTATATTCTAGCAATACAACCATTAGGAACCCAGCTCTAAGTTGAATTTGCAATGCGATTAATATAACCTGTATTAATCGCATTGCGATTACAACTACCACACTCTGCGTCAACTAGGTATTTTTCCATGGGAGTTTTGCCATGGATCCCCCTCCGGCATGCCACAGTCCAGGTGTTAGTTCCCTTGAAACAACTTTTCCATCACTATTGTGGCCAGAAGGAGTCCCTTTAGTTTTTTAAATTCGCCTGTCTATTGAAGTCTATGGCGGTTCGCACTGTTCGCACGTTTGCGAACATTTGCAGAAGCTCGCGTTCGCGAACAGAAAATTTTATGTTCGCGACATCACTACGGGTAGGTCGGCTAAGATTCGTTTGCGCGATTTGCAATCGTTACTGGGGAAGTTCAAATTTATGTGTTGCATTATGCCCATGGGCCGCATTTTTTGCAGACGGTTGGCGGCGGTGACCGCGGGGGTGAAGGCGCCACACTATTTAATTCGGTTGGGGCGTGAGCTGCAGAGGGATTTGGAAGTGTGGGCTAGGTTTTTGGCCGAGTTAAATGGGAGGTCGTTAGTCTTAGGGGATGTTGTGGACAGTGTTGATTTTGACCTTTTTTCCGATGCTGCGAATGGGGTTGGTTTTGGGGTCTATTGTTACGGGCAGTGGTGTGTCGACCGCTGGCAGGAGACATGGGTGGTCCAGGGATGGGTTAAGAATGTGGCGTTGTTGGAGCTGTTCCCTATTGTGTTAGTGTTGGAATTGTGGGGTGACAAATTCCGTAACATGAAGGTACGGTTTCATTGTAACAATCTGGGGGTGGTGCAGGCAATTAATAAGTTGTCTGCTTCGTCCCCACAGGTAGTTGGGTTGTTGCAGCCTATGGTGTTGCGTTGTTTGTCATTGAATGCGTGGGTGGTGGCGGTTCATGTGCAGGGTGTTTTTAACGGTATCGCGGATGCTCTTTCTAGTTCGCAGTGGGATCGTTTTCGACAGCTGGTGCCAGACCGGACGTGGAATTCGACAGGTTGGAGTGTCCGGGGTTACTGTGGGAGATCTTGGAGGTACTGTGAGTGGGCTTTTCAGGGCATCCTTGACGGCTGGTATGTGGGCGGCGTACGATGAGGCTTCGGAATGCTGGGGGAGATGGTGTGGTATGTTGGGGGTGGACGCAGGTGAGGTACCATTGGTGTTGTTTTTGGGGTGGAAGAAGGAGGAAGGTTGGTCGGTGGTCCAGGTGAACAGGTGCTTGGCGGGTTTGGCATTTGCTTTCAAGCTGCGGGAGCTGGTGGAATGTACCAAAACCTTTTTGGTTCGGCAGGTTTTAAGAGGTTGGCGGTCAGACGATGGGCGTCGGCTGGTGTCATTTGAATTGTTGGTTCATCGCTTCGTGCAGATTGATCGGCCACCGGATGTATTGGTGCTGCATGCTGGCGGTAATGATTTGGGCATGAAGCCGGAGAGAGAATTGATACGTGATATCAAGTTTGATTTGCTACGGTTATGGTCGTTGTTTCCCGGGATGGTTGTGGTGTGGTCTGACATTGTTCCTAGGAGGTGTTGGCGGGTGGTGCGATCGGTGGAGAGGCTTAATAAAGCCTGCATAAAAGTCAATAGGGTGGTTGGTAAATTTGTGGCGCCGAATTGTGCGATGGTGGTCCGTCACTTTGAGTTAGAGCCAGGAGTGGGTGAGTTTTGGAGGGCGGACGGGGTCCATCTCAATGGGGTGGGCATTGACATGTGGTCGTTAGGTCTGCAAGGGGTAATCAAACGTTCTTTGGGGGTGTGGAGGGGGGCGCAAGCTTGAGGTGGCTGGTCAAGTTGTGCATCTGTGGCGGTAGGAGGTCCTGGAAGCTGGTGGTAGGGCTTGGTGTTTTTTGTGCATGGGAGGGCCTCAATTGGTGGGGCAGGACTCCTAGGGTTAGTAAGTTGGATGGTTTAGTGGGGCGCCCAGCACTCGGTTTCTCGGCTGATACGGCTGGAGGCATGGTGTATTGAGCCAGGTGTTTGGTACACTGGTTGGAATCTGTGCTTTCAGGACCTCCTCCGTCATGTTTATATATGTTACATGTTATGTTTTGTATTAATAAAAGGCTGCTGTGGCCATTTAATTCCAATAGTTGTCTCTGTGTCTTTATTTGGGGGGGGGGGGGGATCGGAAGGGCAGGCGAGTGTGAGGACCAAGGGGAAGAAAGGACCCGAGGGACTTCCCCAATAATCATGCTTTTGGCTACCGAATCATAAGCCAATTCTGATGGGTCCATACAGGCCTTACAGCTACTACACAGACAGGATCCGTTGTGTGTCTCATTTTTCCTTCCTTCTGACAGATCAGAAGAAGGGTCAATTAAATGATGTCAGCCAGACCAAAAAGGCAAAATAGTGGCCCAGTCATGAAGTTGGGAGGCTAGGAACAGCATGAGAAGTCCACAGAGTGACCTAATGACATAGTGTGGAGGTGGCAGCAGAATCAGGAGACCATAGTATGGAGGTGGCAGCAGCCTAAGGAGATCACAGAGTGGCAAGGTGACATAGTTTTGAGGTAGCAGCAGCATAAGGAGACTACAGAGTGGCAAGGTGACATAGAGATGAGCGAATTGAAGCAGATGAAGTGGAATTCGATCTGAATTTCATGAAAAATTCGATTCGCAACAAATGCAAATTTCCTTGCGCTTCGTGGTAACAAAACGCAATTTTTTCTGAATTGGCGGCCACATGTGTGAGGATTGAGGACAATAGGCAAGGAACTCTGGGAAGGCAGGATCACCCAGATTGACATGCATGCAGTCAATCAGCCCTGTGATGTCACAGCCCTATAAATATGGCGGCCATCTTAGATTCAAACATTTTCCAGTGTTCTGAGTGCAGGGGACAGACGTGAAAAGGCGCTAGGGACAGCTATTGAAAAAACCTACTGGTAAAAGAAAAACTGAAAAAATGATTTATTAGTGCAGGGAAAGGATAGGGAGGAATCATTTCACAGCATCTTAGTGCAGGGAGAGACTTCAGAAGGTGCTAAGGACAGTGCTGAAAAAGCGATTTACAAGTGCAGGGAAGATTATTTGGGGATCCAAATAGCCATTATACAGCTCTGTCATTCCAGCAATTTTTTCTTGGGGTGCAAATGCTAAGTTGAAAAGCCTTTAGTCGCTTAGATCTATTGAAAAAGAAAAATATATACAGTATGTGGTTAAAGCATTTAGTAGTGTATTTCAGTAATAACAAAAATATATACGCAGTTCACTTCTGCAGTTATTTGGGGTTAAAAGCATTTCGTAAGGTATTTCTGTATCTCAAGAAAAATAGAAAAAAAAAGTTGTAAAGTCTAACTTTCTATAAAACGATTCTTTTATTCATTTAACATAAAATCCAGACATCTAATACTGTATAAAATGTCTACGCGTTTCGGACTCCAGTAAATAGGTCCTTCTTCATGACATACAAATAGAAAACTGAGCCCCCTTCTTATACACATGGATTGAAACCAGGCTAATTAATTAAATCGCTTACAGCCCGTGTAATCAACATGGGAGTAGTCAAAAACAGAATAGGGGGAACACATAGAACAACCTACTAAAAAACATTTTAAAACAATCATGTGTATTGCAGAATTAAGTCATGTTTTTTATTCAGACCTTTAGATGCAAAACTACCTGATCTGAACATCCAGAATGCTTCTCTGCTGAGAAGCTTCTGTCTGTGGTTCCCACCTCTAACAGGGAAAGAAAATTTCTTAACTTCCTGTGCTAAAAACGCAGCCGTACTGCCCTTGTGAACAGTGGGAAAGTGGAAACTAGCTGCTGACAGATTACGAGTATAGTTGAGCGTACACTGAAAGTTCGGCTTCGCCGGATTCGGCCAACCTTCGTAGCAAAGTTCGAGTTCGGGACCCGAACTTGACCCCGAACCGAAGCCCCATTAAAGTCAATGGGGACCCGAACTTTGGGGCACTAAAATGGCTCTAAAAAAGAAATAGAAAGGGCTAGAGGGCTGCAAAAGGAAGCAAAATTTGGGTAAGAGCTGGACAATTGCCATGCAAACAAATGTGGATAGGGAAATGACTTAAAATAACATAAAATACATTAAAATTAAAAATTATAATCTTGATCTAGGAGTTGGAGGTCCATATGGAGTAGGAGGTTGAGGAGGCGGCGGTCGTGGCGGTGTAGGTGGAGGCGATGGTAAAGGAGGTAGTCGCCAACAGCACAGCTTTTTTTATTTATTTTTTATTTGGGCAGACCCCAAAACATTGGGAAATATAGAAAAGAAAACAAAGAGCAACTGCGCTGGAGTATAACAAAGGTCGGATGAGGTTGGTATACATGTCAATTCTGCACAATGTACGGACAAGTCCTGTGGGATCCATGCCTGGTTCATTTTAATGAACGTGAGCTTGTCCACATTGGCTGTGGACCGGCGGCTGCGCTTGTCTGTGATAATGCCCCCTGCTGTGCTAAACACACGTTCAGACAATACCCTGACTGCAGGGCATGCCAGCACCTCCAAGGCATAAAGGGCAAGCTCAGGTCATTTTTCCCAATTTTTTAACACCCAGAAGTTGAATGGGTCAGACCCATCAGTCAGTACGTGTAGGCATGTGCACACTTACTGTTCCACCATGTTGCTGAAATGCTGCCTCCTGCTAAAGGTTCCATCTCAGTGGGTGGTGCTGGTTGTTGTAGCATGCTGACAAAGCTTTTTCACATTTCGGCCATGCTAACCCTGCCTTCTGAGGTGCTGGCGGTGCCCCAGCTGCGTTGATGACTTCTTCCTCCTCCTCTGCCTTCGCCTTGTGCCTCCACTGAGGCCCCGGTGTCAGGTGGGAATGCCATCAGCAGCGCATCTACCAGCGTGCACTTGTAAGGGGTATAGATCACCCAGCAACCTAAACGCCGCCGAATTTACTGAATTTATTTCCCAGTCAGATATGCAGTGCAGGGGTAGTTTGAAAGAAAAAAGGGGCCATGGAGCGTGCCCGTCTTCCATAACTAGCAGACCAGCTACGTAAAACAGCCAGGCTCCTTTGCTGATTGATCGAATACAGCTACTGTTCCTGCCTAATCGTGCGTGAAATTTCTTGCCCGCTGCATCATACATGTACAGTGGCATATGCCTTTTTTTGGTGGCAGATGCCTTGTTTTTTTCTCCGTCTTCTGATCTACAAACTAGTGGACACTATTTTGATTGATTCATGGGAAACAAATCACAAAAGTTGGGAATTTGCCAAAATTCTAATTTAAGAGAAATCCATAACACACCGGATTTGTGTAAATTTGATTTCCTCAATATTATTGATAGGGGACAATATTCTTTCCCTTTGGAAGAAAGCATTTGAAAGTTTTAAATTATTACAGGTATATTACATTTTCTGCAAATAAAGTTGAAAATAAGCTACAACAGGTCAAGTCACAAGTCATGGCAAATGCAACATTCTTGCAACATTTTGCGATCCTTGTCATGTTTCACAGTGGTCTATGCTTAACAGCTAAAAGTAAGATTAGACCAGGATTATGGCTCACTTACTAAGTGCGGCTTTTGCAAAAGTCTCAAAAAAAGTCGCAACCCACCCCACCCCACCCCACCCCAACCCACCCCAACTGTTCTGTCATTTCCCTATCCATATTTGTTTGCATGGCAATTGTCCAGCTCTTACCCACGTTTTGCTTCTTTTTGCAGCCCTCTAGCCCTTTCTATTTCTTTTTCAAAGCCATTTTAGTGCCCCAAAGTTCTTGTCCCCATTGACTTTAATGGGGCTTCGGTTCGGGGTCAAGTTCGGGTCCCGAACTCGAACTTTGCTACGAAGGTTGGCCGAACCCGGCGAAGACGAACTTCCAGGTGTACGCTCAACTATACTCGTAATCTGTCAGCAGCTAGTTTCCACTTTCCCACTGTTCACAAGTGTTCTGTTCTGGTCTGGTGTAAACCACAGTACACTCATGATGCATATATTTTTAAAAAATAACGGATCCGCATAAAAGACTACAAAACATATACGGTCGTGTGCATGTAGCCTTAGCAAGAAGATATTTTAGTCACAAGGTTACATGCACACAAACGTTTGTTTCCGTGTCAGTTCTGTTTCTTTTTTGCTGATAGGATGCGGACCCATTCGTTTCAATAGGTCCGCAAAAAAATGCGGACAGCGCACCGTGGGCTGTCCGCATCAGTATGTCTGTTCCGTTGCCCTGCAAAAAAAATAGAACATGTCCTATTTTTGTCCGTTTTAGGCATTGTTACAATGGATGCTCAAAAAAAAAACGGATGGCGTACGGATGTCATGCGTTTTTTTTTTTTGCAGATCCACAAAACACATACGGTCATGTGCATGTAGCCTAAAGCTGTATATGACACACAATACCATATACAGCTTGAGGAGCTACTGAAATGCAGCGGCTATGTGCTTATGTGTTCTATGATAAAATATTTAAAATGTATGTGTATTTGGCAGTGCCTTGGGCTTTTCTTGCATATTGCACTTCTATTGCGGATAAACTGTAGGTGGAATGCATGCAATTAAGCACTCGTCATTAGAGTTGAGCGAACACCTGGATGTTCGGGTTCGAGAAGTTCGGCCGAACTTACCGAAAATGTTCGGGTTCGGGATCCGAACCCGACCCGAACTTCATCCCGAACCCGAAACCCATTGAAGTCAATGGGGACCTGAACTTTTGGGCACTAAAAAGGCTGTAAAATAGTCAAGGAAAGGGCTAGAGGGCCGCAAAAGGCAGCAAAATGTAGGTAAATCCCCTGCAAACTAATGTGGATAGGAAAATGAATTTAAAAAAAATAAAATAAAAAAAAATTAACCAATATCAATTGGAGAGAGGTCCCATAGCAGAGAATCAGGCTTCAAGTCACCCACCAATGGAGAAGGTCACTTTCTGTTATTTCGGCCCCAGCACCCAGACAGAGGAGAGAGGTCCCATAGCATAAAATCAGGCTTCAAATCACCCACCACTGGAGAAGGCCACTTTCAGATATTTAGGCCCCAGCACCCAGACAGAGGAGAGAGGTCCCACAGCAGAAAATTAGGCGTTATATCACCCACCACTGGAGGAGGCCACTTTCAGTTATTTAGGCCCCAGCACCCAGAGGAGAGAGGTCCCACAGCAAGGAATAAGGCGTCATATCACCCACCACTGGAGAAGGCCACTTTCTGTTTTTTAGGCCCCAGCACCGAGACAGAGGAGAAAGGTCCCACAGCAGAGAATCAGGCGTCATATCACCCACCACTGGAAAAGGCCACTTTGAGTTATTTAGGCCCCAGCACCCAGACAGAGGAGAGAGGTCCCACAGCAAGGAATAAGGTGTCCCACCACTGGAGAAGGCCACTTCCAGATATTTAGCCCACGGCACCCAGACAGAGGAGAGAAGTCGCATGGCAGAGGTCAGGCTTCATGTCACCCACCATTGTAACAGGCCACTTTCAGTTATTTAGGCCCCGGCACCCAGATTGAGGAAAGGTTCATTCAACTTTGGGTTGCACCGCAAGATCATGGTAAAGTTAAAAAAAGAGGATTCAATAAAGAAGTGCCACGGGGTACAAGAATACATGGTTGAGGGGGAGGCAGTTATAAATGTCTATTCTGCACAAGGGACGGACAGGTCCTGTGGGATCCATGCCTGGGTCATTTTTATGAACGTCAGCTTTTCCACGTTGGCTGTGGACAGGCAGCTGCGTTTGTCAGTAATGACGCCCCCTGCCGTGCTGAATACATGTTCAGACAAAACGCTGGCCGCCGGGCAGGCCAGCACCTCCAAGGCATAAAATGCTAACTCTGGCCACGTGGACAATTTGGAGACCCAGAAGTTGAATGGGGCCGAACCATCAGTCAGTACGTGGAGGGGTGTGCAGACATACTGTTCAACCATGTTAGTGAAATGCTGCCTCCTGCTAACACGTTCCGTATCAGGTGGTGGTGCAGTTAGCTGTGGCGTGGAGACAAAACTTTTCCACATTTCTGCCATGCTAACCCTGCCCTCAGAGGAGCTGGCCGTGACACAGCTGCGTTGGCGACCTCTTGCTCCTCCTCTGCCTTCGCCTTGTGCTTCCACCTGTTCCCCTGTGACATTTGGGAATGCTCTCAGGAGCGCCTCTACCAGCGTGCGCTTGTACTCGCGCATCTTCCTATCACGCTCCAGTGCAGGAAGTAAGGTGGGCACATTTTCTTTGTACCTGGGATCCAGCAGGGCGGCAACCCAGTAGTCCGCACATGTTAAAATGTGGGCAACTCTGCTGTCGTTGCGCAGGCACTGCAGCATGTAGTCGCTCATGTGTGCCAGGCTCCCCAGAGGTAAGGACAAGCTGTCCTCTGTGGGAGGCGTATCGTCATCGTCCTCCGTATCCCCCCAGCCACGCACCAGTGATGGGCCTGAGCTGTGTCGGGTGCCACCCTGCTGTGAGACCTGCTTCATCCTCCTCCACCTCCTCCTCATCTTCCTCATCCTCCAGTAGTGGGCCTTGGCTGGCCACATTTGTACCTGGCCTTTGCTGTTGCAAAAAACCTCCCTATGAGGCACTTCTAACAGACTGGCCTGAAAGTGATAAAAATGACCCCTCATCCTCCTCCTCCTGGGCCACCTCCGTTTCCATCATCGCCCTAAGCGTTTTCTCAAGGAGACATAGAAATGGTATTGTAACGCTGATAACGGTGTCATCGCCACTGGCCATGTTGGTGGAGTACTCGAAACAGTGCAACAGGGCACACAGGTCTCGCATGGAGGCCCAATCATTGGTGGTGAAGTGGTGATGTTCCGCAGTGCGACTGACGCGTGCGTGCTGCAGCTGAAACTCCACTATGGCCTGCTGATGCTTGCACAGTCTCTCCAGCATGTGCAAGGTGGAGTTCCACCTGGTGGGCACGTCGCATATGAGGCGGTGAGCGGGAAGGCCGAAGTTCCGCTGTAGCGCAGTCAGGTAAGCAGTGGCAGGATGTGAATGCCGGAAGCGCACACAGACGGCCCGCACTTTATGCAGCAGCTATGACATGTCGGGGTAGTTGTGAATGAACTTCTGCACCACCAAATTCAGCACATGCGCCAGGCAAGGGATGTGCGTCAAACCGGCTTGTCCCAGAGCTGCAACGAGATTTCGCCCATTATCGCACATCCCCAGGCCGGGCTTGGGGCCCACCGGCAGAAACCACTCATCGGTCTGTTGTTCAATACCCCGCCACAACTCCTGCGCGGTGTGGGGCCTGTCCCCCAAACATATGAGTTTCAGAAGGGCCTGCTGACGTTTACCCCGGGCTGTGCTGAAGTTGGTGGTGAAGGTGTGTGGCTGACTGGATGAGCTGGTGGAAGCAGAGGACGAGAAAGCCGAGTAGGAGGAGGAGGCTACAGGAGGCAAACAATTATGCCCTGCGATCCTTGGCGGCGGAAGGACGTGCACCAAGGAACTCTCCGTCTGGGGCCCAGCCACCACTACATTTACCCAGTGTGCAGTTAGGGAGATATAGCGTCCTAGGCCGTGCTTACTGGTCCACGTATCTGTGGTTAGGTGGACCTTGCCACAGATGGCGTTGCGCAGTGCACACTTGATTTTATCGGATACTTGGTTGTGCAGGGAAGGCACGGCTGTCTTGGAGAAGACGGCTGGGCTGGGAGCAACATACTGTGGGACAGCCATCACCATCAGCTGTTTGAAGCTGTCTGTGTCCACCAGCCTGAATGACAGCATTTCAAAGGCCAGTAGTTTAGAAATGCTGGCATTCAGGCCCAGCGCTCGAGGGTGGCTAGGTGGGAATTTACGCTTTCTCTCCAAGGTTTGTGAGATGAAGAGCTGAAAGCTGCCGTGTGACATGGTGGAGATGCTTGGTGACGCAGGTGGTGGTGTCGGTGGCACATCCTCTGTTTGGTGGGCGGCAAGTGCCAACATTCCTCCCGAGGCGGAGGAAGAGGCCGAGGCAGCAGCAGAAGAGGGAGCAGGGGGAGCCTGAGTGAGTTCCTTGTTTTTAAGGTGTTTACTCCACTGCAGTTCATGCTTTGCATGTAGATGCCTGGTCATGCAGGTTGTGCTAAGGTTCAGAACGTTAATGCCTTGCTTCAGGCTCTGATGGCACAGCGTGCAAACCACTCGGGTCTTGTCATCAGCACATTGTTTAAAGAAGTGCCATGCCAGGGAACTCCTTGAAGCTGCCTTTGGGGTGCTCGGTCCCTGGTGGCGGTGGCCAGTAGCATGCGAACTCTCTTGATGGCGGCTGTTCTGCTTTTGCTCCCTCTTTTGCTACGCTGTTGGCTCGGTCTTTCCACTGCTTCTTCCTCTGAACTATGAAAGTCAGTGGCACGACCTTCATTCCATGTGGGGTCTAGGACCTCATCGTCCCCTGCATCGTCTTCCACACAGTCTTCCTCCCTGACCTCCTGTTCGGTCTGCACACTGCAGAAAGACGCAGAAGTTGGCACCAGTGTTTCGTCATCATCAGAGACGTGCGGACTCTGATGAGGTGGTATTCCCATGTCCTCATCATCAGGAAACATCAGTGGTTGTGCATCAGTGCATTTTATGTCTTCCACCACTGGGGAAGGGCTAGGTAGATTCCCTTGGGAAACCCTGCCTGCAGAGTCTTCAAACAGCATAAGAGACTGCTGCATAACTTGAGGCTCAGACAGTTTCCCTGATATGCATGGGGGTGATGTGACAGACTGATGGGCTTGGTTTTCAGGTGCCACCTGTGCGCTTTCTGCAGAAGACTGGGTGGGAGATAATGTTGTGAACGTGCTGGATCCACTGTCGGCCACCCAATTGACTAGCGCCTGTACCTGCTCAGGCCTTACCATCCTTAGAACGGCATTAGGCCCCACCAAATATCGCTGTAAATTCTGGCGGGTAGTGGAACCTGAGGTAGTTGGTTCACTAGGACGTGTGGCTGTGGCAGAATGGCCACGTCCTCTCCCAGCACCAGAGGGTCCACTAACACCACCACGACCGTGTCCGCGTCCCTTACTAGATGTTTTCCTTATTGTTACCGTTAACCAAGCACCACAATAAGAAAAAGAATATTTGGCCCAATGTATTGATTTCAAATTCAGGTCTTTTTTTACAGGCACCTAACACTATCTGCCTATTTATTTATGTACCGTATTACACTAATCCAGGCACAGCAGTAACCACTGATTTAGGGAAATATCAATTGTAGGCCTAGTATTTAGGCCCTGGATAAAAGGTATCCTTTTATGGACAGATTTACACTTGGAGATGCACAGTAGCGTGTGAAAAAATATGTAGGATTATGCCTTCAGCAATTGCATTTTAATACTTTGTGTAATATACCCTTTAACGGACAGAAATACAATGGGAGATGAATGGTAGCGTGTGAAGTTATTGAGGATGACCCTCTCAGCACTTGTATATACACCTTGAGTGTAATATACCCTTTTACGGACAGATTAACACTTGACCTGCAACAGCTGGAACACCAGATTCAGGGTATTGCTATATTGGCAAGTGAATTTCACCCCAGAACAAAATCTATCCTTTGACGTATACTATTAAACATATGTAGTCACAGCTGGAACACCAGATTTACTGTATTTCTATTTTGGCAACTGAATTTCACCCCAGAAAAAAATATACCCTTTTACGGACAGATTTAAACTAGGCCTGCAACAGCTGGAACACCAGATTCAGGGTATTGCTATTTTGGCAATTCAATTTCACCCCAGAAAAAAATATACCCTTTTACGGACAGATCTAAACTAGGCCTGCAACAGCTGGAACACCAGATTCAGGGTATTGCTATTTTGGCAATTAAAATTCACCCCAGAAAAAATATACCCTTTTACGGACAGATTTAAACGAAGCCTGCAACAGCTGGAACAACAGTTTTACTGTATTTCGATTTTTGCAACTGAATTTCACCGCAGAAAATAATATATCCTTTGACGGACACTATTAAACTTGGCCAGCCACAGCAGAAACCCCTGATTTATGGTATTGCTATTTTGGCAATTTAATTTCACCCCAGAAAATTATCTATCCTTTGTCGTACACTATTAAACTTGGCCAGCCACTGCTGGGACACTAGATTTACGGTCTTGCTATTTTGGCAATTGAATTTCCCCCCAGAACAAAATATATCCTTTGCCAGACACTATTAAACTTGGCCAGCCACTGCTGGGACAGCATATTTACTGTATTTCTATTTTTGCTACTGACTTTCACCCCATAAAATAATATATCCTTTGCCGGACACTATTAAACTTGGCCAGCCATAGCTGAAACCACTGATTTATGGTATTGCTATTTTGGCAATTCTATTTTGGCAATTGAATTTCACCCCAGAACAAAATATATCCTTTGCCGGCCACTATTAAACTTGGCCAGCAACAGCTGAAACCACTGATTTATGGTATTGCTATTTTGGCAATTGCATTTCACCCCAGAAAAAAATATACCCTTTTACGGACAGATCTA
The DNA here is from genome assembly GCA_033119425.1 of Bufotes viridis. NCBI lineage: Eukaryota > Metazoa > Chordata > Amphibia > Anura > Bufonidae > Bufotes > Bufotes viridis. Next base: position 88,226,672 of record CM065592.1, on the reverse strand, counting down.
AACTAGGCCTGCAACAGCTGGAACACCAGATTCAGGGTATTGCTATTTTGGCAATTAAAATTCACCCCAGAAAAAATATACCCTTTTACGGACAGATTTAAACGAAGCCTGCAACAGCTGGAACAACAGTTTTACTGTATTTCAATTTTTGCAACTGAATTTCACCGCAGAAAATAATATATCCTTTGACGGACACTATTAAACTTGGCCAGCCACAGCAGAAACCCCTGATTTATGGTATTGCTATTTTGGCAATTGAATTTCCCCCCAGAACAAAATATATCCTTTGCCGGACACTATTAAACTTGGCCAGCCACAGCTGAAACCACTGATTTATGGTATTGCTATTTTGGCAATTGCATTTCACCCCAGAAAAAAATATACCCTTTTACGGACAGATCTAAACTAGGCCTGCAACAGCTGGAACTCCAGATTCAGGGTATTGCTATTTTGGCAATTGAATTTCACCCCAGAACAAAATATATCCTTTGCCGGACACTATTAAACTTGGCCAGCCACAGCTGAAACCACCAGATTTATGGTATTGCTATTTTGGCAATTGAATTTCACCCCAGAAAAAAATATACCTTTAGCCGGACAGATTAAACTTGGCCTGCCACAGCTGGAACCACCAGATTTAGGGTATTGCTATTTTGGCAATTGAATTTCACCCCAGAAAAAAATATATCCTTTGCCGTACACTATTAAACTTGGCCAGCCACTGCTGGGACAGCAGATTTACTGTATTTCTATTTTTGCTACTGACTTTCACCCCAGAAGATAATATACCCTTTTACGGACAGATTTGAACGAAGCCTGCAACAGCTGGAACAACAGTTTTACTGTATTTCGATTTTTGCAACTAAATTTCACTGTAGAAAATAATATAGCCTTTGACGGACACTATTAAACTTGGCCAGCCACAGCTGAAACCACTGATTTATGGTATTGCTATTTTGGCAATTGAATTTCACCCCAGAAAAAAATATACCCTTTTACGGACAGATCTAAACTAGGCCTGCAACAGCTGGAACTCCAGATTCAGGGTATTGCTATTTTGGCAATTGAATTTCCCCCCAGAACAAAATATATCCTTTGCCGGACACTATTAAACTTGGCCAGCCACAGCTGAAACCACAGATTTATGGTATTGCTATTTTAGCAATTGAATTTTACCCCAGAAAAAAAAAAATATCTTTAGCCGTACACTATTAAACTTGGCCAGCCACAGCTGAAACCACTGATTTATAGTATTGCTATTTTGGCAATTGAATTTCACCCCAGAAAAAAAAAATATCTTTTGCCGTACACTATTAAACTTGGCCAGCCACTGCTGGGACAGCAGATTTACTGTATTTCTATTTTTGCTACTGACTTTCACCCCAGAAGATAATATACCCTTTTACGGACAGATTTGAACGAAGCCTGCAACAGCTGGAACAACAGTTTTACTGTATTTCGATTTTTGCAACTGAATTTCACTGTAGAAAATAATATAGCCTTTGACGGACACTATTAAACTTGGCCAGCCACAGCTGAAACCTCTGATTTATGGTATTGCTATTTTGGCAATTGAATTTCACCCCATAACAAAATATATCCTATGACGGACACTATTAAACTTGGCCAGCCACTGCTGGGACACCAGATTTACGGTATTGCTATTTTGGCAATTGAATTTCACCCCAGAACAAAATATATCCTTTGCAGGACACTATTAAACTTGACCAGCCACAGCTGAAACCACTGATTTATGGCATTGCTATTTTGGCAATTAAATTTCCCCCCAGAACAAAATATATCCTTTGCAGGACACTATTAAATTTGGCCAGCCACAGCTGAAACCACTGATTTACGGTATTGCTATTTTTCCTATTGAATTTCACCCCAGAACAAGATATATCCTTTGCCGGACACTATTATGCTTTGCCAGCCACTGCTGGGACACCAGATTTAGGGGATTGCTATTTTGGCAATTGAATTTCACCGCAGAAAATAATCTATCCTTTGCCAGACAGCAGACAGTATTACACTTGGCTAGCCACAGCTGGAACACCAGATTTAGGGGATTGCTATTTTGGCAACAACGGACCCGAACCCGAACTGTTTTGAAAATGTCCGGGTCCGTGTCCCGAACACTCCAAAATTCGGTACGAACCCGAACTATGCTCGAACTGTTTGCTCAACACTACTCATCATTAGGCCTCATGCACACGACCGTGTGTGTTTTGCGGATCCGCAAAAACACGGATCCGCAAAACACGGAAGGCGCTCCGTGTGCCTTCCGAAATTTGCAGAACAGGCGACCCATTATAGAGATGCCTATTCTTGTCTGCAAAACGGACAAGAATAGGTCATGCTCTATTTTTTTTGCGGGGCTACGGAACGGAGCAACGGATGCGGACAGCACATGGAGCGCTGTCCGCATCTTTTGCGGCTCCATTGAAGTGAATAAGTCCGCGCCCGAGCCGCAAAATATGCAGCTCAGATGCCGACCAAACATACGGTCATGTGCATGAGGCCTTACCTGGTGCACACATCACTTATATACTTGGGTGTACTATTCCATGTCTCTTAGGGACTCCACAGCAAAAAAAAGACGTTTCACTAATTTACTATACTGTGAAAGAATGCACATTTCTGTCCAGCTCCATTACTTACCTGCTTATTGAGAAAGATATAGATAATGGGGTTGTACACAGTACTGCTCTTTGCAAGAACTGAAGGGATGATACTCGCAGAAGGGGGTATAAGTCCAGATGTTCCGAACGTAGCAATCAAAGCCATTATTCCATAGGGCAGCCAGCAGATAAGAAAGCAGACAACCATTACGATGACCATAATAAGGACCCTCTGTTCTCTGGTACGAGCTGTTACTTTGGTTACACCGCTGATCTGTAAGACACAAAGCAGAATAAAGGTGGCCATATACATCAGATAGAAGTTGGTTCAGCGACATTTGACCAAACAATCATCTGGTGAACGATCATTTCACATTGGCCATTATAATTGTTCAAAAAGCCATATAAGTTCAATGAAACTGGGTTTTGGATGAAAGAACTTTCAGGAAACATTATTTCAAAGAAACATCTTTCGCCAACAAGCAATGTTTCCTTGAACAAAAATTTCAAACATGGATGACTTTTTTATAGACAATGATGCTCTGGCATCTGTCGGCTAAGACGATAGCTCGTTGTTAAATTTCAGCCAATGAACAATTGTTTTGGTTGTAAGGGTCCATTTTGATCTACTACCAACAAGTATCTATGCCCAACTTTATATGTTTCTTACAAACACAATTATTTCCAACACATTTTTATCAGAATTCATTACACATTGCCACTTTCTTGATTTTTCAGAAATCATTTCCATTCTCAATTTTTCCTGACTACTGTCCTGCTCCTTATCCCTTTCTCGACATGTGACATAATAACATGTTGCAATCTAATGATTGAAGGTTGGGTTTAAAAAGGTTTTAAAAAATATTTTAAAAAAATACATAAAAATTCAAATTACCTCCTTTTCCTAAAAATCTAAATAAACAAAAAATAAATATTATAGGCAACTCCGCGTCAGAAAACACCCATACTATTAAAATAAAAATAAACGTTTCCCATACAGTGAATGGTGCAACGGACAAAAAAAACAATATGCCATATTCACCATTTTTTCATCAATTCACCTCCCACTTGGCATGGCTGTGATTGGCTACGTGCAGCATGTGACCCAGCCTCTATATAAGCTGGAGTCACGTAGAGCAGCACGTCACTCTGCTGTTAGTGTAGGGACAGGTTGCTGCTGGTACTCTCAGGGAGAGAATAGGAAACAAGCTTTTCTGAATAATATCTGATATCAGAATTATGTTTACTCAGCGATCTACAAACTTTATATTCTTGTGGGTGCAATGGCATTTTTTTTTATGAGGCCAATGACAAAGGTTTTTATATTTCTGTGAGTGGCTGGTGTCGGCGGCCATTTTGTGCAAGTGACGTGCACTGGCAGCTGCATAAGTGCCAGGGACAGTAATAGAATCCAGTCTTTTTACTTCGTTTGGCAAAATTTACCCATTTTTTAAGTGCACCTGCACTGCATATCTGCTAGGGGAAGGGAAAAATAATACTGTTACTCCGTTTGTGATTTTAGGGACCTAGGGGGTGATATTTTCACATTTTGTTCTGTAAAGTACCCCTGTGCTGCATATATCCTTGTCATTAATTCTCTAAATACATCAGATTCTGGGCTTCTTCTTTTTTTTTGCTAAAAAGTACATTTGCTCTGTACACTACATTTGTGATTGTAAAAAATATAATCAGTAAATCCATCTGTTTCACTGTGGGTGAAATAAATATTTTTTTTTTTTTTACCATTAAGTGCCTTTTCTGCCTGCTCAGCAAATCTGATAGTGAAAAAAATCAATAAATCCATCTGTTTCACTGGGGTAAAGTACCTTATTGCCTTGTACTGCAAATAAAAAAAAACTGTAAATTCCACTGAGACATTGTGGGTAGAAAAAACACTTAATTTTTGGCACAAAGTAAATTTGTGTTCTGTACTACTGCTAGTGAAAGAATTTCACTTGCATCCGTCAGTTTCATTGGTGGATGAAGAAATCATATATTTTCTTGAAATACATTTCATCCTCTGCCTGCATAGGCAATCTGATTGTGAAAAATAATCTGTTAGGGCCCTTTCACACTTGCATTTGGAAGATCCGGCATAGAGTTCCGTCGCCGGGGCTCTATGCCGGAAAGAAACGCTTCAGTTACAGATAATACAACCGCATGCATCCGTTTAAACGAATCCATTTGTAATAACTTTAACTATTTTTTAACATTGCCAAAACTTATCCGTTTTGAACTCCATTGAAAGTCAATAGAGGACGGATCCGTTTTCTATTGTGGCAGATTGTGCCAGAGAACATTGTGGACTTTGTGGGTGGAAAAAACACATAGTTTTTGGCACAAAGTAAATTTGTGGCCTGCTATGTACTACTGCTAATGTAGTGAAAGAATTTGACTTGCATCCGTCAGTTTCTTTGGTGGATGAAGAAATCATATATTTTGTTGAAATAAATTCCATCCTCTGCCTGCACAGACAATCTGATAGTGAACAATAATCTGTTAATTCATCTGTTTCACTGGTGTAGGAAAAATCCTCTTTTTTTTCTATAAGGGACCTTTTTGCCTTGTACTGCAATATAGCAATAACAAATGACAAGACAGGTGCACACTGCGGTCTTACTAAGCCCTCAAACTGATGTTAAAATTGAGAGATTAGTCAACATGTCCTGCTGTGGAGGACTTGTCTAAGCCCGAGCACCATGCCAAGGTTTCTCAAGTAGCTCGGGACCTAACACTCACCTACCTGTGCCATATGGGCAATACTCGGGGCCAGTGGGCTAAATTATAGGAATGTAAAGGCCTTGTACTGCAAATCAAATAAAATCAGTAAATTCCACTGGGACATTGTGGGTAGAAAAAACACGAAATTTTTGGCACAAAGTAAGTTTGTGGCCTGCTCTGTACTACTGCTAGTGTAGTGAAAGAATTTCTCTTGCATCCGTCAGTTTCATTGGTGGGTCAAGAAATCATATATTTTGTTGAAATAAATTCCAGCTTCTGCCTGCACAGGCAATCTGATACTGAAAAATAATCAGTAAATACATTTGTTTTACTGCGGTTGAAAAAATCCTCTTTTTTTTCTATAAAGTACCCCATTGCCTTGTACTGTAAATAAAATAAAATCAGTAAATTCCACAAGGACATTGTAGTTGAAAAAAAACATAATTTTGGCCCATAAAGTACCCCTTTCAGTGTTCTCACCTTGCTGCTGCTCGCCAGTCTGCGCTGCAGTGTAACTTTGGCCTTCCCGCTCACCGCCTCATATGCCACGTCCCCACAAGGTGGAACTCCACCTTGGACATGCTGGAGACACTGTGCGAGCAGCAGCAGGCCATAGTGGAGTTTCAGCTGCAGCACGCACGGTCAGTCTCTCTGCGAAACAGCAACACTTCACTGCCACTGAGTGGGCCTCCATGCGAGAACTGTGTGCCTTGTTGCGCTGCTTCAAGTACTCCACCAACAAGGCCAGCGCACTTTGTCTTTGCATTATTTTATATATTCCACAATGTTTTGTGGTGTACCCAAATAAAAAAAAAAATAAAAAAAAAAAGTGTTGGCTGCCTCCTCCACCGCCGCTTCCACCTACACTGCCAAATCCAACTACACCACCACGTCCACCTACAATGCCACGTTCACCGCCTCCTCAACCTCCTAGTCCATATGGACCTCCTGTTCTTAGTTCAGGATTACAATTTTTAATTTTTATTAATTTTATTTTACGTCATTTCCCTATCCACGTGTGTTTGCAGGGAGCTTACCCACATTTTGCTGCCTTTTGTAGCCCTCTAGCCCTTTCCTGGACTTTTTTAGAGCCATTTTAGTGCCCCAAAGTTTGGGTCCTCTTTGGCTTCAATGGGGTTCGGGGTCAAGTTCGGATCCCGAACCCTAACTTTTTTATGAAGTTCAGCCGAACCCGGCGAACCCGAACTTCCAGGTGTTCGCTCAACTCTAATGAAAAATGATCAAAAAGTCATACATACCGCAAAATTATATTAATAAAAACTACAGATCGTACCGCAAAAAAGAGCCTTCACACAGCTCCATAGACATAACTATAAAAAAGTAATGGGGTCAGAATATGGAGATAAAAAGAAAAAAAAATTCTTCTTTTTTTATTTTTTCAGTATTAAAACACATCATCGTATCAACATGATCATACTGAGTTTATTGACATGTAGAATGAAGAGCACAAGTCAGTTTTACCACATAGTGAATGTCGTAAAAAGAAAATACATAAAACTGTGACGGAATTGAATTTTTTTTTCCAATTTCACCTCATTTGGAATTTTTTTTCAAGCTACCCACTACATCCTTTGCAATATGCCATTAGAAAGTACAACTTGTCGTCCAAAATACAAGTCCTCCTAGGGCTCTGTGAATGGGAAAATAAAGAAGTTATGGCTCCAAGAAGACAGGGAGCAAAAACGAAAATGGAAAATTGCTCTGTCAAGAAGGGGTTAATCTACTGTATGTATTGCCAAAGTGGTTGTTTGAGATTATATGAACTACTTGAGAATTACTTGAACAGAGCTAAGCTGTTATACCAGACATTGTCCAGGGACTAGAGTGAAGTGGTTTCTGTAAGAAAAGAGGCATACTTTTCTAATGTTAGAAAGTCCCTTTAATTTTTTGCCACGTGAAATCTAATTATACAGGGTGACCCACGAAACAGTAGCCCGGCTCCAATATCTCCAAATCAAACTGCCTAAAAGTAAATCTGCCGTAGTTGTCCATATCCAACAATCAGAGCTCAGCTTTCATTTTTTCAGAGCTCTGTAGGAACTGAACGCTGAGCTATGATTGGTTGCTGTGGATAACTAAGACAGATTTACTATTCGGCCAGGCATGTCCAAACTCCGGCCCTCCAGCTGTTGCAAAACTACAACTCCCAGCATGCCTGGATAGCCTACAGCTATTAGGGCATGCTGGGAGTTGTAGTTTTGCAACAGCTGGAGGGCCGCAGTTTGGACATGTCTGTATTAGGCAGTTTGATTTTGAGTTGTTGGAGGAAGGTTACTTTTTCGTGGGCCACCCTATATTATAGTAATTGGCCGCTAATGCCCTGTATCCTGTCCACTTTGATTCTCCCCTTACTTTGTCACTTGTACAAGTCACTGTTTAGTAAGAGCCAAGGCTTTCTGTTTAGGATGCCTGCTGTTAAGGCCTACTTACTGCATATTTGTCAAGTCCCAAATTTGCAATGACTGTCTGCAATTTTCAGAGGTGAATCTGACTAATTTGGTCTATCAAAGTGAGTAGGGCTGTGGTAATCCCCATTGTCCACAGACGGGTTTGGGGAATTACTGTGGGTGACAGCCTTGTGTATTTATCAGTGCACAGGATAATGTACTTGTATACATGGTATGTGTCATTGAAAGCATGTAAATTTGTAATTTCATACATATTTAATAAAATTACAACTATAAGGTAATAACCTAATATAAAACTAAATAAAAACTAATATAAATAAATGAAAAACTGAAAACAATAAATAAAAAATAAACATGCAATTAAAATGAGGCATATTTTCTTATCAAAATGCATAAAAATGTGGAGAGATTTGTGGTACAAAAAGTGGCGCACATCCCTTTAATGAAGTATTTTAGGTGTTTTCAGGGATTTTACAATGATAGCCTAATCCCAGGGATGCCCTACCTGCGGCCCTTCAGCTGTTGTAAAATTGCAATTTCCACCGTGCCCAGCTGTAGGCTGTCCAGGAATGCTGGGAGTTGTAGTTTTGCAATATCATCACTCCATGATCTTATTTTCAGGGTGCTGATGAAAGACAGAGGGCGCTTCCTCCCCCTAAACTATTTAGATGCCACGGTTGCTATTGACTGTGGCATCTAAGGGGTTAAAAACAGCCAGAATGTCACTTCTGATGATCAGTTAGCAGTTAGAGCAGGAGCGCCTTTCTCATGTGCTAGGCTCTTGCTTTCTGGTACAAAGGAAAACCGTGTAGTGCTTAGACTAGGCTGCTGTAAAAAGGCGGCTTACTAGAGTAAGGCCCGTTAGTGACTGATGTAAAAAAGGTGCATGGGTGATCACTAACAGGTAAACAAAATATTGAGCCCCAAAAATCTAGCAGAAGGCAACCTCATTTGGAGCAGGCCTTCAACTCATAGTTACATAGTTAATGCAGTTGAAAAAAGACATAAGTCCATGAAGTGTAACCAAGGGATGAGTGGGGATGCGAATCCCAGAAGGAAGTGAGACTCAGATTTCTACACGTTTTCATAAGCATTAAGGTCATTTACTTTCAAGAATTCCTCTAAACCCTTTTTAAAACTATCCATTGTGAGTGTTGTGACCACGTCCAAAGGTAGTCTATTCCACCTATTCACAGTTCTTACAGTAACTCAATCACAGGTCACTATGGTTCTATTTGCTGATGCAGTGATATGTGCTGCATATATAATGGATTGGCTCTGAAAATGCAGGAGATTTTTTTTTGGGGGGGGGGTTTGAGAAAAAATTGAGAACAGTGTATTTAAATTTTCAGTTTTCATTACTGTGATCAGCATGCATGAAATTCTATTAATATTTTAATAGCTCAGACATTTTTGGACAAGGTTTTTTTTTTGTATATTTTTATATGGAAAAGGGGGGTGATTTAACCCTTTAATGTGTGTGTGTATATATATATATATATATATATATATATATATATATATTTTTTTTTTACAGTGTTAACTTTTAACCCCCTTAGGTGGCTAGAACTTGGGATCTTTGATCTCTTGTCCTATTCACCAAAATAGAGATCTATTAGGGTGAATAGCATTTTGATGCACTCCTTGCTGAGCTGTGTCTCGTGCACTGCGCAGAAGAGAGGTTACCATGACAGCCACGGGAAGCTTCAAAAGTGTCCAGGCTGCCATGGTAACTGATTGGAGCCCCGCGACCGGAGCCAGGTGTTGATCTTCGCATCTAAGGGGTTAAGTGACGGGGTTTGGCGGGATCGCCATTCCCCATCAATGCAGCCAGGTGTCTGCTATATGATACAGTTGAGACCTGCTGCGTATGGGGCCGGCTCCCTGCAGACGCCCGCTCCAAACATTCCCTCAACCATGTACAGGTATACCTGTTTAATAGTGATTTGTGACAAGTTAATTTATAACAAATGAAATTTCTTTTCGAAGTTTGGCAAATCAACCAAATGTAATTTTTCAAAAGTGTGCTCATCTATAGTCATAACCCCTCGTTACAAGCAGTGTATAATGTGATGGAAAAATAAATGAAGCCAGCAAAGAAGGCAATATGGACAATCACAATACATTAGTAAGTGCCTTGTATTAAATTTCTTTACATGATAAATACCATGACGGTGTTATTGGTTACTTACCGCTCGACCCTCTACTACTTACCTGAATACAGATAAACTAGAAAAAACTAACTATCCCAAAACCATTAGTCCCCCTCCCTCAAATAACCAAACCTAATAACACACAGACACCAGGTTGGATTAATATCGTCCACAGCAGCCATTTTATTTCATAAACATAAACCATTTTAAATAATATATAACATTACAGTAACCCATATGCAACAGCATATGGAAAATACCCATTCCCAATATGTATAACTAGAGATGAGAGAATTTTTCAAAAATTCGATTCGCCGGTTCTCCGAATTCTTCGGTAAAATTTGATTCGATCCGAATATATTCGCGGTGAATTACGTTAAAAAACGGCTATTCCCTGGCTGCTGAGAGCCTTTATAGTGGTGCAGAACACTGTGCCTTGCAGTAACACGCATAGGAAGTTTGCTTTGGTAGTGAAATAATACTGTAAGTCCGGATGACATGCAGATGACAGGCGTCGCTCTTAGAATCACTGCATACTTCATTTTTTTGGTGGGTCACAAGGCCAAAACTGACCGAATAACTTAAGTATCAACTCAGCTGTACAGGTAGATGTTAGCGTCAAGAAGAAGCACACTCCTTTTACACCCTCTTCAGCTGATTCCACATAGATGTCTAAAGAACCTGTTCTAGTAAATGCTTATACAAGTAGAGCCCCCCTGACAGAGTGGAGAGGGTGTCAGCAGTAAATTTGTGTTGACGTCAATGATTATTTTGCCCTTCCTCTAAACAGTCAGAACAATAACCCACAAAAAAAGGATCCTGTCTGTGGAGCATAAGCCTTCACTCGGTCAGCATTTGCTCAATAATCCATCAGTATTGCTAAAGGCAAAAAAAAAAAACGGAGTGTATCTAAAACAGAGATGACACGTGAATTGAATATTTGCATGTCTTCTGGTCTTTCTACCCACTCCTGCTTTTGGCTACCAAATCATAAGCCAATCCTGATGGGACCATACAGGCCTTACAGCTGCTACACAGAAAGGATCCATTGTGGGTCTCATTTTTCATTCCTTCTGACAGATCAGAAGAATTGTCAAATAAATGATGATGTCAGCCAGGTTGAAAGGCAAACTAGTGGCCCAGTCATGAAGTGGGGAGTGTGGGAACAGCATGAGAAGTCCACAGACTGGACCTATGACAGAGTGGTGAGGTGAAATCAACATGAGGAGACCACAGAGTGGCCCAATGACAAGGTCTGGAGGTGGAAGAAGTATGAGGAGGCCACTGAGTGGCACAATGACAGAGTCTGTAGGTGGCTGCAGCCGCAGCATTAGGAGAAGGCCACCAAATGGCACAATGACAGAATGTGGAGGTGGCGGCAGTATGAGGAGGCCACTGAGTGGCACACTGTTTTAGTCTGGAGGTGGAAGCAGCATGAATAGGCCACAGAGTGGCACATTGACAGAGTGTGGAAGTGGCAGCAGCACGAGTAGCCAACAGAGCGGCACAATGAAAGAGTCTGGAGATGGCAGCAGCATGAGCAGACAATGGAGTGGCAAGGTGACATATTGTGGAGATGGCAGCAGCAGGATACCACAGAGTGGCAAGGTGACATATTGTGGAGATGACAGCAGCAGGATACCACAGAGTGGCAAGATGACATAGTGTGGATATAGCAGCAGCATAAGGAGACCACAGAGTGGCAAGGTGACATAGTTTGGAAGTGGCTGTAGCATCAGGAGGCCACAGAGAGGTAAAGTGACATAGTGTGGATATGGCAGCAGCAGATGCATCAGGAAACCACAAAGTGACCCGGTAACAGAGTGGGGAGGTGAGTGGCAATACCAGTACCCGCTGACGAAAGTGGGCGAAATAAGGAGCACTTGGCATCAGATGGATGGCATCAGGCAGGTTGCAGCATCAAAGTAGTAGCTGATGCAGGTAGTCTGAAGAAAACGGTCTCTTGTATCAAAGTGACACCATAGATGATCTAGTCAGACGCATCAGGAATTGTTGGTTGGAACTCCTGGCTGATCCATGCCTGATTCATCTTGACAAGGGTCAGTCTCTCCACATTTTGGATGGACAGGCGAGTCCTTGTTGGGGTAACTATGGCCCCCACCACACACCCGCTCTGATGCCACACTACTGGCCGGGCAGAACAGCTTTTCCAGGGCAAACTCTGCTAGTTGTGGCAACAAATCCAGTTTGGCTACCCAGTAGTCCAGCAGATCTTCAATGTGGGGTGGCAGGGTGCAGTCCAAGTATGCCACCACCTGCTGTTTCAGGTCCTGCTCCAGGTCTACCTTCTGCTGCTTCTGGTGAGTAGTTTCTTCACTATGCAGGTGAAGAAAGCTACTCATTATCGACTGTAGACTCAGGCTGCTGCTGATTAAGCTGGTACTGCTCCAGCCACCCCACACCTCCCCAGCAGCGATGGCAGTGGAACATGAGCGCAGAGGGCCCCCTGGTGAGACCTGCGAGAGGATGGACAATGGAGCAGATAGGTAGAGGCCAACTGACTTAATAGGATGTCTCTGTAGTAGTTCAGTTTGTCCTCCCTCTTGGTGGGTGTAAAAAAAGGCCCCCATTCTGGTCTGGTAGCGAGGGTCTAACAAGGTGGAGATCCAGAAGTCATCCCTCTGCTGACTGAGGAAAATTTGGCTGTCACTATGCAAGCAAATGAGCATGCATCGTGCCATTTATGCAAGTTACTCGGAGGGACTCCCTGCCTCCATCTCCACTGCATACTGCCACGGTGTGTTTACGGTCCTCTGTCTCGTCTTCCTCATTGCCCTGTAGCTCCTTCTGCTGCTCCTCCTGTCCTGTCAGCTGAGTAGAAAAACCACTCATTTGGCTACACATTGCCTTTGCTCCAATGTCCTCCTCCCCCTACTCCTCCTCTTCCAGTTCACCCCCCACAGGGCTCATATGGCCGTGAGATCGAGGCGCCACATCTCCTGTCCCCTGACCAGCAATTGTTACCACCATCTGTTCCAGGACATGAAGCAGTGGAATGACGTCGTTCATACCATAGTCCTGGCGACTGACAAATAACGTTGCGTCCTCAAAGGGCCTGAGCAAACGGCAGGTGTCATGTCTGAGTTGCCACTGGCTGACATCGAAGTTACACAGTGGAGTACTCCTATCCGCTTGCATCATCAAAAAATAATTGATGACCTTTCTCTTTTCGTATAGTCGGTCCAACATATGGACGGTGGAATTCCAACAGGTGGAAACGTCGCATATCAGCCTATGTTGGGGGATGCTGTTCTGCCCCTGCAGTTTAAGGAGGGTGTGCTTTGCGGTGTACGAGTGGCTGAAGTGCATGCAAAGTTTCCTGGCCATTTTTATGATGTCTTGCAGATGGGATGAAGACTTCAGGAACCGCTTGACAACCAGATTGAACACGTGTGCCATGCAGGGCACATGGCTCGGCCTTCCTTGATGCAGCACCGACACCATGTTCTTCCTGTTGTCGGTCAGCATGGTTCCAATTTTCTTAATGCAACTCATTGAGCAGTTCCTCCCCTGTGTGACTCTGTTCACCAAGGCAAACCAGGTGCAGAACAGCGTGACACTGCGGAGCCTTGCACATGTGGTATGCTGGAGAGGCACTGTGACTTCTCCCTGCAGTGGAGGCTGAGTAAACAGTAAAGGATGAGGAGGCAGAGGCGGACCTTGACACAGGACCAATGGCGTGACAACGTGGAGGCGGAAGCGGTGTGATCTATCCAAGTTGCTGGTGTGGCTGTTCAGGAACTACCTTCACCCAGTGGGCCGTAAAGGATATGTATTGTCCCTGACAGTATTTACAGCTCCACACGTTATCGCTGTCGTGCACTTTGGCAGACACCGACAGGCTCAAGGACTGGCCCACCTTCTGTTCTACATGTGTGTGCAGGGCTGGTACTGCCTTTATCGCAAAGAATTGACAGCTTGTAACTCCAACTCAGCTCAGCACAAGAGTTGAGCCATGAGTTCTTTGAAAGGTGCAGACAGAGTCCACCACTTGGAAAGGGAGGGACTGAAGCACCAGCAACTTGGACAGGAGCACGTTCAGCTTCTGCGCCGTTGGATGCCTGCACGCATACTGTTGTCTCTTGGCAATCGCTTCGGTGATCGATTCCTGACAGAATGACTGATGAGGCGTAGGAGCAGGAGCATCTGGACCAGCAGAAGATGGGATTTGCAGACAGTACCCTTCGGCTGAGGTGGTGGAGCCTTGACTGTCTGAAACTGGGGGCGTGCCACTGGGTGATGTAGCGGTAGCTGTGGCAGGCTGGACCACCACATCAGAGCCACAGTTCTCCCAGGCCACTTTATGGGGACGCTGCATATGTTGACACAGGGCTGTGGTTCCAACATTGGCACCCTGGCCCTTCTGCCCACATATTCTACATATGGCCATGTTGACCTCCTCCGGCAGCTTCACAAAAAACTGCCACATAACCCAGTACCTTATTTTTCCCCCAACACTACTCACTGGCTACTTCATGAACCCATGCAGCACTCCTTTCCGGGCAGGTAGGCTGCTGCAAACCGAGTGGTCTACCATGTGCCTGTTTGGCTCCTGACCTCCCACTGCTGCAACCCTGCTGACTCCCGGCCACGCTAGCGACTTGCTAGCTCTGCCGCTGCCTTATGGGCAAGCTGCCACCCTATTCTCCTGATGATGACAAAGGTCCTTCTTAACCCGGCTCCCAAGTGCGATCGTCTACATCATCATCGAGTAGTGTTTGCACATCACTAATGTCCTCTTCAATGGCCTCTGGGTCAGGAGCCTGACCACTCGTAACACAAGCTCCCGTGCCACTCTCCTCATCACTACTTGCCCGTCTAGCAGAGGAAGCGGCGGATGTCTCCTCCACATCTTGGCTGGGCAGTAGCTGCTGACTGTCCTCTAGTAGCTCTTCCTCCCTGAAAAGTGAAACTGAGCCCACTGCATGTAGTACTTCTCGCGGAGAGGGAACAGAAAAGGCCAGAGGCAGGTTGAGAACAGGTGAGGGCACAGGACCTTCTCCCTGGCCATGACAACATATGCCAACAATATTTTTCTTTTTGAACTGAAATGGGCCACTAGACGCTTGCATCACAATTAACTGCGTAAATGCACTGAGAATATAGTTTTCTTGTTGTACTAAAATACGACCCTATACACTTTGACCAGAAAAAAATTTAAGAGTTAACTGCATATATATATTTCTTAAAGTACTGAAATAATCCCCTGTATGATTTCAACATAAATAACTGCAGCAGTGCACTGAGAATTTATATTTCTTTTTGCATTGAAATTGGCCACTATACGCTTTGACCAGAAAAAAAGTTAGAGTAAAGTATATATATGTCTTGAAGTACAGAAATATACGCTCCTATACTCATTCAACAGAAATAACAGCAACAGGGCAGTGCGTATATATTTTTCTTTTTTTACTGAAATACGCCCCTATACGCTTTCAACAGAAATCACTGCAACAGTTTAGTGCGTATATATATATATATATATATATATATATATATATACGGACACGGAAAGCAAATACGTTCGTGTGCATGAGGCCTTATATAAATATAAATATATATATATATATATATATATATATATATATGTAAATTTCTTTTTTTTTTACTGTAATACGCCTCTATACCCTTTCACCAGAAACAACTGCAGGAGTGACCCGAGAATATATATTTCTTGTTAGACGGAAAAAGGCCACTATACGCTTTAACCAGAAAACAATTAAAGAGTGAAGTGCGTATATATTTTTCTTGTAGTACTGAAATACGACCCTATACGCTTTCACCAGAAATAACTGCAACAGTGCAGTGCGTATATATTATTCTTTTTTAAATTAAATAAACCTCCATTACTCTTTCACCAGAAATGAATGCAACCATGCAGTGCGTTTAAATGTTTTGTGTATTACTGAAATACCGCCCTATACTCTCACCAGAAATGACTGCAAACATGCAGTGGATTTATATTTTTCGTGTATTACTGAAATACCGCCCTATACTCTTTCACCAGAAATGACTGCAAATGATTTTAACGCAAATTACAACAAAAGTGACCTGTGTATATATTTATCTTTTTCCACAGATGAAAGCCACTAAAGGCTTTTCAAAATAGAACTTCCACCCCAATACCTAATTTGTAGAATGACAGAGCTATATTATGAAACTATCTGGATCCCCAAGTAATGTTTCCCTTCACTTGTAAATAACTTTTTTTCCACAATGAGGATTTTCCTATGACTCTCCCGAGCATCTGCACACGTCTCTCCCTGCCTGTGAAATGATTCCTCTCACTATCCTTTCCCTGCACTAGTAAATCAATTCTTTCTTCTTCTTTTTTTAACAATTAGTTTTTCTTTCGCTCTCTCTAGCGCCTGCATATACGTCTGTCCCTGAACAAAGTACAATTGTGAATGGCAAAATCTAAGATAGCCGCCGTATTTATAGGGCTCTGGCATCATTGGGCTGGCTGGCTGCTGATGGCATTATGGGTCATCCCGCCTTCCCAGAGTTTCTTATCCCATGTCCTCACACGTGTAGCCGCCATTTTAGCCGCCATTATAGCAGTCAGCTTCGATTCGCTCATCTCTATGTATAACATATAACATAAATACAGGGGGAGGTCCTTGAAGCCCCAAATAATGATTTAACCCCATATGGGGTAAGCCATCTGGCCACCAGTGATGGCCCCTTAACTTCGCCAGAACCAACCACCAACCATAGGAGTCCAGCCCCAACCATTATAGCCCTCCCCTCATTCCTACCGGACCTTTATTCCAACTCCAATGACCTCCCTCCGCCACAGCTGCAGAGACAAAAAATTATTATTTTTTAGATATTAAACCACACCCCTGTGTCCGACAGAACCCAACCTGCATACACCAAATTACCCCCCCCCCCCCCACACACACACCAACCACGCCAATCCCATAAAAATAGGGAGGGAGGGAGATTCTCTGCGGTACCTAAAAATGGCCATGTCTGCTTCCCGCTCATACCTTTTTAACCTCCTATGGTCTGGCCCCCCAACTTAAACTAGCCATCCCGGGCCTGGGTCTCCCTGAACCACACCCCCCATCATGCCAGCCTCCCAAAAGGCCCTGCCGGTCCGGCCTCTTCTTTATGATGGTATTGTTTACTTACCACTCGACCCTCTACTACTTACCCGAATACAGATGAACACCCAACCTAATTATTCCAAACCCCTTAGGCCCCCTCCCTCAAATATCAAAACCCAATAAGACACAGACACCAGGTTGGATGAATATCCGACACATCAGCCATTTTATTTCCATAAAAATAAACCATTTTAAATAATATATAACATTACAGTAACCCATATGCAATGGCGCATGAACAATAACCATTCCCCATATGTATAACATATAACATAAATGCAGGGGGAGGTCCTTGAAGCCCCAAGTAATGATTTAACCCTGTCCGAGGTAATCCATCTTGCCACCAGCTGATGAGCACCAACTCGGAGGCACCACTGATGGCCCCTTAACCCCGCCAGAACCAACCACCAACAATTGGAGTCCAGCCCCAATCGTGGAGCCCTCCCCTCATTCCTACTGAACCTTTATTCCAACTCCATGGACCTCCCCCTGCCACCATCGTGCAGACTTAACCCCCCTTAAGTCTGCTCGTCCCCCCACACCCTTAACGTTGTTTTGATGCCTTCCTGCAGCACCAGACACCACATGTCAATTCCTACCACGTTCAAGTATTCCCCGTCCTCACGCTAAAAACCCCCAAGGCCTTTCTCCAACTCCATGTGCCTCACCACCACCGCCCCATTCAGGGCCATAAAACGCCCAATTGCCCGATTAACTTTAACAAGAGCCTTGACTGAGCAAGCTCCACGCCATACCCGTCGCAGGACGATGTCGGACCAGACAGTCATTAGATTCAGGAACAAAGACCACAACCTGAGCAGGTAAAATTTTATGTCCGTGACCAATTCCCTAAAAGGCCGTGCCCCCAAATCATTTCCCCCCACATACAATACTAATAAAACCGGAGCCCTATCTAACCTAATAAACCGGTGGACCTCCAGCAAACCTAACAAACCGGTGGACCTCCGGCAAAAGTAAGACCCAGCTGTTACCCGTCTGAATGCACAGACCCCTGCAAGGCACCCCAAAAAACAAAGGAGTGTTCTAGGATCCACACCAAGGCTGGTTCCAAAAGAGAGAACACCAAGGAGCAACCCTGCAGAAATTGTAAAACAAGACCTGCCACACAGCCCTACAATCTATCAGGTCTAAAAAAAGACCTAAACCTGATGGACTCCTAATGCCCAATACTTTTGATAACATTATCGCTCATCCCCCACCGTGCAGCTTCTGTCGCCGCTCCGATCTAAAACGTGTGGCTCGCATAACCTGTACTACCAACCCCCAAACGATCCAAGCATCTCCAGAAAATTGCCGTAAACTGAAAACGGGAAAGAAAAGAACTGTCTGCATGCGCCAACAGCGGTGAGACCTCCCTTTTTTTTTTACTGGCCAATATTCCCTCAAACACCGCACCGGGCGCATTAAACACTCGGAATTGCAAACAACACTACTTTACATCCCTTACCCTCCACATCCATCTTATAGCGGTGAATGCGTTCCTCGACCTTATCCGGGAAGAGATTAACGTCTTCTGAAAGCAACCCACCAACCCGCCAGGTTGTCGTCAGACAAACAAGCTCCCCCACCGCATAGCCCCAAAAAACTCCCATGGAGAACTACAAACCAAAAATACCTGCTCTAAAGTCTAACAGCAAGGCAAACTAAACTAGCCGTCTCTCATCCTCCCCAACACGTGACTGCCACCACCCATTAAGTTTCCTTCCAACAAGAAATTACTTGGTGAAATCTGGCATCTTGCACAACCGAAAACCGAAAGCTAGTCCCGCAATGTACCTATTCACCTTAGAAACTGACCACCCGTCCTCCCTGCAATGACCAAGAAATAGCAACAAAGGCACCTCTAGATCACCCTCAAACCCCAGCCTGTCACACCACTCCTCCAAGCAGCGGCAAGCCCTAAAATATGTATCCCACGTACCGGGCGCCAGAGACAACTGGATGTGCCCTGCTACTGTGCTTCCAAAAGATCCCACAGGCAACCCAGGCATGCCAGCCCGACCTCCTCCGCCTCCAGGGCAAGCTGCCGAAAACGTTTCCACTGTGAATGAGAAAGGGTGTCAGCAATACAATTGTCAACCCCAGGTACATGCATCTCCATGACCCAAGCATTAATTTATAAGCATTCCAACACTAACCATTGTAAAAGCTGCACCAATAAAGCCGACAACTCGTTAATCGCCTGGACGACCCCCACATTATCACAATGAAAACAGATCTTTCTCTTACGGAAAAGCTCACCCCAAAACATCACTGCCATCACAATTTGAAAGAGCTCCATCCAACAAGTCCAAATTCCGCAGCCAACCATTCGTAACCCAGCTATTCTGCCAAACCCTTGCACACCAATGGCCTTTGCAATAGACCTCAAATCCGCAAACCTCAGCCACATCTGAAAATAACTCGAAATTAAAGGAATCCACGACCTCCCCCATGAACAATGACCTGCCATTATAAGTATCCAAGAACGAGCTCCAAACCTATAAATAGGCCCGCAACTCCTGACCCAAATGAATGTAATGATGTGGTGTAAAAACCCTCCATATGGACATAATCCGGCACACAAAATAAAGTTTTCCCAGTAGGGATTGGAGCTCGTAACCGAATCTTACATAAATGCTTCGGGGAGCATCTACACTCCATACTAACCGTGTCAATAACTATGCCTAAAAAAACTCAACTCTTTTACTTCGCCACCAGAGGTGCCTCGAAACTACCCAAGAACATGCACAACATGTGCAACAACACCGAACAAACCCGTCAATCCAGCGGGCCCAATACACAGGAAGTCATCCAAGTAGTAAATGATAGACTTGCACCAAGCAGCGTCCGCCACCGCCCATTCCAAAAAATAAGTAAACGTTTCGAAATAAGCGCACGACAGGGAACATCCCATCAGCAAACAACGGCCAATGATAAAACCCCCTTCCCAAAAATACCCCAACAGATGCAAACTATCCAGGTGCACTGGCAACAATCGAAACGCTGCTTCAATATCTGTCTTAGCTAACAACGCCCTTTTGCTGAACCTACGAACCCATGAAAACCCATCAAATGAGGTATAGACCACTGAACACATATCCGGATCAATACCATCATTGACCGACGAAGCCTTTGGAAAAGACAGGTGGTGAGTAAGCCAAAACTTTTTGGCGCCTTTTTTGGAACCACCCTCAAGACAAATGCAAATCAACTAAAGGAGGTTCCAAAAATGCAGATCCAGACTCCAGGCGATTTCTCCTCTGCGCCATCTCAGAAGATCCTGGCAAAGAATCATCAGCTGCCGGCCCCCAGCATCCACCATGCCAGGGACATTAAAGAGGGGAGGCAGAGCCAGTTCCCTGCTGCTCCTAGGGAGTTAAGAGCCTGCTGCTGCCTCTTGACCCGTTCCGGCTGCCTACACGACGAGGGGAGTCCAATGCCACTGTAGAAGGTAGCGGTGACCAGGCCCGGCCACCCCGCGAGTCCCGTCTGCCTGGCGGATTCCTTGGTGGATTCCTTCCATGCCGAGGCACACGGGAAGAAGCCTGGCCTGCTGCCTCCTGGCATTGAGGGTCCCGTGAGGGGCTCCTGGTTCGGCGCTGAACTATTGGGGGCTGATCGGGACTAAGGTGCGCCGGCATAACGCAAAAATGGCTGAGGTAAAGTCTGGTGCCTCAGCCGCCCCCTGCAAGAGCCCTTGAAGTTGCTCCTGCAACTTCCCTCCATTAGTTTGTATATGGTTCTTTACCCCTCAAACCTCCCAAATTTCTTTCCACATAATCAATTTTACAGTCCATTCAATTATTGATATAATCGTACACAAGCATCAGCAGATGTATATACATCTCTCTCTTTACTGTATGTATAGCCGCCTTTAGTTCCCCCACTTACCCTACATCTGGGGAGAGAGACATAATACACATGAAAGCTTGGCTGGAGGGATGGGCACTGGCACGATGTTTAGCCACACCCGCCCCATCCGATTGGTCCAGGCTGACTTAATTATTTTAAAGAGTGATGTCTACATGGTTCCCTGTCACTTTCTGTTTCCTGGTCTCCAGCAAGGATGCCTTGCATCACCACGTGGTCAAATGGGTCAACACATCATTGCTGGGGACTTGGAAATGGAGATCGCAGGGCGATCATAAAATCACCACCTCTGGAGCACCAGAGCAGTGGTAGATGACTATAATGTTATTTTAATTTTAAACTATTATTCGCACAAGGAAAATCCACAGCAAAATCTGCAACAAAATTTGTGAGGATTTGCTGCTGGGAATTTTCCTGTGACCTTCTGCCTCAAATCTGCTATTGGTAAACATAGGGTGTCATTTATTAAGACTGTCAAGATGCTGGTCTTAATACCCCTGTGCTGGTGGCGGATGCGCCTGTTATGTAGAGATGCAGACCTCTAAATAACTTTGGCGCTTGGTGCTGCCGGTCGTGTGACATCCTTTAAACTATGCCAGCTTCCCTGCTGGTGTAGTTTAAGACCATATTTCACACCATAAACTGGCATGGAAAATGATGAACGAGACGGCCGGCCAGCCTACCCTTTTCCACGCCTACACCATGCTCCATTTTTCCGACACTACGGAAAAGTAGCATGAGTTGGGAAAAGTTTCAGATTTTGCAGCAAACCCCTTTGTGACAAAATTTGCGATAAAAAATATGCCAAACAGTGGTGAAAAAACAATAATAAATGACCCCCTGACTTGAAGTAGAAAAAAAAGCTAAATTATTTATTTCATTGAATGATTTGCTTGGATTTTGGTAGGAGTTTATAAGTACATGTTTTGTTATTATTTTCAAGTAATTTATTAAATTAGAACAGATTTAAGCCCCATGCACAAAGTCGTTGCCCGGCCGTGGCCGTATTGCGGCACGCATACAGAGGGTCCGCAATACACGAGCACTGGTCATGTGCACCCCGCATCACGAATGCGGACCCATTCATTCGGTGCAGAACAGAAGCACAGATCGGAAGCCCACGAAAGCTCTATGGAGTGCTTCCATGGTGTTTCTGTCCGTGCCTTCGCACTGCAAAAAAATACAACATGTTCTATTTTTTTACAGTGCGGACAGATTACAGACCTATTCAAGTTAAATGGGTCTCAATCCATCCCGGCCGCACAACGGCCGTGTGTATGAGGCCTTCGAAGAGACTTTAATGAAGTAAATTGAAAAGCTTTCCTACAAAAGTATTTTCTGATCTAGTAATTAGATCCTGAATATAGGTGCTTTTCACGTTTCCTGAGGACATGGGAACTCTCTTGCCGAGCCATGTCATAGAGAAGAAAGCAGCGCATCCACAATCACTCTGCACTCCCTTCAGTGGGAGATATGGAAACAGTATGGAAGTAGATGTGCCATCAAAGTCTTTAGAGAAAAAAAAAAATATAAGACTTTCTGTATGATCTACAAAACATCATGATTAGGGATGCGCGAACTTCATATTTTGAAATTCTAGTTTGTGTTCTGGTTGGGGTATATGCTGAATTGCATTATGGATTATGTTACCACTGACCATAATGCAATTCCATGACGGAATGCATAACGAAATACCTTTAGAGGCATTCCGATAATCATTCCGTCATAATAGAAGTCTATGGCCTGCATACCGGATCCGTCCGGTTTCCGTTATGCTGGAGTCCTCTCCTGGTGGCAGGTTTGTAATTTGGTTTATAGGGAAGTTTTTACAACAATTTTAGAAGAGTTATTAGTTGAGGTTTCTCTGCTTCCTCCTTGACTTCTATGGAATTCATAATCAAATTTGCTGCAATGTCATATGCAGGTGTGTTCACACAGTTAAATAGTGTTGAGCGCGAATATTCGAATAGCGAATTTTTTTAGCGAATATCGGCACTTCGCTAATTCGCGAATATTTCGAATATAGCGCTATAAATTCGCTATTTCGAATATTCGTTTTTTTTTTTTTAGTTATATTTTTTTCTTTCCCACTTCCCAACAGTAGTTCTTACCTGTCCTGAAGATTCCTGGCTTCCTGGCTGCTCTAGTCAGTGCCCATTGCCGCTTCTGCTGACTTCCGTGCTCATGGAGTGTCCCCATCCATGGTAACGTCTCCATATACTAAAATGTACTGTCGGATTTGAGGAATTACGTTGAAATCGCAATGCGATTAATTCAAGTTATATTAATCGCATTGCGATTTCAACTTAGAGCTGGGTTTATAATGGGTCAGCTTGCTAGAATGAACAGAGTTAACGAATATGGAATATAGCAGCACTGCTAAGTTGAATTCGCAATGCGATTAATTTAACTTGAAGTAATCGCATTGCGATTTCAACTTAGCACTGCTATCTTACATAGGCTAGAATTAACGAATATGGAATATAGCACTAGCAGTGCTAAGTTGAAATCGCAATGCGATTACTTCAAGTTAAATTAATCGCATTGCGAATTCAACTTAGCAGTGCTGCTATATTCCATATTCGTTAACTTCGTTCATTCTAGCAAGCTGACCCATTATAAACCCAGCTCTAAGTTGAAATCGCAATGCGATTAATATAACTTGAATTAATCGCATTGCGATTTCAACGTAATTCCTCAAATCCGACAGTACATTTTAGTATATGGAGATGTTCCCATGGTGATGGGGACGCTCCATGAGCAAGGAACTTATGGTTGGCTTGGTAGAGATTAGCGAATAGCGAATATGACGAATGTATTCGTCATATTCCTCAAACGAAGATAGCGAGTATTCTACATCTTCGTTTTAGCAACCTATTCGTCAACCTCGCTAATTCTAGCAATCAAATAGGAAGGTTGACTATAGAGACAGCTGTGTTAAATTCGCTATGCGATTTTTATTTTTTTAAATAGAATAATTATATTACTTACTTGATATAATTATTATAATTATTCTATTTATTAAAAAAATATATAAATAATCGCATAGCGAATTAAACACAGTTGTCTCTATAGTCAACCTTCCTATTTGATTGCTAGAATTAGCGAAGTTGACGAATAGGTAGCTAAAACGAAGATGTAGAATACTTCGTTATCTTCGTTTTGAGGAATATGACGAATACATTCGTCATATCCGTCATCTTCGCTATAATTCTAGATATGAAACCAATAGGAAAGTAGCCTTAAGTTAGAATCGCAATACGCGATTATTTAAATCGCATATTAATCGCGGTAACTAGAATAATGACGAATATTCGATTTAGACGAATATGAAACGAATATTCATTCGAATATTCGCGAATTTCGTCGAAATCGAATATGGCACCTGCCGCTCATCACTACAGTTAAAATCCACGGCAGAAAAATCAGTAGTAGATCAACAGCAGATTCAGTAGCAGGGCATCTTTGGTTTCAGATTTGTATTTTGATGGAGGTTTTAGTGCGATTTTTGAAACCGTTTTTAGAAGAGTTTTGTCACGGACGTACCGAGACATACGCATGTCCCGGCGACAGTGAGTGGCAGGAGATTTGTGAGACTGGCAACATGTAGTTTGATCTGATTTTGGTTTTCCTTGTGGATCAATAGGTGTCTGTGTTGTTTCTGGTAATGTACACACCCCTTGCCTCCAGGTGTTGCTTATGTGGTCATTTAACCTTCCTTATTTATAGTTGCTTCTCCCACTATGCTGTGTGGTTTATAGCTTCTGTGCCTGTGGATTGTTTGTGGTTGGATCTCGGCTGAGTTCCTGGTGCTTCTATAGCCTCTTTGAAGTTAAGTCTTTCCTTTCCCTTTTTGTATTTTATTTGGGTTCTGTGTGTTGCATTTCCCTATTGTTTGTATTAGGCCTGAAGTAGACTCCTGTTTGTCCTTCCTTTTGGAGGAACAGGTATTCTCATCCCTGCCACTAGTACCAGGGTCCTATATGGCTAGATAGGACTCTAGGTATTCCTGTTTATGAACTCACCTACCTTTGGGGTCTGTTCATACTGGTAGTCAGTCAGGATTTCTCTGTGTTTAGGAGGTGGGCTCTGGATACAGAGTGGAATGATCCTGCCCTCCGTAGCCAGGTTTGTCAAGGGTCATCAGAGAGACTGAAGGATGTTTTGGCTTTTCATGAAACCCCAGTGTCTCTGGAGGCTGCTATTTCTCTGGCTATATGCATTGATAGACGCCTGAGAGAGAGATCTAGGGGCCACCACTCTCAGGATGTACTATCACATGATGTATCATCCTCCTCTGATTATGTCTGGGGATGAACCCATGCAATTAGGGGGAGCTGCTCCTAGATACGCTTTTAAGCATACTGGTAACAGGAAGGGAGTGTGTTTTTTATGCGGACAGAAGGGACATTTTATCAGAGTATGTCCATTGATTCAACAGCAAAAAGAAGAACAGGGACATTTAATTCCCATCTGGAGGGGTGAGCGTAGAGTCAGAAAATGTGCATTTGTCTTTAACTGGTAGTACCCGATTTCTCCTGACTGCTAAGGTGGCGCTAGAGTAAAAAACTGTGGGGATTAAGGTGTTTATCCACAGAGGGGCCAGAACGAACTTGATTGATGTTTAGTTCATCCGTATGCACTGGTTGTCACCGAGTGCATTAGAAAAAACATTCAAATTTTTGCTATTGATTCTGCACCTCTAACTCAGAAGTGTTTATCTCAAGTGGTGCAGGATATCAGATTAAGAGTGGGTGACTTTCATCAAGAATTTATCTTTTGTTTTGTGTTGGGGGTCTCCCTGCTCTGGTGGTTCTGGGTTTACCGTTATTAAGAAAGCATAATCCAACCATCGATTGGCAAGGTAGACAGATTCTGGATTGGGGTGATTATTGCATTGACAATTGTCTGAATACATCTTTTTCTGTTTTAACTACTAAGACATTACCCTGTTTTATATCTGATTTTGCCGATGTATTTTCTGAGAGTGAATGCCAGGATTTACCTCCGCATGGGGAATATGATTGTCCTATCAACCTTATTCCCGGAGCTAAATTGCCAAAATCTAGAATGTATAACTTTTCTGGACCTGAAAGACTGGTCATGAGAGAGTATATTGCCGAGAGTTTGGTTAATGGACACATAAGACCTTCCAAGTCTCCAGTGGCAGTAGGGTTCTTTTTTGTTTAAAAAAAAAGACGGAGGTCTTCAGCCATGTCTGGATTTCCATGAACTCAATTGGATTACTGTCCGAGATCCTTACCCTCTTCCTTTGATTCCCGATTTGTTTAACCAGATTGTTGGTGCCAAGGTGTTCTCCAAGTTGGACTTATGGGGGACATATAATCTGGTTAGGATCAAGGAAGGGGATGAATGGAAGACTGCTTTTAATACTCCTGAGAACCTGGTCATGCCTTTTGGGTTGACCAATTTTCAGAACTATTTGACAATAGTAAAACCCTTAACAGACATGACTAAGAAAGGAACAAATGTTTTAGTGTGGTCCGATTTGGCACTGCGAGCCTTTTCTGCAATTAAGAAATGCTACTCTTCTGCCCCTATATTGGTGCAGCCGAATGTATCACAACCTTTCATTGTGGAAGTCGACGCGTCTGAGGTGGGGGTAGGAGCAGTTTTATCACAGGGCCCTTCACCTGGTAAATGGCATCAATGTGCCTTTTTCTCGAAAGAAGTCTCTTCCGCAGAAAGAAATTAAGATGTGGGTAACAGAGAGTTACTGGCCATTAAGTTGGCTTTTGAGGAATGGCGTCATTGGTTGGAAGGGGCAATTCATCCGATCATGACGTTCCCTGATCACAAAAACCTGGCTTACCTGGAGTCGGCTAAATGACTGAACCCGAGGCAGGCCAGATGGTCTTTGTTTTTCACCAGATTCAATTTCACCGTCACCTATCATCCTGGGGTTAAAAATGTCAAGGCAGATGCTTTGTCACGTAGTTTTCCTGGAGGTTGTGATTTTAAAAATACGAGTCCTATACTGTCGGAAGTGGTGGTGATATCCGCTCTTTACCCTGACCTAGAGGTGAAGGTGTTAGAGGCCCAAGGAGACAGCCAGGATTCTTGTCCCTCTGGAAAACTGCTTGTGCCATCTGAATTGTGTCACAAGTTGTTTTAAGGGACCTTACTGTACATTTCTTACAGGACACCCTGGGAGCAGATCCACTGCTGACCTCCTCTCTTGTAGATTCTAGTGGCCAGGGTTGCGCAAGTGTGTTGAGGACTATGTGTCAGCCTGTAGTACCTGTGCACGTGCTAAGGTGACACATACTTGGCCTTCCGGATCTCTACTTCGTTGCCCATCCCATCCAGACCATGGAATTAATCCATGGATTTTATCACTGATCTACCTAATTCTTCAGGAAAGACAGTTATTCTGGTGGTAGTTGATCACTTTAGTAAAATGGTGGACTTTATAGCGTTGCCGGGCCTACCTAATACTAAAACACTTGCACAAGTGTTTGTTTACAACATTGTTAAACTTCATGGAATTCGCTCTGAGGTGGTCTTTGATCGTGGGACTCAGTTTGTTTCCAGATTCTGGATGGTGTTCTGTACTCGACTGAGGGTAAGACTGTCCTTTTCTTCGTCTTTTCATCCTCAGTCGAACAGACAGACGGAGCACACCAATTGGAGTCTCTTACTTGAGATGTTTTGTCTCTGAGAACCAGGAGGAGTGGTCTTCGTTTTTGTCTTTGGCAGAGTTTTCCATAATTAATCATAGACAGGATTTCAATGGGAAGTCGAAGTTTTTTGGGGCATATGAGTGTCACCCGCAGTTTGGCACATTTTATGGTTAATATACTTCTGGTATCCCTGAGAAGGAACCTTTTTCATCATCATTGTCATCTATATGGCTAAAAATTAAAGATAACTTGATGAATATGAGCAACAAGTATGAACGTGTGGCTGACAGGAAACATATGAATGGTCCAGACCTAAGAGTGGGTGATTCTGTGTGGCTGTCCACAAGAAACATTAAGTTGAAGATACCTTCTTAGAAGTTAGGACCAAGGTTTATTGGTCCATATAAGATCACTTTCATTATTAATCCTGTAGCTTTTCGTCTTGAAATTCCTCAGACCCTGAAAATTAATAATGTGTTTCATAAATCTTTGTTGAAGAGATATGTTAAACCTTTGGAGCCGGCTTCCTTGCCACCCATTCCTGTCATGGTGGACGGTAGTTTGGAATTGTTGTTTGTGGCTGGATCTCTGCTGAGTTCCTGATGCTTCCATAGTCTCTTTTAAGTTAAGTATTTCCTTTCTCTTTTTGTATTTTGTTTGTGTTCTTTATGTTGCATTTCCCTATTGTTTGTATTAAGCCTGAAGTAGACTCCTGTTTGTCCTACCTTTTGGGGGAACAGGTAGTCTCGTCCCTGCAACTAGTACCAGGGTCCCATAGGGCTAGATAGGATTCTAGGTATTCCTGCATATGAACTCACCTACCTTTGGGGTCTGTTCATACTGGTAATCAGTCAGGATTTTGGTTAGGGTTTTCACTAGGAGGTGTCCATTTTCCTTCCCTTGAGGCAGCAACAGGTGCAGGCTTGAG
Source organism: Bufotes viridis (assembly GCA_033119425.1). NCBI lineage: Eukaryota > Metazoa > Chordata > Amphibia > Anura > Bufonidae > Bufotes > Bufotes viridis. The sequence goes on along the minus strand of CM065592.1, from coordinate 88,198,170 downwards.
GCAGCAACAGGTGCCACAATCAACGGAGCATAAAGCTGTCCTCAAAGTGAGATGGGTGTGTCTTTTGTTGTACAGAAGCCTTGAGTGGTTCTGTGTGTGGTCTGAGCTGGGAGTACTGAGAGACCACGAGGCTGGGATTAGCCTGAGGTTTGGGGGGTCCCGCAACGCCTAGGAATAAGGGTCGCATGGTCAGCGTCGGGCAGACGACTACACCACAATCCCCCAAAAGACACCGGTGAGGTAACAGCCATGAGGCTGATGGACATTAGGCTGGGAAAGCCGCATGGGTTTCGTGTGTGTGAACGGTGACTTAGGTGAGTCAGGGATACAATATGTTTAGTTAGCGCCCAGCCGGGCAGGTGTTTGTTTTGATTTATTCATGTCGATACTGGGACAATAAAGCAATGTTTGGCCCCTAAAGCTGCGGTGGACGACAATCTGTGTGTGAATGATCCCTGAGACCAGAGCTAATCCCTTACAATACCCTGTCAACATTTTTCACATCAGCTACTGAAAAAAACTCTACCGTTTCTGCACAGAATGCACATGATCAAGATTATTTAAGATTAAAGCCTACACTTTTAGGGCATTATTTTATTGATTGCATTTTACTAATCTTGGGTTACAAATCACTTCAAATTGGTCTTTATTAAAATGTTCAGCCATTTCTGAGTTACAAGAGTTAAAAATCAGTCTATTCGCAAGCTGTAGCTTTGTGTTTTCGCTGTATCTCGTCATCTGTCAGTTTATGTGTAGTTATCTCATTTCTTGTGAAATCATGAACACTTATTTATTCTATATTCGTATCAGTTTGATAAGAATTGAGCTATAAAGAGTGTTTATGAGCTAAGAAGGTCAGAGATAAGAACTACACATTAGACAACAGATGACGGGATACAATGAGAACACAAAGTGACAGCTTGCAAACAGACGGATTTTTAACTCTTGTATCTCAGAAACGGCTGCCCTTTTTAATATTAAAAAAGACCTGTAGAAATTATATTTAGCTCAAAATTAGTAAAAGCATATAAAAAAATTGCCCCTAAAGGTGTCTATAGCCTTTAAAGTCAATGGGAAAACTGTTGGTAGAATTTTAAATGTGGATTTAGCAGTGGAAAACACATGTTTTCGACTGCTAAATCAAATTATAGACACATGAGCATACCCTTATATGATTGTTTGTGTTATATGCCATTATACTGTAGCTCTAATCAATGTTATCAAAAACAGGTAAAATTATAAAATGGCTGAATCACCTTGAGAGAAGAGGAAGACTCAAGGACCTGTATTTACTGAAGATTTTGGTTGAATTTGAAAACCTTTGGGAAAAAAGATTGTAAAAAGGCTACAGAGTAGATTTTGCACTTAATATAAATATAATGAAGGTTATTTGGTATTCAAAACTGCTGAAAATGTTTATCTTTTTACGTCATGAATCCATTAAATGAATGCTATGCATATAAAAGCTGTACTTACTGGAGAGGAACAATCAACCTGTCCCTGGGCTGAGCACATTTTAGTATTTTTGTTAATAACAATAATGATTAACCTTATTCTCCATTATATGCGGTAAAAATGGCAGAAGAAAAAAATGTCATAACCTAATGGAGTTTGTCTGATGTGGACATCCCCTAAAGACAAGCTGATGGCACAGTTATCCCAACAGCACAGAAAGGCAGCAAATGAGAGGAGCACAGAAATGGCACTACGTAATTATTCGACAATGCACCCAGCCCATTTAACGTATGGAAAAAGCCATGAAACGATTGATCTAAAATAAATATATTAAATGTATTATCCCATGATTACTGTAATGTAAAAAATTAAAACAAATCATACATCATATAATAGACGACAATCTATTTCTAACAAACTTAGTCCTGTAAGTCCCCATTCATTGCTCCGATTGATCTGAAAGCTGGCAGTTCAGGGGGCATATCCTTTCTCGGGGTGTGTGTCCTTTCTGCTGCAGCTCTGGGGGCATGTATAGTACCTTGTGCTGCAGCTCTCTCCCTATCACAGCTTAGTGTTCAAGAATAGAACTTAGCATGTGAGTCAACGAGGTGGACAGAGAAAAAAAAAAACTGCAGGTGGCGCTACACAGATACACTTTATTGAATAACTCAGTGGCTATAATACATTTTACTTGCAATTACAAAAGTTCAGATCAAATTCAGATCCAGGTGCTGGACCTGGTTTGAAAATTATAAAATGTTTTTAGGATGGCAACCCCTTTAAAGGGATGATAGTGACAGGAAGTTTTTTATGTGTCACAGATGAAAAAAATACAATGCTTCAATGCTTCAGAGGACCTTCAGTAATGTGCTCTATTCAGCCCACAGATGAAATGCAACTTAGGCTACATTCACACGACTGTATGAATGGGTTTGCATCCGTTACGCAATTTTTTTTATGTGGCATGTCCTATTCTTGTCCGCAATCGCAAAGCATGTATCGGGTCGGGTTTGTACCGTCATTCCCTATCAGAATGTTACCAGTCTCTGGTAACTCCTAGACAGGATTACTTGCCTCCGTATGCGGCGAAATGGTCCCAAGACCTGGGAGTAGTCATCCCCCCTGACCAGTGGCCAAAACTTTTTTCCCTTCTATACAAGTCATCCATAGAGAGTAGGTTCCAGGAAGCGGGTTACAAAATAATGTCCAGATGGTACTATGTCCCGACTAGATTACAGAAAATGTTCCCATCCGCCTCGCCTCTCTGTTGGCGTTGTGACTCAGCTCCAGGTTCGATGTTGCATATATTCTGGGATTGCCCTAAACTTGCTTACTTCTGGCAATCAATCCACAAGGCGCTATCCACAATTTTTCAGTTTACGATACCTTACACGCCTGGCTTCTTCCTTTTGTTCCTATCCGATCTTCCAATGAGTGTGCTCGAAAATCTTGTCTGTGCTCCATGGTGATAGCGGCTAGGTCTTGCATTCCTGCGAGGTGGAAATCTTCTTCACCTCAAGTGATTAGTACTTGGATCCAAAAAGTGGAGGAGATCCGGAGAATGGAGGAACTTACCTCGCAATTACGGGGGAGGCATAAAAAGTTTCTTGATGCATGGGCTGCATGGTTCTCATTCCAGGACTCACAGGAGTACCGAAGTTTATTATCTGTATGAGAGGATAAGGGTTCTGCGCTCTTCCCCCCATTCCATCTGTGTCTCGTGAGTGTCCATTCCTTTGTGTGTCTTGAGTGTTTTATTTGAGTATTGTTCCGCTGACCTTTACCCCCTTGGGAAATATTGAGCCGAGTTCATTTTCAGTTGACGACTGTGCCTACTCGAGGTTTATTGGTTCAGAATTGGTTTCCGACTTGGCTGATTTAGTTTAGGCGGCCAGGCTTTCATCCCTATCAGAGACCTAGATGTTATTAGTAGAGGGGTATTTTGTCACGCATGAAAAATTTCCTTTTATTTTATTGTACAGCTTATCATGCTTATCACTTTATTATGGTACACTGTTTTTTTGAAGATATGTTTTGTGTACTCAAATGCAAGATGCGCTGTCTATTCTATGTCTTTACATAAATAAAGAATTTATAAAAAATAAAATAAAATATAGAGCCAGTCGTTACAGATGCGGCAATACAAAATATGTCTATTTTATTTTATTTTTCTACTTTTAACTTTTTTTTAGTTACTTACTTGGGGATTTTTTTTTTTTTTACGTGCAAAACGTTTTTTTTTTTTATTTTACACTTTGTGTCCCCCATAAGTTCATACAAGACCTCTGGGCGACATTTAAATTCAAAATTTTTTTTTTTCACTATTGATTTCTCCTACAGGGGAAATACACCCCCCAGAGAGGCTGGAAAGCATAATACAGCGCAGTACAGCTTCAGTGCAGGGCTGATGGAAAACTCGACAGCTTCTGCACTCTCCCGACCCCGGTGGTCACATGACTGTCGGGCTGGGACAGGAAGCGCATATATACAGCAATGTGTATACAGCAAAGGCAGGGAGACCTTGGAACTGTCCCTGATTTCTCTCTGGGTTTCCCTGCTGTCACTGACAGCGGGCCTCCCGCTCGGCAGCTGCACAATTAGCGTGCAGCTGCCATCTCTAAAAGGACGTTCCAGAACGTCCATTCAGAGATAAATATCCACCCAAACACAACAATAGCTGATCTCAGGGAGACCAGCTACAACAAACACCACAGAGCCTCACTTAAGAGTCTCAACACAGCAATTCGAAGTGCAAAGCTCCCTGGGAAACAGGAATATGCAAAATAAAATGTGGAGCCCCAGTTATGGGTCTACAACACAATGAAAGCCAGATATCCCTCAAAGGAAGGAAAACCGAGCAAAGGGGTGTCTCCATTACAGAGATCACCAAATCCACCATATTAAGTGGCCCCTATGTCAAGATCCTGCTTTTTTACAAGCTTTAAGGATGTGATGGGGAAAACCTAAGCCAGTTATCCATCCACAGGCAGCTGTTTCGGGGTGTTGCCCCTCATCAGTGCGGAGTAGGATTCTGGCTAACCGGGAGCAATGCCTCGGAGACTACTCAAACACAACAATAGCTGATCTCAGGGAGACCAGCTACAAAAAACACCGCAGAGCCTCACTTAAGAGTCTCAACACAGCAATCCGAAGTGCAAAGCTCTCTGGGAAACAGGAATATGCAAAATAAAATGTGGAGCCCCAGTTATGGGTCTACAACACAATGAAAGCCAGATATTCCTCAAAAGAAGGAAAACCGAGCAAAGGGGTGTCTCCATTACAGAGATCACCAAATCCACCATATTAAGTGGCCCCTATGTCAAGATCCCGCTTTTTTACAAGCTTTAAGGATGTGACGGGGAAAACCTAAGCCAGTTATTCATCCACAGACAGCTGTTTCGGGGTGCTGCCCCTCATCAGTGCGGAGTAGGATTCTGGCTAACCGGGAGCAATGCCTCGGAGACTACTCAAACACAACAATAGCTGATCTCAGGGAGACCAGCTACAAAAAACACCGCAGAGCCTCACTTAAGAGTCTCAACACAGCAATCCGAAGTGCAAAGCTCCCTGGGAAACAGGAATATGCAAAATAAAATGTGGAGCCCGAGTTATGGGTCTACAACACAATGAAAGCCAGATATCCCTCAAACGAAGGAAAACCGAGCAAAGGGGTGTCTCCATTACAGAGATCACCAAATCCACCATATTAAGTGGCCCCTATGTCAAGATCCGGCTTTTTTACAAGCTTTAAGGATGTGTTGGGGAAAACCTAAGCCAGTTATCCACCCATTGGACGTTTATATACTATGGGCAGATGTGCAGTGGTTAATAGACACCATACATTGACATATAGCAATGTAAATTTACTGCAGAACGGCTCATAAGACATATTTTTTTTCCTATTAATACACCCCCCAAAAAACTGTAGAGCAGTGTAAATTCACCGCAGAACAGCTAATAGGATGTACGTATATTTCCTATTAATACACCCCAAAAAAGGCTGTAGTACAATGTAACTTCACCACAGAACGGCAAATGAGACATATTTATTTTCCTAATAATACACTCCCCCCAAAAACTGTAGATCATTGTAAATTCACCACAGAACAGCTAATAGGACGTACGTATATTTGCTATTAAAACACCCCGTAAATGGCTGTATGGCAATGTAACTTCACCGCAGAACGGCTAATAAGACGTATTTTTTTCCCTATTAATACACCCAAAAAAAACTGTAGAACAATGTAAACTTACCGCAGAACAGCTAATAGGATGTACGTATATTTCCTATTAATATATCCCATAAATAGCTGTATGGCAATGTAAATTCACCGCAGAACAGCTATATGACGTACGTATATTTTCTATTAATACACAGCATAAATGTCTGTATAGCAATGTAAATTAACTGCATAATGGCTTGTGAGCTGACCCTCTAAAAGGTTGTAGGTGAGGGCCTGCAGGTGAGCTGGCCCTGTAAAACATTATATGCGAGGGCCTGCAGGTGAGCTGACCCTGTAAAACATTATATGCGAGGGCCTGCAGGTAAGCGGATCCTGTAAAAGATTATAGGTGAGGGCCTGCAGGTGAGCTGACCCTGTAAAACATTATATGCGAGGGCCTGCAGGTGAGCAGACCCTGTTAAACAGTATATGCGAGGGCCTGCAGGTGAGCGGACCCTGTAAAACATTATATGTGGGGGCCTGCAGGTGAGCTCACCCTGTAAAACATTATATGCGAGGGCCTGTAGGTGAGCTGATCCTGTAAAACATTATATGAGAGGGCCTGCAGGTGAGCTGACCCTGTAAAAAATTATATGCGAGGGCCTTGGAAGATGGAGTGGTGCTTAACCAACTGGAAGCATTATCTGCTGCAATCCAACCAGCCTCCAGGTTGCACTGGTCTGACTTCCAGAGTGGTGCCCTGTGCTGCCCTGCAAACTGGCACATGAAGCTAGGTATCGTGGATGATTGTTTTACTTGTGCTCTGGCAGCAGGCACAGTCTCAACGTGCCCAGGGCCACGGCCTCTGCATGCAACATTAGCATCACAGCCACTTCCCTGTCCCTCACTGCTCGCCTTCTTCATTTTCAATGTTATATATGTTTGAAAGTATGTCACACGTACAGTAGCGTAGGATTTGGAAGTTTATGCACAAAAAGATTTTAGGTATTTGGGATGTGGAAACGTCACACAGGAGATAACCCGCAGATAATGTCAATGCTGTCACCAGTGGCTAATAAAAATTTTCCAGGAATGTCACAGGTATTTGGGATGAGGAAACATTATACAGGAGAGGTACCACAGGTAATGTCACTGTCCACAGAGCCTACGGAAAAAGTACACTGTATGTGACAGATAAAAATTTTAAGCGCACACGTTACACTGGAGATGTTGCACTGGTAATGTCACAGTCAGAAGCGGACACTGTCTATTGAAAAAGTACACTGTATGTCACTGATAAATTTTTTCAGTGCACATGGTACACTGGAGAGTAGACACTGGTAATGTCACTGTAAGAAGCGGACACCGTCTATTGAAAAAGTACACTGTATATCACTGATACATTTTTTCAACGCACACGGTACCCTGGAGATGTGGCGCTGGTAATCTCACTGTTAAAAGCGGACACCATCTATTGAAAAAGTACACTGTATGTCACTGATAAGTTTTTTCAGCGCACACTTTACACTGCAAATGTAAAGCCACTAATGTCGCTGTCTGCAGCAGACATTGTCTACGGAAAAAGTACACTGGATGTCACAGATATTTTTTGGGATGCACACACTTTACACAGGAGATGTGGTGCAGATAATTTAACTGTCCACAACAGCCTATTAGATGCTATTTAGCGCAAGTTGCGCTGACAAAAAAATATTGCTGCAGCCACACACAATAGTCCCTAAAAGGACTTTTGGGTCTGTAAAGTTTTAGCAAATTAGCGCAGGTTGTGCTAAAAATATATATTGCTGCTGCCACAAACAATAGTACTTAAAAGGACTTTTGGGTCTGTAAAGTTTTAGCAATTTAGCGCAGGTTGCACTAAAAATATATATTGGTGCTGTTACACACAATAGTCCTTAAAAGGACTTTTGGGTCTCTGAAATGTTTTTTTAATAAACATAGTCTAATATCACTCCCTACACTGTCTGTCCCTTCCTATGCACAGCTCTCCCTGACTAAGACTGAGCCGAACACATGCCATCGGGTGCTATATAGCACCCGATGACGCGTTACGACCAGCATAGCAGCCAAGAAATGTGCGGAGGAGACTTGAGCATTGCGCTCGAGCATACACGGTTTCCGGCCGAATACCGCCATGTGCCGAGCATAGCGATGCTCGAGCCGAACTGGTGTTCGGCCGAGCATGCTCGCTCAAACCTATTAATAGGATGTACATATATTTCTTATTAATACACCCCAAAACAGGCTGTAATACAATTTAAGATTACTGCAGAACGGCTAATAAGACATATTTTTTTCACTATTAATACAACCCCCAAAAAACTCTAGAACAATGTAAATTCACCGCAGAACGGCTAATGGGACATACGTATATTTCCTATTAATAAACCCCGTAAATGGCTGCATAGCAATGTAATTTCAACTCAAAACGATTAATAGGACGTACGTATATTTCCTATTAATACACTTCAAAAAAGGCTGTAGTAAAATGTAACTTCCCCACAGAACGGCAAATGAGACGTATTTTTTTTTCCTATTAATAAACTCCCCAAAAAACTGTAGAACAATCTAAATTCACCACAGAACAGCTAATAGGGCGTATGTATATTTGCTATTAATGCCCGCTTTAAATGGCTGTATGGCAATGTAAAGTCACCACAGAACGGCTAATATGAAAAAAATTAAAATTCTATTACTACACCCCCAAAAAAACTGTAGAAGAATGTAAATACATCACAGTACGGCTAATAGGACATACGTATATTTCCTATTATTACACCCCGTAAATGGCTGTATGGCAATGTAAATTCACCGCAGAATAGCTAATAAGACGTATGTTTTTTTCCCAATAATACACCCCAAAAAAACTGTAGAAAAATGTATGTTCACTGCAAAATGGCAATAGGATGTAACCTAATAAAGCCACTGAAGAAGGGATCCGTGGTCCCGAAACGCATATGGCATTGGCAGACTGAGAGAGACTTTTTACTACTTTTTAAGTATATTCAGAAAAGCGCTTTTCTTTGGTAATAGCCGCCACTGCATGTTGGCGCATACCACGTGGGATGCCACAGGTACGCGCTGTTGAATCGTCAGGAGAAGACGCCGCCTGCTACAACGTCTGCTACATTAAGCTCCTTCAACTTATTGTCGACTGGAGTGAAACTGTATATATTTATGTGACACCTTCTGTTGATGTACACCTTGTGCACACCAGCGATCTTTTATGCTGCAGGATTCCCCTGTGTGAATTACACCAGTCTAAACAGTGTATCTAACATCACGCCGCATCTGTGCCTCAGTAATTGATTGGCAACATTTACATCTTTTTCAAGCCTGCGGTAATACAACGCTATTGACATTACTTCTCCTATCTGCGGTAACGGCAATGTTGGCCGACATCATTTTCTAAACTTGCGGTATACGCAACGTTGATTGACACTAACTTTAAAACTTGCGGTCACGCAACACTTCACTGCAATAATGTGTTTTAATAAAAAAATGAGTTTTTTCTGGTAATTGAGAGAGCTGTATCTGTTTATATCTGCACTCATATATAGATTGATCATTTACGTTGAATACTCAGATTGATTATTATTGTTACACCCACCTGGGATTTTATGTATACTGATTTTTATACTATGTTTAGACTATTAAATAGCTAATTGCAGAGACATATAGTTGAGTGCCCGTAACTTTCGTCTTTTACTCACCCCTATCCGGTTACTGTGGGGTAACCTTATACCCGGCACCGCATACCAGTTTGTGTCATCAGAGAGCCGTCTGTACTTTGTACCTTAGGATGTAACCTATATTTCCGATTAATACACCCTGTAAATGGCTGTATAGTTAGCAATGTAAATTCACTGCATGTCTGCTAATAGGGCGTATGTATATTTCCTATTAATACATCCTAAAAAAAACTATAGAACAATGTAAATTTACCACAGAACGGCTTATAGGACGTACGTATATATCCTATTAATACACACCGTAAATGGCTGTATAGCAATGTAAATTTACTGCAGAACGGCTAATAAGATATATTATTATATCCTATTAATACCCCCCAAAAAAAATATGTAGAACAATTTAAATTCACTGCAGAACTGTTAGCAGCACGTACGTATATTTCCTAGTAATAAACCCCGTAAATGTCTGTATGGCTATGTAAATTAGCTGCAGAACGGCTAATAAGACGTATTTTTTTTCCTATTAATACGCCCCCTAAAAAAACTGTAGAACAATGTAAATTCACAGCAGAACAGCTAATAGGACATACGTATATTTTCTATTAATATACCCTGTAAATGGCTTCATAGCAATGTCATTTCATAGCAAAACGGTTAATAGGATGTACATATATTTCCTATTAATACACTCCAAAAAGGCTTTAGTAGAATGTAACATCCTCGCGGAACGGCTAATAAGACATTTTTATTCCTATTAATACAGCCCAAAACAACTGTAGAACAATGTAAATTCACCACAAAACGGCTAATAGGACATACGTATTTTTTCTATCAATACACCCCAAAAAAGGCTGTAGAACAATGTCAATTCGTCACAGAACGGCTAATAGGACATACACATATTTCCTATTAATACACCCCATAAATGGCTGTATGGCAATATAAATTCACCGCAGAACGGCTAATAGGACGTACGTATATTTTCTATTAATATGTCCCATAAATGGCTGTATGGCAATGTAAATTCACTGCAGAATGGCTAATAAGACATATTTTTTTTTCCTATTGATACACCCCCAAAAAAACTGTATAACAAAGTAAATTCATCTCCGAAAGGCTAATAGGACATACATATATCTCCTATTAATAAACCCTTAAATGTCTGCATAGCAATGTAATTTCACCAAAGAAATGTTAATTGGATGTACGTATATTTCCTATTAATACACCCCAAAAAAGGTTCTAGTACAATGTAACTTCACCACAGAATGGCTAATATGACATATGTATATTTCCTATTAATACACCCCGTAAATGGCTTCATAGCAATGTAATTTCATAGCAAAACGGTTAATAGGATGTACATATATTTCCTATTAATACACTCCAAAAAAGGCTTTAGTAGAATGTAACATCCTCGCGGAATGGCTAATAAATGGCTGTATAGTAATGTAAATTCACCACAGAACGGCTAATAAGACGTATTTCTTTTCCTAATAATACACCCCAAAAAAACTGTAGAACAATGTAAATTCACTGCAAAATGGCTAATAGGACGTAACCTATATTTTCTAATAATACACCCCATAAATAGCTGTATAGCAATGTAAATTCACTGCAGATCTGTTAATAAGATGTAAGTACATTTCCTATTAATACACCCCAAAAAAAGCTGTAGTACAATGTAACTTCACCGCAGAATGGCAAATAGGACGTATTTCTTTTCCTATTAATTGGACTTACGTATATTTCCTATAAATTTTCCCCCATAAATGGCTGTATGGCGATGTAAATTCACCATAAATGGCTAATAAGACGTATTTTTTTTCCTTTTAATACACCGCCAAAAAACCTGTAGAACAATGTAAATTTACTGCAGAACGGCTAATATGACATACCTATATTTCCTATTAATACACCCGTAAATGGCTGTATAGCTATGTAAATTCACAGCAGAACGGCTAGTAAGTAGGGTTGAGCGAACCCAAACTGTAAAGAACTTTACGGTTTTTGGTACACGAACCCGAACCCAAACATTTCCGTAAAAGTTCCGGTTTGGGTTTGGTGTTCGGAGATTTCTTGGTGCTTTTTGAAAGGCTGCAGGGCAGCCAATCAACAAGCGTTTCACTTGTCTACCCATAAAAGCCATCACAGCCATGCCTACTAATGGCATGGCTGTGAATGGCCAAGTGCAGCATGTGACCCAGCCTCTATATAGGCTGGAGTCACGTAGCACTCTACGTCACTCTGCTCTTCTCAGTGTAGGGATAGGATGCTGCTGCTGTGAGAGAGAAATTAGGGAAGAATTCTGTTGAACTTGGTGTTGTTCAATCTTCAAACTACAGCGATTATTGAGGGTGCTATGCTACATTTTTGTACCCAGCCCTGAGCCCAGTGACACTGAAAAATAATTTTTAATCCATCTGGATCCTACGCTGCATTTCTGATATTCCAATAAAACCGTAACATACTGCATTTTTATTGTTGTTTGCGAAAAAAAAACTGTTTTTGTGCTAGATAGCACATTAGGATCCTATGCTGCATTTTTGATATTTCAATAAAACCATAACATAGTGCATTTACATAGTCGTTCGCAAAAAACACAGTCTTTGTGCTAGATACCATATTAGCGACCTACGCTGCATTTCTGATATTCCAATAAAACCGTAACATACTGCATTTTTAATGTTGTTTGCAAAAAACACTGTTTTTGTGCTAGATAGCACATTAGGATCCTACGCTGCATTTCTGATATTGCAATAAATACGTAACATACTGCATCTACATAGTTGTTTGCAAAAAACACTGTTTTTGTGCTAGATAGCACATTAGGATCCTACGCTGCATTTCTGACCAATTAAACCGTTAAAGGGGTTTTCCCATCTCAGTGATCCTAGTTTATTTAAATATACATATGCTATTCATCATTTCCCTATATATATATATATATATCTCATTAAAAAAATTAGATCTTTCATACCGCTTAGTTAATCTTGGTATCCCATGGATACGGCCACCTATCGCCTGCCGCATCCACAGGCCGCGCTTGCACACGAGAACTTGTGCAATGCAGTGTCCGGCCTCTCATTGTAACTATAACCGCGCACGGCATGCACTGATCTGTATTCCTATGAGCCGCGTCTAAAATAGAGCCGCGCATGCACGGCTCTATAGTAAACGCTACACAAAAGAATATAGATCAGCGCATGACCGGCCTTCCGGCGCCGTGAGCGTTCACAATTGGAATGAGAGGCCGGACACTGCATTGCAGAAGTTCTTGTGCGCAAGCACAGCCCATGGATGTGGCCGGCATGGGGTGTCAAAAGGAGGCGTGGCAGGCCTTCATCCAACTGCCTAAGCCCACCCAGCCTTAGCAGCAGGAAACCAGGAAGTTAACAGCAGAGCAGGCTGCAGGTGAGGCTGAAATCGCAAGATTAACTTCAGCTGTTACATTTTTGGTTGGAAAATTCAAATTTTTTGTGATAGTGAAGTAATTGTATAGAATTGCTCCATTACACTGGCGTGTGACAAATAAATTAATTCTATTTATGACACCGACACTGCCTTACTGTTAGTGAACTTAATTGTTGACTGTTGGCAGTTAAATTGTCACCTGAGATAAACCATCTGTTAATTTGGTGGGTGAATGCAAATAATGAGGAGAACGTCAGATAAGGGACGTGGCCCTGGTCGTGGTGGTGGTGTAGCTACTGTTGCAGGGAGAGGACGGGGTCGTTCTGTGCCAGCTACACACCCAAGTGAAACACCTTCCTCAGGTGCGAGTAGGTGACAGAACATTAAACGTTATTTAGTAGGCCCGAATGCTGCTCTACGAATTGTGAGGCCAGAACACGTACAGGTTGTAGTAGATTGGGTGGCTGACAGTGCCTCCAGTACCTTCACATTGTCTCCCACCAGGTCCACTGCTGAAAGCTCAGAGGTGGCACCTGCAGGCCATGGGCATCTATCTTGCACCTCACCCCCTTGCAAATCAGCCAAGCAGTCTGAGCCCCAAGTCATGCTGCAGTCTCTTATGCTTTTTGATGACTCTTCTGGCAGGGTTTCCCCGGGCCATCCACCTAGCCCTGTCCCTGATAGTGATGAGCGGCAGGTGCCATATTCGATTTCGACGAAATTCGCGAATATTCGAATGAATATTCGTTTCATATTCGTCGAAATCGAATATTCGTCATTTTTTCTAGTTATCGCGATTAACATGCGATTTAAATAATAATAATAATCGCATATTGCGATTTGTACTTAAGGCTACTTTCCTATTGGTTTCATATCTAGAATTAGCGAGGATGACGAATATGACGAATGTATTCGTCATATTCCTCAAAACGAAGATAACGAGTGATTCTACATCTTCGTTTTAGCAACCTATTCGTCAACTTCGCTAATTCTAGCAATCAAATAGGAAGGTTGACTTACCAGACAGCTGTGTTAAATTCGCTATGCGATTTTTTTTTTAATAAATAGAATACTTATAATAATATTATCATATCAAGTAATATAATTATTGTATTAAAAAAAAATCGCATAGCGAATTTAACACAGCTGTCTGGTAAGTCAACCTTCCTATTTGATGATTGCTAGAATTAGCGAAGTTGACGAATAGGTTGCTAAAACGAAGATGTAGAATACTCGTTATCTTCGTTTTGAGGAATATGACGAATACATTCGTCATATTCGTCATCCTCGCTAATTCTACCAAGCCAACCATAACTTCTGTGCTCATGGAGCGTCCCCATCACCATGGGAACGTCTCCATATACTAAAATGTACTGTCGGATTTGAGGAATTACGTTGAAATCGCAATGCGATTAATTCAAGTTATATTAATCGCATTGCGA